>CM053268.1:14652922-15055422 GCA_028583415.1 Protea cynaroides | reverse complement strand
ATCAAGAGGGGAGATTCAGGAAAAGAGAGAAAGGAAAGGAGGAAAGGAGGAAAGAAAGAGGGAAAGCTTGTCATCGATCGTCTCCAACCATCATCAAAGGCTCCACCCCATTGTTGGGGACAAGGTTGGTACCTCAAACCTTATTTTGACAGCTTTCATGAAGCTCAAATAATCAAAAAAAATATCTAAATATGTCTATTTCGAATATCATGATCTTCAAAGGCTATATGGCATGTGTGTCAATACCATGATGTTCATGTTTGATGTGATTTAATATTGGCCATCAATCTTGGATAAGTTAAATCTAGCCCATTGATTATAAATTTTGATGTGATGAAATATGGGCCATTGGATGTTAATTTGGACCGTTGGATCGACATCATGAGTGATTTAAATGATCTAAAGCATTATGTTATCATTTCAAATGATTTCAACCGTTAGATCTTCACCATGAGTGATTTTGAATGATTTCAACCGTTGGATCTTTATTGTGAGGGATCTTGAATTTATTTCAACGTTGGATATTCATTGTGGGATTTTGATCTTGAATGATTTCAATCGTTGGATCTTCATTGTGAGTAATTTTGAGGTGATGAAGTATGGGCCATTGGATGTTGATTTGGACCATTAGATCTTCACTGTGAGCAATTTAAATGATCTAAACCATTACATTGTCATTTCAATTGATTTCAACCTTTAGATCTTCATTGTGAGTGATTTTGAATGATTTCAACTGTTGGATCTTTATTGTGAGTGATTTTGAATTATTTCAACGTTGGATCCTCACTGTGGGTGTTTTAAAAGAATTTGAATGATTGGATTATGATCTTGAATGATTTGAACCGTTGGATTTACATTGTGAGTGATATTGAGGGATTTGAACCATTGGATCTTGATCATGAGTGTATTTGGTGAACCTGAACGGTTGGATTATCATGATGAGTGATCTGAACCGTTAGATTATCTTTTGTGAGAACTAAGCCAAAGGTCTTAGCTATTTTGATGATATATGAATCATTGATCATGATTATAACTTGATGTGAGATCTGAGCCGTTGATCTTGGTTGTTTTGATGAAATCTAAGTGTTGATCATGATTATTAATGTTTTGAAGAGATCTAACCATTAGATTGAGGATCTAATAATGTCTACATTGTTATATTTGTGCATTTTCCATGTTCACACTGTCATATTGTGTACATTTGTCATGTTTAGCATACTTGCACTTTTAGCTTTGAGTACACTGTCATGTTTGATATGCTTGCTAATGCCATGATTGAATGATGTTTATGTCGGCAAGAACTTACTTTTCGCTACACCCTAGTCGAACTGCCGTGCATGTACACTAATAGAAGACATTCCTAGGTGTGGGGACATGCATGTAGGCACCCACATTCATGAGAAGGGTAATAATGGAAAATTGATAAAAGTCTTAATCAAGAATCATGAAGCCTAACCCAACAATTCCAAAATCAGGGCTGTAAGTTACAAGGGTAGTTTAGGACGATCCCTACCCCTCAGTGCATTTCCCCTAGGGTGCAGAACCTAGATAGGTATAATGTGAATCCAACCTTTGATCATCTAGGATCATCTTTCGGTCTGGCTGGATCGCCCATATTTCTGACCCAAGCGGGTCACCCAATGAACATCTCTTTCGAACTACGTGGATCCTGATTCTCAGGTCAATACCCTGAGATACGTAGGTAGTTTGGGAAAGAGACCCAGATACAGACCCATACACTAATCTTGTAAAATCATTCCATATCCTGGTCTCCTTGCTTGGCGAGACTCTATTCCTGTGTTGTGCGTGTGAGTACGAATCTCCTTGCTTGGCGAGGTTCTGCTTGCGAGTACGCACCCTTAGCCTTGCGAGACTCAATCCCGAAGTTGTACTTGCGAGTACGCACCCTTAGCCTTGCGAGGCTCTATCATGAAGTCGTACTTGCGAGTACACACCCTTAGCCTAGCGAGGCTCAATCCCAAAGTCGTGCTTGCGATTACGCACCCTTAGCCTTGCGAGGCTCTATCATGAAGTCGTACTTGCGAGTACGCACCCTTAGCCTTGCGAGGCTCAATCCCGAAGTCGTGCTTGCGAGTACGCACCCTTAGCCTTGCGAGGCTCTATCTTGAAGTCGTGCTCGCGAGCATGTACCCCCTTAGCCTTGTGAGGCTCAATACTGAAGTCGTACTTGCGAGTATACACCCTTAGCCTTGCGAGGCTCAATACCGAAGCCGTACTTGCGAGTACGCACCCTTATCCTTGCGAGGCTCTATCATGAAGTCGTACTTGTGAGTACGCACCCTTAGCCTTGCGAGGCTCTATCATGAAGTCGTACTTGCGAGTACCCACCCTTAGCCTTGCGAGGCTCAATCCCGAAGCCATACTTGCGAGTATGCACCCTTAGCCTTGCAAGGCTCTATCATGAAGTCGTACTTGCGAGTACGCACCCTTAGCCTTGCGAGGCTCAATCCCGAAGTCGTGCTTGGGAGCATGCACCCCCTTAGCCTTGCGAGGCTCTATCTTGAAGCCGTACTTGCGAGTACGCACCCTTAGCCTTGCGAGGCTCTATCTTGAAGCCGTACTTGCGAGTATGCACCCTTAGCCTTGCGAGGCTCTATCTTGAAGTCGTGCTTGCGAGTACACACCTTAGTCTTGCGAGACTATCTTACACTCTACTCCCTGAGAGCCACACTCTACTCCCTGAGAGCCACACTCTACTCCCTGAGAGACATACCCTAGCCCTTGAAGTTACCCAATCCACCCAAAAAATGAACTACGTTGTACCTGATTTCTAGAACCTCTGGAATACGTAGGCTAAAAGAACTCAGCAACTTGGTATAGGATCCCCCACGAGCCCTAGTCATCATCCATCAGCCATGAACAATCAGAACCACGGAGTCTAAGGAAAGTAGAGTCACATAGGAGATCGATTTTTGGATCGGGCAATTTTGGGTGCCTAACACCTTCCCAAACTGTACTTTGAACGCTTACCCGTTCTCTGTTGGGCCAAAGCCGATATGTTGGGTCATGAGTCAATAGAAGTCTTATCTTTGGATGAGACTACATTTTAGGTCCTAGACCTTAATCTAGGTGGCGACTCCAAATCATTTACCGTCCATTCAACGTGGGTGGACATTTGTCCTCACAATAGAGTCTACTTGCGTATTGTTTTGTCTTAGTATGCTTAATGCGGGTAGGGTATCAGGGGGAGGTCGTGGCACTGTGGTCTCCGGCCTGGACACCACGCTCTAACTCTATCTCTATGTCATAGGGAGCTGTACTGGGATAGAGCCTACAGTGATGACATATTGGATTGGTTAGTTGCGAGCCCAGTTTGCAAGCCCTAGCCAGTAGGGGCTTATGTACTGGTATGGGTGGAGTATCAGGGGAGGTAGTGGATGCCTTAGCTCTATCTCTATTCCATGATGGGTGCATGTGGGTTGGTGGTGGTGTGATCTGTTGTGCGATTCCATACACTCGTGTATAGAGGTGAGGCGGCCTCCGAACCTTTTTGTAGCACATTGCAAACTTAAACCAGACCACAGCATAAAATGATTGTTACTCATGCATATAATATTGATACACTGTCTGATTGTCTTACTGAGCTAAGTTGTGAGCTCACCTTTGTATATATACTATTTTTAGATGTTGATGCAGGTTACACGGTGGACGACTATATGAACGCTCCGGCGTATGGAGGTGTTGCTGCTCTGGACGTACAGGCCGGAGAGGATGATCATGACGCTTCATGCGAGTGCCCTTTCTGCGTGTACCTTTGACTTATTTTTATTTGTTTTCGTTATTTTTAAAGTGATGTAAAGATATTTAATTACGTTTGGAATTTGGATAATTGAATACTTAGTTAAATTTATCAATAGAATACTCAGTTCATTTATTTAAAGACTTCTGCTGTATTTATTATATTCTGATTGTGGTTATGTGCGATGGTTTGTATGAGTGGACACGGTCTTATTGAGATCCTGGTGTGAACCGTTGGTTCAATGATGGTTTACTCACACCATTCTGGTTGGTTCAAAATTGGGGTGTGACAACTTGGTATCAGAGCTCTCGGGCTCTGTCCAACAGACCATACTGCACTTAACTAAGTCGATGAACTAAGATAGGGAAAATTAAAAGTTTTAATAAGAACACACCTTAAGCATTGTTTGATACCTGAGACTATATAAGAAAGAGCATAACATACTATATTAAATATGGAATTAATAAGTGCACATGCTCTAGATAGGCAAAAATCATAAATTACTATTAAAACATTCAAGAGTGATAAGTTCAAAGTGCTACAGGGTACGGTCCACAAACCGGACTGTTACCCTGTTATATAAACTGTAAAGAGAGAGAAAAATAAGAGGACTATCATGGGGTAGGGGGCCTAGGAGGAATAGGGTCCGCAATATCATATTCTCGCTCGTAAGCGACCCTAAGCCAGTGCACCTGATCCTGAGTGACTCTGAGGCTGAGAGTCAAGTGCCCCAAGTTACGGCTCATCTCACGCTGAGCATCCCTGAGCTCCGTGAACATACCCATCACGGTGTCAGGAGGAGGCTAAGATGGTCCCGCTGCATAGGTGGGCTGTGGTGCTGGTGCTGGAACATCCTCCATATGATCATTGCCACCCTCGTCATCACCCGCTGTCTCTGCTGCATGAGCAGCATTGGCTGCTGCTGCTGCTGCTGCCGCAGCTGCTACCCTCCTGAGTGGGCGAGGACGAGCCTCCAAATCCTCATCGCTGATAGGCAGATTATCCATCTACATCCGCAGGATGGCATCCCAGTCGATGTCAGAGGTCATAGTGTCCTCTACAGCAATCTCACCCCCTCATGTTCACTCGTAGTCGCTGTAGAAGAGTGGTGATGAGCCGGCCATAGGGAAGGTTACTGGCCTGACCAGGAAGTGTAGCCTGATGCATGGTCCTGATGATGATATAGGGAAAGGAAAACCCGCTCCCCAGTGCAAACGCAGTAAGTCAGGTACTGAGTGAGCTGAGATAACTCACTATAATGGCCGCTCTGGGGCACAATGTCGTGCTGGATGATGCGGCTATAAACTCGAGGCAAGGGCTTCAAACTAGCAGCCTTCATGGGTGCCCCCGGGTTGAGAAGTTGCTCGGAGATCTCCTGGCGCAGATCGTCAGTGAGAAAGCCCTTCATCTTAGGGGCACAGTAGACTAAGTCCCCATCGTTGGGAATCCCCAGAAGATCGGCAAGCTGATGGGTGTCGAAGGAGATGGGGACACCCTTGACATAACTAGTGATGCAGAGCGCTCGACATTGAATGAAGTCGTCAACATCCCCATCTATTTCCAAGTTGGCATAAAAGTGTTTGACGAGGTTGGGATGGGTAGTCGTCGTGTATGTGATGACGGGCAACCAACCAAGCCTGCCAAAAGCGACTTCCACATCGAACCGCTGCAACTACTCCAAATTGACACACCGGCTCGACTCGATATTTTTCCTCTCGAACCAAGGGAAGCGGGTTTGTGCCGCCTCAGATCGAAACCAACGCTCATTGAGCTATGGTATAGGAGGGTGGGGAAGGTGCATGCCTAGACCATAGGAGCGCTTGCAAGCACCTCTGCGTGGAGCCATTAGAGCTGCAAAACAAGGAAAAACAAGGAGAAAAGGTTAAAATTATCAAAATTTCGACAGCATAACGATAGTAAATTAAGAAAAAGCCTCGAACTCACCCAAAACTTGGGGAGTAGGAGTTACGTAACCCCCATACACTTCATGGAATCCAACCATTCACCAATTGAACAAGAATTTTGAGAAATTTAAGAAAAATCGATTTTTGTCGAAACCTAGGTCAAAACTAGAAAATTTTGATTTTTTCAAAAATCTTTCGGTGGAACCTCAAATTAGTTGAGGGCTTTTGCTCTTAGGGGTCCCTAAACCATTTCTAAACCGAAGGAAAAGAGTTCCTACGGTTAGAATCTTCTAATCAATGAAAACCATAGTTTTTAAGCTTAAAACCATGAAAAGACGATATGAAAATGATGAATGGAAGGAGAGAACTTACTTGGAGGCGATATTCTAAGTCTTGATCGGAAGAAAATGACTTCTAGGATCACCGGTCGGACTGTAGCAACTCAGGAGCCAGAGAGAAATCGCTACCGGAGATAAAGGAAAAGAGAAAAATCCAAACAGACTAGTCTGAGATGGTAGGCGAAAATGGTCAAAGAGGCTCACAAAAGTGTCACCACTGCAGGGTGCGCCAAACTGAGGAAAATGTGGAAGCTGGATTTGTTGAAGAGCAAAACCAGAACCTGAAGAGTGGAGAAGGGCAGGTTCCCAGGGCACCCACAAATTTACTAGGCCCTCCTCATACAAACTCCGAGACAATTGTCACGAATCTGGTTTACCAAATGGAAGCTCAGCAAAAGACATTCCTGAATGAGATGCTGAAGATGTTCAAGCCACCAAGATATGTTCCCACTGAAGGTATGACTGAGTCTGGAAGGAATAATACTACACTGCCAACGGATGGTAGTCCAGGGCCAATGGGTCAAGGACAGAATCTACAACCACCACACCAATTTCCATCGTCGTCTGCTTACCAGGGAGCCTACCCGTACCCACCACCATGGTACGGAATGAATACACAAGGGCAGCATGACCTGAGCCGAGGACAGGTTTTTGAAGTTGAAACCCCCTACGTTCATAGGGAAACCGGGAAAACTGTTGTGGCCTGCACAATGGGTTGCTGAGATGGAGAAGAATTTCGGTCTGATGACATGTACAGAGGATGAGAAAGTGTTGTTTGCTACGCACATGCTAAAAGAGTATGCAAACGCTTGGTGGAATTCTACACGGGTATATTTGGAGACAAAGCACACTCAGATCGATTAGGCTATATTCAAGGGAACTTTCTTCGATAAATATTTTCTGAAGTGCTTTAAAGATCAGATGGAGAAAGAATTTCTCAACCTACAGCAGTCTCAGTCTTCTGTGGATGTTTACCAGCAAAGGTACGAAGAGTTATTTTTCTTCGCACCGGCAAGTATGCAAGAAGAAGAAACCAAGACTCGTAGATTCACTATGGGCTTATGAGGGAGCATCAGAGAGCACATCTTGGGTCTGGAAAAGAAGGTATATAATGAGGCTGTACAAGTTTCCAGGGTGATTGAATCAAGCCAAAAGGACAGTTTCTTTGCTCAGAACAGGGGACTGAGGAGACCGACTACTGAGAATTCAGGTGGCGGCAATAATAGACCTTTCCGCCCATACAGGGCCCAGACCACCATGGTGCTTGCAAGAAACACTACTGCACCACCACCGCCACAGTTCGCTGGACAAAACCCGAGCATTAAATGTTTCAACTATCAGCAACTGGGTCATATTGCAAAGAACTGCACTCTACCTAAGAAACAAACTCCACAGCAAGGAAAGGTATTTGCAGTCACCACTGAAGAGGCAGCTGCATTACCCGATGTGGTCACTGGTATGGTTCTATCCCTTCCTAGTTAGCTTACTATTTTATTGTGTGTGAGTATGTAGAACTAAGGGATAATTAATTTCAGGAACTGTAATTATAGCTGGTATACCTGCTAGAGTACTCTTTGACTCTGGGGCCACGCACTCCTTTGTTTCTAATTCTTTCGAGAAGCGAATGGAATTACCTGTGAAGCATCTAAACTCAAGCTTGATAGTTCACTCCCCACTAGGAGTCGAAGTGGCATTGAACAAATATTTTGGACCATGTACAGTTAGCATTTACGGTCGAGATCTAGAACCTAATCTGGTTCAACTCGAGATGGCAGACTTTGACGTCATCTTGGGAATGGATTGGTTAGGCCAGCATTCAGCCAGCTTATTATGTGGTGAGAAGAAGCTTGTGCTTAAAGACGAAAAAGGAAAAGAGTTTAGCTTCACTGGGACCAAATTACCCAGGAAGCGAAAGCTGATTCTATCTACCCTAAAAGCTAAGAGATGCTTAGAGAAGGGAGGAGTGGGGTACCTAGTGTCTGTGGTCAACATCACTGCTGAGGTGCCAAGGATGAAAGATCTTGATGTGGTACGAGAGTTTTCAGATGTGTTTCCAAAGGATCTCCCAGGTCTACCTCCAGACAGGGCTATAGAGTTCGTGATAGACCTAATGCCAGGATCAGCGCCAGTGTCTAAAGCACCGTATAGGATGGCCCCTACAGAATTAAAGGAGTTGAAGACCCAATTACAAGAATTGCTAGATAAGGGTTTTATATGACTAAGCATATCACCATGGGGAGCGCCTGTATTATTCGTCAAGAAGAAGGACAGTAGTATACGACTATGTATCGACTACCGAGAGCTGAACAAGTTAACCATCAAGAATTGATATCCTTTGCCTAGGATCGATGATCTGTTTGATCAGTTACAGGGTGCAAAGGTTTTCTCGAAGATTGATTTCAGATCAGGGTATCACCAATTGAAGATCAAGGCCGGAGATATTCCAAAGACTGCTTTCAAGACAAGGTATGAACATTATGAGTTTCTAATTATGTCGTTCGGGTTGACCAATGCCCCAGCGTCATTCATGGAACTGATGAACCGAGTGTTTTATGACGTGTTGGACACTTCGGTCATCGTATTCATCGTTGACATATTGGTTTACTCAAAGGACAGGGAGGCTCATACAACACATTTGAGAGCAGCCCTACAACGGCTGAGAAGGGAGAAGCTTTATGCCAAGTTCAAGAAGTGTGAATTTTGACTGAAGGAGGTGGCTTTCTTGGGCCACGTAGTATCTGAAGATGGTATCAAGGTAGATCCAAGTAAGATAGCTGCTATAGTCGGATGGGAAGCATCAAAATCAGTGGCGGAGATTCGTAGTTTCCTTGGATTGGCTGGTTACTATAGAAGATTCGTGGAAGACTACTCAAGGATCGTCATTCCACTTACCAGACTAACCAAGAAGGGAGAGAAATTTATATGATCAGATGAGTGCGAGAAATACTTTCAGACTTTGAAGTCAAGACTAGTTTCTGCACCTATCTTGACCATCCCAGGACCAAGCTTACCGTTTACCTTATATTCGGACGCTTTAGGGTTAGGTCTTGGATGTGTATTGATGCAAGGAGAACAGGTGATTGCCTCAAGACAATTGAAAGAGCATGAGAAGAATTATCCTACACATGACTTGGAGTTAGTAGCGGTAATACATGCAATCAAGACTTGGAGACACTACCTTTACGGTGAGAAGTTTCAGATTAAGTCCGATCACAAGAGCTTAACATATCTTTTCACTCAAAAGGACCTGAATATGAGACAGATGAGATGACTGGAGTTATTAAAAGATTATGATTATGACATTCAGTACCATCCGGGTAAGGCAAATGTCGTGGCTGATGCCTTAAGAAGAAAGTGGGCATTGAAACGTGAGGCAGGACCAAGTACAAATGTTGCATTATGTGCTGCAGCCTCAACAGAGAATGATGAAGAGTATATAATAGAGACTGCAAGAGATCCAGTGGAACAGGGCTTAATTCATAAGTTTACATTGATGTTCACAGCCTTGAAGATCTCATCGGATCTCATAGATGAGGTCAAAGTAGCAATCCTACAGGATCCACACCTCAAGACGGTACAAGAAGACCTAGAGAAGGGTAACAACAATCCTGACTTTACCTTGGAATCAGACAAGGTACTCAGGTATCATGGACGATTATGTATACCTGAGAGTGAGAACTTAAATATCAGAGATCGAGTTATGACAGAAGCTCATTACACTCCATACTCGGTACATCCAGGAAGCACCAAAATGTACCATGATTTAAGAAGATTATATTGGTGGGTATGAAAGTAGATATAGCTCGTTTCGTATTCCAATGTCTGAATTGCCAGCAAGTTAAAGCGGAAAGGCAGAGACCTGCAGGTTTACTACAACCATTATCGGAACCTACATGGAAGTGGGATTGTATCACAATGGATTTCATCACTGGCCTACCTTTGACACCAAGGTCGGTAGATGCAGTTTGGGTTATAGTCGATCGACTTACCAAGATAGCTCGATTCATTGCGGTCAGACCTCAGTATATCATGGAGAAGTTGGCCAAGCTATATGTAGATAATATAGTCAGACTTCATGGCATCCCAGAGAGTATAGTATCTGATAGAGATCCCCGTTTTACATCAAAGTTCTGGGAAGGATTACAGAAAGCTATGGGAACAAAGTTGAAGTTTAGTACAGCTTTTCACCCTCAGACGGACGGGCAGTCAGAACGAACTATTCAAATCTTAGAAGATATGCTCCGAGCTTGTGCCCTATATTTCAAAGGAGCTTGGGACGAGAACCTATCGCTCATCGAATTTGCTTATAATAATAGCTACCAGGCTACAATTCAGATGGCTCCATATGAGGCACTCTATGGGAAGAAATGTCGTACACCTCTATTATGGAATGAGGTGGGAGAAAGAAGAATTGTAGGACCGGAGTTCGTTGAAAAAACTTGTTGAGTGATTGATCAGATCAAGAAAAGAGTGAAGACAGCTCAAGTTCGACAGTAGCACTATGCGGATAACCGACGTCGAGATCTGGAGTTTGCAGTAGGTGACAAGGTATTCTTGAAGATATCACCGGTGGGAGGGCTGAAATGGTTTGGTAAGAAGGGGAAGCTATGCCCCAGGTACGTGGGACCATACGAGATATTGACCAGACATGGTAATGTGGCATATCAATTGGCTCTACCACCATCTATGTCAAGCGTTCATGATGTGTTCCATGTATCATTATTGAAGAAGTATGTCAGGGATCCATCGCATATCTTGACAGCAGACCCCCCAGACTTGATAGAGGACTTAACGTTTGAAGTGGTACCTGTAATGCTCTCAAGCCGAAAGGTACAGCAACTTCGAAGCAAGGATATCAATTATGTGAAAGTGCATTGGAAAAGCCAAGATGTCGAAGAAATTACTTAGGAGGAGGAGAGCGCGATGAGAAAGGAGTACCCTAACCTTTTCGACGATCAAGGTACGTTCAAATTTTGAGGACGAAATTTCTTTTAAGGGTGGGGGAGTTGTAAGACCAACACTCCGTGAACCCGATCTAAACCTTGATTTCATGTCATAACAGGTCTTCCGATCATCACCGGGCCAGACGGGATGAGCGGATGACAATCAGGTAAGAAATCGGACCAAAAACAAACCAAATAAGTATGATTTACTCATACCGGTAGATGGTACCGGTCGATGGTACCGGTCGACCAGTATGGTCTGCGCAGCAGACCACTTAGATCCAGAATTGGATCTCTGTGGGTCCCACTTTCCCAAATCCTAATCCTAAGACTTTCCTAATCCTAAGAGGCTTCCTAAACCTAATTCCTAGCCTATTTAAACCCCTCTAAGCCTCTTAGAATCCCTTCCATTGATCCTCACAAACCCTAGATAGGAGAAGGAGATTGGAGAAGGAGAAGGAGTTTGGAAGAAGAAGGAAGAGTCGTTGTTGCCGTTCGACGATGCACAACTTACGCCAGTCAATGGTAAGTGTTTAAACCCTTCCTCTCACATTATGACTCTATGATGGTTGGGTTGCTTGGATCAATACCATGCAAAGCAGGTATTGACCTAAACCCTACTTTGCCGTCAAACCCTAATTTAGTCGTTAAACCCTAGATTCGAGTTCTAGGATGAATACCATCAAAACTAGACTTGAGTGGCATTGGAAACAACTCTAACTCAAAGATTAGACTTAGAATGTGTATGAGGAACCCTGGAATCAATAGAGAATGATCGACGGCAGTCGAAAAACCAAGCGTATGGTCTTCTGGAGACATACCGGTCGACCATACCAGTCGCAGGTCATGCGATCGGTACTGCGACTGGTACCTCTCGGGGAGTAGCCTGTGGGGATCGACTGACCATACCGATCGCCAATTTTCCCCACAGAGCTGCGATTGGTACCTGCGACCGGTCAGCTCTGTGAGGTGTATTTTGTAACCCCGTTGGTTTCCGACCAACGTAAACCCTAAGAAACTATTATAATTGAACCCTAATATTATGTAGGACATTGTGGTAGCACGTTTGGATCTTGCGACGTGGAGCAAGCTATCGAACGAGCGTCAGGTAAGGGAATCAGACCTAAACCCTAATAATTAATGGACAGTAAATTGTTGTAAATAACAATGAATATGTGGATTGGTGTTTGTGTATATTGCATGTCATCCTTTACTTTCGGCTATTATTATTGTTCATGCATACTCGCTATGCTAGGATGTTATTGCTAGACATGTGTTTGTTTTCGTTGGTATGTGGAATGGGAAGGGCCTGGGGTCTGGGATCATTCCTCACACTGGCACCTTTTTGTAGTATTCTATCTTAGCATACTTAGTGCGGGTAGGGTATCAGGGGGAGGTTGTGGCACTGTGGTCTCCGGCCTGGCCACCACGCTCTAGCTCTATCTCTATGCCGTAGCGAGTGATGTTGGGATAGAGTCTACTTGTGTATTGTTCTGTCTTAGTATGCTTGGTGCGAGTAGGGTATCAGGGGGAGGTCGTGGCATTGTGGTCTCTGGCCTGGCCACCACGCTCTAGCTCTATCTCTATGCCGTAGGGAGCTGTACTGGGACGGAGCCTACAGTGATGACATATAGGATTGGTTAGTTGCGAGCCTAGTTTGCAAGCCCTAGCCAGTAGGGGCTTATGTACTGGTATGGGTGGAGTATCAGGGGAGGTAGTAGATGCCTTAGCTCTATCTCTATTCCATGATGGGTGCATGTGGGTCGGTGGTGGTGTGATCTGCTGTGCGATTCCACACACTCGTGTATAGAGGCGAAGCGGCCTCCGAACCTTTCTATAGCACATTGCAAACTTAAACCAGACCACAGCATAAAATGATTGTTACTCATGCATATAATATTGATACACTGTCTGATTGTCTTACTGAGCTAAGTTGTGATCTCACCCTTTGTATATATACTGTTTTTAGATGTTGATGTATTTTACACGGTGGACGACTATATGAGCGCTACGACGTATGGAGGTGTTGTTGCTCTAGACGTATAGGCAGGAGAGGACGAGCATGACGCTTCATGCAAGTGCCCTTTCTGCGTGTACCTTTGACTTATTTATATTTGTTTCAGTTATTTTTAAAGTGATGTAAAGATATTTAATTACGTTTGGAATTTGGATAATTGAATACTTATTTAAATTTATCAATAGAATACTCAGTTCATTTTTTTAAAGACTTCCGCTGTATTTATTATATTCTGATTGTGGTTATGTGCGATGGTTTGTATGAGTGGACATGGTCTTATTGAGATCCTGGTGTGAACCGTTGGTTCAATGATGGTTCACTCACACCATTCTGGTTGGTTCAAAATTGGGGTGTGACAATGTTAGTGGGCAAGACTTGAGTAGAGATAGAGCTAGAGTCTGGTGACGAGGTGAAAGACCACCATGCTACGTCCTCCCCCTGATGCTCCACTCGCATCCAACACACCAACCACATACATACATTCACATGCCTATTCCTAGCATCATCATCATCATCATGTTATAAATAAACAGAATTAAATATGCATGAACAGTAATAGCAGAAATATTTGATGACATGTGAGATGCACATTACAAGCATACAAGCATAGAATCAATCATGGCATAAATAGTTTATTATTATCCATTTAGTTTAGGTCTTGTTCCCTCACATTTGATCATTGGTTGTCCCTCTTTCAAGCTTTGTAATTCACTTTTGGACCATTTGAAAACCTAATAAATTTATGGATTATAAGTTAGAGTTCATATTCATTTATTATAGTGTTTAAATGTCCCATCTAGAACCAATCAGACCTCCAAAAGCTGAGTGGTCGCAGGTGTGGCTGCACCTGTGGTCTCAGTTTCTGTGACCACAGGGTGTGTGGTCGATACATGTGGTCGCATATCATGCGACAACGCACATGCGACCACACCCTCCTTGAAAACTTCCCGAGGGTGTGTGGTCGACACATGTGCCTCATGTAGTCAACCATAGCTGTGACCACACGAGTGTTTGGTCGACTTTCATTCTCAGTCTAATCCCTTTATGATTTGATTCTTTGAACTATCATTAGGGTCCTTCCTATAATTGATCTATGGCCTTAATTTCATATTTTTCACAATCATCTACTCCAACCTACTCTTCATGGATTTCTTTTGAGTTTTCGTCTATGGGTCTCATGGTTAAGATCCTACTTTGAATCAATACATCATCCATGAACTATTCTAAGCATTCAACTAATGTAGGAGATGTTTTCATACCTTAAACTTGCTAAAGAATCAGAGCTCTCTCTGAAATTCCTCCTCTTAGTCTTCCTCTTCAATTCTCCTTCTCTTCCTCCTCCTCTCTTTCTCTCTCTTTCAGTTTGAGTTCTAAAAGAATGAAAGAGGCTAAGGGATGTCCTATATATAGAGGAAAACCCTCCATATAGAGTCCTACTTTGATTAGAAAAGAACCCCCTTCAGATTAGGAAGGTTTCCTAATTTCGTAGTCAATTATACCATTGTGTGGTCACACGTGGGGTCGCAGGATCCGTTGACCATACGTCCCAAATCTGCGACCACACATCCCAAACTCCTGTGGTTTCAATATTTTGAGGTGTGGTCAACCACACCTGCTTAGGTATTCGACCACACATCTTAATTAGATGATTTATGGTTCAAATTACATACCTAGCCTTGTGGTTTCTTCACGCACTTGGTCCGACCATGATAGGAAGACCTGATACAAGGTGGTAAGACCTGGTTAATACGATACGGATCTTACAACTCCCCCCTTCTTATATAAATTTTGTCCTCAAAATTTACACATACCTTCTGAGTTAAAAAGTTCAGGATATTGCTTTCGCATAGCATTCTCTTCTTTCCATGTGATCTCTTTCATGTTTTGGCTTCTCCAAGTAACTTTAACATAGTAAATGTCACAATTGCGTAGACATTGAACCTTCCGACTGATAATTTCAATTGGTGCTACTTCGAATATCAAATCATCAGTTAGACCCAGTGGATCCGTTGTTAGGACGTGTTTTGGATCTCGGATGTACTTCTTCAGTAATGAGATATGAAATACATCATGCACACTTGACATGGATGGGGATAGTGCTAACTAATACACTACCTTCCCACGTCTAGCTAGAACTTCATAAGGTCCATATATACCTAGGGCACAACTTTTCCTTCTGTCCAAACCTTTTTAAACCACGCATAGGAGATATTTTTAGAAATACCTTATCACCTATGGTGAATTCGAGATCTCTACATCGATTATCTACATATTGCTTCTGACGATTCTGAGCTGTTTAGACTCTTTCCTTGATAATATCGACCACTCGACATGTCTCTTCAACAAACTTCGGTCCAACAATACTCCATTCTCCAACTTTGTTCCAAAATAAAGGAGTTCGACATTTCCTACCATACAGTGCTTCATAGGGTGACATCTATATTGTAGCTTGATAGCTGTTATTATAAGAGAACTTGATCAATGGTAACTTTTCATCCCATGATCCTTTGAAATCAATGACACAAGCTCGAAGCATCTCTTCTAAAATCTGAATAGTACTCTCTAATTGTCCATCGGTCTGAGGATGGAATGCAGTACTAAACTTCAATGTTGTACCCATAGCCTTCTGTAATCCTTCCCAAAACCTTGAAGTAAAACGTGGGTCTCTGTCTGACACGATGCTTTCAGGTATACCGTGCAATCTGACAATATTATCAACATATAGCTTAGCTAACCTCTCTAGGGTATACTGAGGTCGTATAGCTATGAAACGAGCTATCTTAGTCAAACGATCTACAATCACCCAGACCGCATCAACTACTCGGGGAGTCAATGGTAATCCGGTGATGAAGTCCATAATGATGCAGTCCCATTTCCATGCTGGTTCTGGTAGTGGCTGCAACAATCCTGTAGGTTTTTGCCTTTTAGCCTTTACCCGCTGACAATTCAGACATTGAGACATAAATTTAGCTACATCCACTTTCATTCCTCTCCACCAATAGAGTTTCTTTAAATCATGGTACATCTTCGTGCTTCCAGGATGTACCAAATATGTCACGCCCCCAACTCAAGGCCAGGTACGTTACAGCTAATTTGCCAGGATTCCAAAGGCTCAAAGAGACAAATAAATCAAGCATAAATTAAAAAAAAATTAGAGAAAGTTTAAATGACATTATTTAACACAAAAAAGGGCTACATACATTCCTTCTTCTGGTGGCACCATTACTTAACATTTAAAATTTACTTACATGCCTATCCCGTCACACAGTTCTTGTTTTTTACAAACATACAAAAGCTTCCATAGTAAAACAAAAGAAAATGAATCCAGCAGCCTTAGACACTTCCTCACTCAAGAGCTGGGCCAGTTGAACCAAGAAATCCCTCATAAAGCCCTCCACTTGTCTCTGTGATCCATCATTTAAATGACAGAGTGAGCTTATGCTCAATGAGGGTAAATTATTTACTTACAACAACATAATTACAAGCACACAAAGTAGTCAAACATAGACAGCAACTTCCACATCATGAAAAACTTAACATACTTGGAAATTATACTCATGATGTGAATGCAAGAATCTAAGTTGAAATATTTCAAATAACTCTAGGTAAGCCAGTCATGTGTTTGCTACAAGGTGTCTAATATTGGAGTCGTTAAGCACTAATCGATGTCCCTAACATCTCGTCTTGATAGCTGTATTTGTAGTTGATGTCCCAGACATCTCGCCTCAAGGGCGGTGAGTTCCCAGAACTCTTAGTCCTCTAATGGACTGGTGACACCCTTAATGTCTCCGCCTCAGTAAAAGACGGTGAAGTCCCAGACTTCTCGGTGCCGCGTGGCTCCACTCATTATTTACCCCTAATGAGAAGGGGGCAGCAAACACGGGTTTTAAGTTTATTTACCTTGTTCTTTCACTTCCTTGTTCTGTACTAGCCATATTAACACCTTTCTACTCTGGCCTTGTGCCAGCAGTTTATCTTTATACTCTGGCCATGTGCCAGCAGTCTATCTTATGGAACAAGTTGGGATAGCTTTCCCCTTTTCTCTAAACATGTGCTTTCCTTCACAAATATAAAAGGAATTCACTTTCCTTATCTTATTATGTTCCTTGATAAATTTTCATGCACCTTTACATAGACTATTCTCCATAATGTTTTCATTCATCTTAGTCAACATCACATCCATTCATCATAACCAATAATCACATTTAGAAAGCACTTAAACAGGGAAACATAAACTAAAGGCAGATTTACTCATGCATAACAAAATTAGCACATTAGTAAAACAATCATGTTATCCTTTTTAATACATAGTTTCAGCGCCATAGAGTACACCACATGCATAAATTAATCACATGGCAAGTTTACTTACATATAATCAGTATAAGTAGATAATTTCCCTCACCTATTGTTGCTGAATTCAAACCTTATACTTGGACAGCAGCTAAGTTAGCTCTCTTTACCTTTTAATTCTACAAAATAAAAGATATAACATAATTATTTCATTTCTAGCTTAAACCTAACTATCTCATAATGATTTATAGGTTTAAAAACTGTTTTTACATTATTTCCCAAAGTCTGAAATTATTTGGGGTTACCATTTTCTAATGTTTTTCCTAAAACAATTGTTCTATGAGCCAGCCTTTAGGTTCAAGTTAGGGTTTTCTAAGAAATAATCTTCAATTTGTACCCCATAACACAAGCTGTCCAATACAGCAAGTATTAACCAAGTAAACCATTCAACTTCTCAGAAATTAGGGTTAGGGTTTATGATGAAACCCTAGGTGGATTTCCCCTTTAGGAATTTCATGCAACAAAGAAGGTAAAAGGGAGGGACTTCACCACTTAAAGATTGGTTTTAACCAGTTTCAGATTTAGGGTTTTTTTCCCCATTATTTTTTTTCCCTTTTCGGTTCTCTTTTTGTCATACCTGGATGGTAGAGAGGGATGAGAGAGATAGAGAATAAAGAGAAGACAGGGAGAGAGAGAGAGAGAGAGAGAGAGAGAGAGAGAGAGAGAGAGAGAGAGAGAGAGACTTACCGATTCTCCTTCTTCCTCCTCTTCCTTTTCTTCTTCTTCTTCCTTGCTGTTTTTTTTTTTTCTTTTCCCCTCTCTCTCAACGTGACCAGAGTTTCTTTCCCCTTACATTTTGTGTGTATATATTTATCAATTAATTAATAATTAGATACTTAGTTAAAATTAACTTCAAGAAAATGACTAACTTACCCTTACTTAGGTCTTTATAACTTTAGGATTAAAGTTGATTAAATAGAATGCAATGGTATCCCTTTAGAATTAGGTACTGGTTATACTTAAGTCCTTTCATTTTCATCTTTTTACAACTAAGCCCTTCAAGTACATAATTTCCTTCTTAGTTGTCCCCACTTTTAAATTCTTTTATTTTCTTCTCTATCCTTCTTCCAATTACAACCAAACCCAAGACTATTAAGTTTTATTTCAAGACTTACCCCACATCCAAAGGACCAACTAACCATGTGGGGCCCACCTATTAGCTTCAACCACACATTGTACATTATATAGTTCCACACTTCATAAAGAAAATTATAACTAACTAACTTCCAATATGATTAATACATTATCAATTCCTACTCTCTTACCTCGAATCGGGGGGGGGAATTACTAAAATACCCCTAGAAATAAAATTCAGTAGAAAATTCCCAAAGAATGAAGGAAAAATATTGGTAAATTAATATCACAAGAAATGGGGTATTACAAAATAAGCGGTGGTGTGAGCTTCCTTTATTAGTCTGTGCCTAATTTCCAAATCTTCATTTTCAGAAACACATACTCTCCCTTTATATCTTATTACTTTCTCAAAATCCAAAGTGAAGTCAGGGTTAGTCCTACCTTTTTCAAGGTCTTCTTTTATCGTTCTCAGATAAGGGTCTGATTTAATAACTGCTTTCACTTCGTCTAATAGATCAGGTACAATCTTCAATGTAGCAAACATGTTTGAGAATATATAAATAAACTCTTAGTCAGTTGATTCATTCGAAATATCAATTATGAACTGCTCTTTATCGTAATTAAATACTCTTCCTGTGACACACACTATAGCATTTGCACTAGCTTCTTCTTGGGATTCTGTCATAGCTTTCCTGCTTAGTACGTCAGCAACTACATTAGCTTTTCCTGGATGATACTAGATATCGCAATCATAATCCTTCAGTAATTCCAGCCATCTTCTCTGTCTCATGTTCAACTCCTTCTGATTAAAAAGATGAGTGAGACTTTTATGATCTGATTTAATCTGACATTTCTCTCCATACAAATAATGTCTCCATATCTTGATAGCATATACCACCGCTGCTAATTTCAAGTCATGAGTGGGATAGTTCTTCTCATGTGTCTTCAGTTGTCTTGAGGCATACGCAATTACTTGTTTTTCTTAAATAAGCACACATCCCAAACCTAATCCAGATGCATTGGTGTAAAAGGTAAATCGTTGTCCTAGGATCAGAATAGTCAAGATGGGAGCTGATATCAATCTAGCCTTCAATGTTTGGAAACACTCTTCATATTTGTCGGTCCAAATAAACTTTTCTCCTTTCTAAGTCAAACTGGTGAGAGGTACGATGATTCTAAAATAATCTTCCACGAATCATCGGTAATAACCAGCTAAACCTAAGAAACTTCTTATTTTAGCAACATTCTCAGGTGCTTCCCATTTCACAATGGCTTCAATCTTACTACGATCCATTTTAAATCCTTCAATGGATACAACATGGCCTAAGAAAGTGACTTCATTCAGCCAGAATTCACACTTAGTAAATTTTGCGTAAAGCTTCTCTTTTCTTAGTTGTTGCAAAGCGGCTCTTAGATTTGTGATGAGTTTCTTTGTCCTTGGAGTAGACTAGTATGTCGTCAATAAATACAATGACTGATGTATCCAACATATCATGGAAAACTCGATTCATGAGTTCCATAAAAGTTATGGGTGCATTAGTCAATCCAAAAGACATAACTAAAAATTCATAATGTCCATATCTGGTTCTGAATGCTGTCTTTTGAATATCACCTTCCTTAATCTTCAACTGATGGTATCCTGACCGAAGATCAATTTTGGAGAACACTTTGGCACCTTGCAACTGATCGAATAAGTCATCGATCCGAGGCAACGGGTACCAATTCTTGATTATAAGCTTATTTAATTCCCGAAGTCTATACACAGTCGAACGCTACCGTCCTTCTTTTCCACAAACAATACTGGCGCTCTCCATGGTGATATGATGGGTCAAATATAACCCTAGTCCAGTAACTCCTATAATTGTACCTTCAGTTCCTTCAGTTCAGTAGGAGCCATTCGATAGGGTGCTTTAGATACTGGTGCGGCTCTGGGTATAAGATCTATAACGAACTCTATCGCTCGGTCAGGTGGTAGTCCTGGTAGTTCCTCAGGAAATACATCTGAAAATTCATGCACAACTTCAATATCCTCCATTCGTGGTGCTTCCTTGGAGAGGTCGACCACGGATCCTAAATACTCAATTCCTCATTCCTCAATGCAGAGAGAATGACTTTTCATTTACGAGGAAGTTTGGTTCCCACAAAACTAAACTCTGCTCCTTCCTTGTCTTTAAATGTCAGTTTCTTTTCTGCACATAATAGGTTTACGGAGTGCCGAGCTAACCAATCCATTCCCAAGATAATGTCAAAGTCTGCCATCTCGAGTTGGATTAAGGTTACCTCCAAAATCTTTTCACCGATAAAAACTGGACATGGTCCATAACCTTTGTCTAGTTCCACTTCTAATCCCATAGGTGATCATACAAATAGTTTGCAGTCAAGAGGTCTGAGGGATAGATTTAACTTCTTTCCAAAAGATACAGATATAAAAGAATGAGTAGCTCCAGAGTCAAAGAGTACTCTGGCGGGTAAGCCATTAATAGGTACGATACCTGTGATTTGATTTAATTTAGTCTACATGCTCACACAAGGTAATACAAATGAAAAGTTCAGGTCATACCTGTGACTACATCAGGCGATGTAGCAGCATCCTCAGAAGTAACTGCGTAAACTTTTTCTAATTGTAACTGCTTCCTTGGCTTGAGACACTCTCTTGAATAATGTCCAACTTGATCACAGTTAAAGCATTTAACTCTAGCACTACTTTGCTTTTGTTGAGGTTGAGCCGTTGGAGTAGTCTTGGCTGCAGCATTAAAGCCTTGAGTACGAAAGGGTTTGAATGTCTTGGTGTTCCCTCCGTTATATGTATTTCCATTAGGCCTTTTAATGCACCTATTCTGAGCAAAATAACTCTCGCTCTAGCTCGATTCCAGTACTCGAGCAATCTGTACAGCTTCATTATAAATCTTCTTTTCTAATCCCAATACATGCTCACAGATACTTCCCCTAAGTCCCATGACGAACCTTTGAGTTTTGGTATTTTCCTCCTGCATACTAGAGGGAGCAAAGAAAAACAGTTCTTCATATCGATGTTGATATACGTCCACAGTCATTTGTCCCTGATATAGACTCTGAAACTCATTTTCCATTTGATCTCTGAAACTCCTTGGAAAATACTTCTCGAAGAAAACTTCTTTATAAATAGCCCATGTCAGTTGGGCGTGCTTTGTTAACAGATAACTTCTAGTTGATTTCCACCAGTGGTGTGCATCATCTTTTAACATAAATGTAGTACATAATACTTTTTTCTCTTTATTTATAGTCATTATCATGAAATTTCTTTCCATTTCGTCGATCCAGTGAGCTGGCTACAAACCGATGGCTTACCTGTGAATTCCTCCGGTTTCAACTTAAGAAAATGCTCGATCAGTCTGGAATGATCAAGCTGATATTGTGCATAAGCTCCATATATAGGTGGCTGGTACTGATAGTTACCTTGGTTGTACCTGCCTTGCGGTGCTTCAAGATTTGGCACTTGGCCTTGTACTGCTGGTGTTTGCGGTGCTTGGGGTAAAGTGTTGCTACCACCAGGTGTCGTACTAGCTTGTCCTGTAAGTAGAGATGTTGTGTTTGAAACTGGGAAAGCAATTCCTATAGCAGCGTGCATGTTGGCTTACATTTGATGTATACGCTGCATTTACTGTGCCAAATTCATCACTGCAGTAGCCAAATCCACAGGTGGTGCAGGTAAGTTGGTTGGGTTGGCTTGGGTGTGCACATTCTGAGGCGCAGCAGGTTGAGTTCTAATATTTCCTTCTTGTCCTTGCTGACCTTCATTGTCTTTGGTTTCCATAGGTGGTGGAGATGAGTTGACATTCTGTCTCCTTCTACTTACTCTATGGCCAGTCATTTCCTGTTTTCGGTGGAGGTAGTGTCTAAAAATCAAGGAAACATATGAGGCAAGCATAATATACGTTAATTTCATGTTAATTTCTAATTAAACAAGGCAAAGTTTCAATTTTTAAAGTCATTCAGTCAAAACAGGGCATTTTCATCGTGGGGTCATACTATATGCGACCACAGGGTTGCGACCGCATGAACCCTGTCAGCTCACCGAGAGCCTGTGGTCGATCATGGGGTCGATCGTGGGGTCGCATTTTTGGTTGAATTCTGCGACCACACGACACCAAATCAGGTTTTTAAATTCTGATTTCGAGCCATTTTCTTATTTTCACTTTTGTCTTCTACTATTCACAACTCAACTCGCCACCACTGAGTTGCTACAGTGTCAACTGTACGAATTTGGTGATTCTTTCATCGATCATCGACCTACATTTCCTCCAGGTATGTTCCCTACTCTTTCTCCTTTTTAAGCTTTCATACCTAGGTTTTGCTCCATTTATAGCTTTTATACCTAGGTTTTGCTCCATTTATAGGGTTTTCATAAAATTAATATTTTTCTGACCGTAAAAATTTGACTTCTATTGGGGGTTATTGCTATTGGCCACCCAATGGTTGAAAACCCTCAAGAAAATTTGAGTTTCATTGGTTAATTTAATAGAAACTTGAAAATTCCCATTTTTGACCTAAATTTTGGGGGTTTTTCCAAATTGTCAAAATTTCTTCAAATTAAACCTACCTAGTTTAAATTTCTGATTGTATGAGCCTTGCAGGATGGTTTGGGCCAATGTAAGTTCTCCTGCCCAAATGTTTGGGTGAAAAGTATGGCTTTTGGCCAATCATCCCATCATAATGCCAAAATTATGAATTTTCATTATATTTGATATGTTGCTTGTTGGTCTATGCCCTTGCAGACAACATGGCTCGCACTAAAGTCCCCAGAGGTCACGATCCCCATCGCTTCAGGTCCATTGAAACAAAGGCACAGTATCCCTGGTACGAACGCAAGAAGGTGGAAGGGGGTCATTGTGTCAACTTGTGTCATACCCTAATTCTGCACTATTCAGAATGGTGTGATGAACCGTCAATAAACCAATGGTTCAACCAGGATCTCGAATAGACTGTGTCCATTTGCTTAAACCATATGCATCCACAACAAAAATCAGAATAAATACACGATAGCGGAAGTCTTTAATATTAAATGAACTGAGAGTCTAGCTGTGATAAAGTAAATAAATTATCCAATTATCTCCCAAAAGGACTAAGTCATAAATTAAAATAATTAAATCAATTACATTGTCTGTATAACTTAAACAAAATCTAATAAAAAACATAGGAGTTGCACTCGCATGATGAATCATGCAACTCCATCATCACTTCTGCCTCCATTGCCGCCACATGCCCGTATGTTGGAGCATTCATATAATCTTCCACTGTCATACCGGCATCATCAACTAAAAATATTTAAATACGAAAAGGGTGAGCACACATCACGACTCAGTGAGCAAACAAAACAATGCAACAAACATATGCATGCATTCAATTCATATCTTTGGACTGGTTCATAAGTTTGCAATGTGCAATAGAAAGGATAGGTGGCCGCCGCACCTCTATACACGAATGTGTGGAACCGCCCAATGGATCAAACATCATTTCCGCCTCCACATGCACCCACCATGGAATAGAGATAGAGCTAAAGTGCTTAGGGCCGCACCGCATCACACTTCCCCTGATGCTCTACCCATACCAACACGTAAGCCCCTATTGGAGAGGGCTTGCAAACTGGGCTCGCAACTAACCAATTCTAATGTCAAACAGTGTATCCAAGGTCTCACCCTAGCATCCCTCAATACGTCCATAGAGATAAAGCTAAGGCCCCCCGGAAGAGTCAGAGACTATACGGTCCGAGACCACCTTCCCTGATGCCCTACGACGTAATAGTTCTGCTAAGGAAATGGCGATACGATGATGTTAGTAGACAAGACTTGAGTAGAGATAGAGCTAGAGTTTGGTGACCAGGACGAACCACAGTGTCACGTCCTCCCCTGATGCTCCACTCGCATCAAGTACACTAACCACACATATACATTTACATGCCTATTCCTAGCATCATCATCATCATGTTATAATAAACGAAATTAAATATGCATGAACAGTAGTAACAGGAATAGTGGATCACATGTGATATGCACATTACAATTATACAAACATAGAATCATTCATGGTATTGGAATCAATAAACGAAAATAGTTTATTATTAGCCAATTAGTTTAGGTCTTGTTCCCTCACCTTTGATTGCTAGTAGGTCCTCGTTCAAGCTTTATAATTCACTTTTAAACCACTGGAAAGACCTAACAAGTGATAGATTTTAAATAGAATTAGTTCCAACATGTTTAAACTAACAGAACCTGTAGGGTCACAGGTAGGGTAGCACCTAGGGTAGTAGTTTCTGCGACCCCAGGGTGTAGGGTCGCAGGTGGGGTCGGATACCATTTGACCCTACGTGTGACCACACCCTTTCTGGGACTTCCCGAGGGCATGTGGTCGATCATATGGTCTTGTAGGGTCGGATATCATTCGACCCTACGTGCGACCACACGTGTCGGCCTCATTCTAATTCCATCCCTTCATGTTTGGATCCTTTGGCTTACTATCATGGTCCATTCTATGATTGTTCTGAGTCGACCTTTCATTCTAAATTCCATCCCTTCATGTTTGGATCCTTTGGCTTACTATCATGGTCCATTCTATGATTGTTCTGAGTCGACCTTTCATTCTAAATTCCATCCCTTCATGTTTGGATCCTTTGGCTTACTATCATGGTCCATTCTATGATTGTTCTATGGCTCAAAACTACAATTTATACACCATTCATTGTCCATAATGTTTTCCTCCATAGAATCTCTTGGAAATTATCCATGTATGGATGATTTGGATTTCTCCTAATCTTAAATTCTTCATAACTATTCTAGGCTCTCTTATTCAGGTAGGGAATTAGGGTCATACCTTAATTTAGAGGTTTCTCTGAACTTCCCCCTCTTCCTTTGTCGTCTTCTTCAAGTTTCCTTCTCTTCTTCTCTTCCTTCTCTTTCTCTTGCTCTTAATTTCAATTAGGGTTCTAAAGGAGTGAAAGAGGCAAAGGGACATCCTATTTATAGAGGAAAACCCTCCATAATAAGTCCCAATGAGTTTAGGAAAGACCCCCTTTGAATTAGGAAGGTTTCTTAATTTTCAGATTTTGTCTGTTATCGTAGGGTCACATGTAGGGTCGCAGAATCCGTCGACCCTACATTTTTTTAGTCATGCGACCCCACGACCAAAAAGTCATGGGTTAGACTCTTTTGAGGTGGGGTCGGTCACACCTATTTAGGCATGCGACCCTACTCTCATATTTGACTGTTTTTGAGTTAGACTTCATACCTGGTCTTGTGGTTTCTTCACGCACTTGGTCCACTTGGCTCGACCATGATAGGTAGACCTAGTACAATGTGGTAAGACCGGTTAGTTCGATACGGGTCTTACAACTCCCCCCTCTTATTAGAAATTTTGTCATCGAAATTTACACATACCTTCTGAGTCGAAAAGGTGAGGATATTGCTTCCGCATAGCATTCTCTTCTTCTCATGTTATCTCTTCTATATCTCGGCTCCTCCAGGTGACCTTAACATAGTATATGTCACGGTTGCATAGTCGTTGGACCTTTTGACTTGTGATTTCAGTTGGTGCTACTTTAAATATCAACTCACCAGTTAGATCTGGTGATCCACTGTCAAAACATGTGTTGGATCTCTTACGTACTTCTTTAATAATGAGATATGAAATACGTCATGCACACTTGACATAGATGGTAGTAATGCTAACTGGTAAGCCACTTTTCCACGTTTAGCTAGAATCTCATATGGCCCGACATATCTCGGACTTAGCTTCCCTTTCTGTCCGAATCATTTTAAACCTCGCATAGGTGATACTTTCAAGAATACCTTATCACCTACGACAAATTCAAGGTCCCGACGTCGAGTATCTACATATTGTTTCTGACGATTCTGAGCTGTTCTAACTCTTTCCTTGATAATGTTGACTACTCGACAAGTCTCTTTAACAAACTCTGGTCCAACGATGCTCCGTTCTCAAACTTCATTCCAAAACAAAGGAGTTCGACATTTCCTACCATACAGTGCTTCATAGGGTGACATCTGTATAGTAGCCTGATAGCTATTGTTATAAACGAACTCGATCAATGGTAGTTTCTCATCCCATGATCCTTTAAAATCAATTACACAGGCTCGAAGCATGTCTTCTAAAATCTGAATGGTACGCTCTGACTGTCCGTCTGTCTGAGGATGGAATGCAGTACTGAATTTCAACGTACCCATAGCCTTTTGCAATCCTTTCCAAAACTTTGAAGTAAAGCATGGGTCTCTATCGAACACAATGCTTTGAGGTACACTATGTAATCTGACAAGTTATTCACATATAACTTGGCTAATCTCTCCAGGGTATACTGTGGTCGTATAGCGATAAAGCGAGCTGTCTTAGTCAGACGATCTACAATCACCCAGACCGCGTCAACTACTCGAGGAGTCAATGGTAATCCGGTGACGAAGTCCATAGTGATGCAGTCCCATTTTCATGCTGGTTCTGGCAGTGGCTGCAACAATCCTGCTGGTCTTTTCCGTTCAGCCTTGACCCTCTGACAATTTAGGCATTGAGACATAAATTTAGCTACATCTACTTTCATTCCTCTCCACCAATATAATTTCTTCAAATCATGATACATCTTTGTACTTTCAGGATGTACCGAATAAGCGATGGTGTGAGCTTCCTTCATTAGTCGGTGTCTAATGTCCAAGTTTTCTATTTCAGAAACACATACTCTTCCTTTGTACTTCAATACCTTTTCCTCATCCAAGGTGAACTCAGGAATAGTCCTACCTTTTTCGATGTCTTCTTGTACCGTTCTCAGATAAGGGTCTGATTTAATAGTGGCTTTCACAACAATTATATCAGGTACAATCTTCAATGTTTGATCCACCCGGTGCATCTATCACGAACTGTTCATTACCATAATTGAATACTTTCCTGATAGCACACATCGCTGCAGTTGTGTTAACCTCTCCTTGAGATTTTATCATTGCTTTTTTGCTTAGCGCATCAGCAACTACATTAGCCTTTCCTAGATGATACTGGATATCGCAATCATAATCCTTCAATAATTCCAGCCATCTTATTTGTCTCATGTTCAACTCCTTTTGATTAAAAAAATAAGTAAGACTCTTATGATCTGATTTAATCTAAAATTTATCTCCATACAAATAATGTCTTCATATCTTGACAGCATGTACTACTGCTGCTAATTCCAAGTCATGAGTAGGATAATTCTTCTCATGTGTTTTCAGCTGTCTTGAAGCATACACAACTACTTATTCTCCTTGCATAAGTACGCATCTTAAACCCAATCCAGACGCATCAGTGTACAAGGTAAATGGCTATCCTGGAATAGGAATAGTCAAGATCGGAGTAGATACCAATCTAGCCTTCAATGTTTGGAAACTCTTCTCACATTTATCAGTCCAAACAAACTTTTCTCTTTTCTTAGTCAAGCTGGTGAGAGGTATGGCAATTCTGGAATAGTCTTTCACGAATCGTCGATAATACCCAACTAGACCTAGGAAACTTCTAATTTTTTCAACGCTCTTCGATGCTTCCCACTTCACAATGGCTTCAATTTTGTTGGGATCTACTTTAATTCCTTCAGCGGATACAACATGGCCCAAGAAAGCGACCTCATTTAGCCAAAACTCATACTTTGTAAATTTGGCGTAAAGCTTCTCTTTTCTCAGTCGCTGCAGAGCGGCTCTTAGATTCATGACATGAGTTTCCTTGTCCTTGGAGTAGACCAATATATCATCAATAAACACAATGACCGACGTATCCAACATATCTTGGAATACCCGGTTCATGAGTTCCATAAAAATTACGGGTGAGTTAGTCAATCCAAAAGACAAGACTAAAAATTCATAATGTCCATATCTTGTTCTGAATGCTGTCCTTGGAATATCACCGTCCTTAATCTCCAACTGATGGTATCCTGACCGCAGATCTATCTTGGAGAACATCTTGGCACCTTGCAACTGATCGAACAATTCATTAATCTGAGGTAATTTTGGATTATCACCGTCCTTAATCTTCAACTGATGGTATCCTGACCGTAGATCTATCTTGGAGAACACCTTGGCACCTTGCAACTGATCGAACAAGTCATCGATCTGAGGCAACGGGTACCGATTCTTGATTGTAAGCTTATTCAATTCTCGGTAGTCTATACACAGTCGAACACTGCCTGTAAGACCCGCACTCTTAAAACCCGGTCTAAACCTTGGTTTTGTGTCGTGACAGGTCTTCCGATCATCACCGAGCCAGACGGAGCAAGCGGATAACAAACAGGTACAAAATCGGACCGCAGTCGACCAATTATACCTGATTTTAGATACCGGTTGATGGTACCAGATGATGGTACCGGTCGACCGGTATGGCCTGCACAGCTATGTGGGGGAATTTGGAAATTGGTCTCTGCGGGTCCTGCTTTCCTGATTTCAAATCCTAGAAGTTTCCTAATCCTAGTAGGGTTACTAAACCCTATTTCTAGCCTATAAATACACCCTTAAGCCTCCTCAAATCCTTTCCATTGTCTCTCACAAACCCTGGAGAAGAGAAAGAGCTTGGAAAGGAGAAGAGGCTAGGAAGAAGAAGGAGGTGCCGTCATTACCGTTCGACGAAGCTCACGCTACGCCTATCAACGGTAAGTGCTTGAATCCATCTTCTTACCCTATGTTAGTTGTGTGGGTGGATCAATACCATGCAAAGTAGGTATTGATCTAAAACCCTAAATTGGCCAATAAACCCTAAGTTGCCGTCAAACCCAAGATTTGAGTTTCGAGATGATATTCATCGAAACGAGACTTGAATGAGTTGGGGATAACTCTAACTCAAAGCCTAGACTTAGAATGGATAGGAGAAACCCTGAAAATCCATGGAGGATGATCGACGGCAGTCGAAAAACCATGTATGGTCTTCCGTAGACATACCGGTCGACTATACCGGGTGCACATAGTGCGACCGCTACCTCTCGGGAGGTTATTTGTGGGGACCGGCTGACCATACCGGTCGCCAGTCTTTCCCACAGAGCTGCGACCGGTACATTCCACCGGTCAGCTCTGTGAGGGTAGTTTGTGATCTCTGTTGGTTTCCGACCAACATGAAACCCTAAACAATATATTCTAATGAAACCCTAATAATATTATAGGACTTTGTGACTTATCGTTTGGGTCTTGCGACGTGGAGCAAGTGATCGAAAGAGTGTCAGGTAAGGGAATCTGACCTAAACCTAATAATTAATGGACAGTAAATCGTTGTTAATCATTGAATATCTATGATGTGATGTTTGTGCATATTCACATGCCATCCTTTACTTTCAGTTATTATTATTGTTCATGCATTCATAGGATGTGATTGTTAGGCATGTGATTGTTTTCGTTGGTGTGTGGAGTGGGGCATGGGCCTGGGATCGCTCTTCACACTAGCACCTTTTGTAGTATTCTGTCTTAACATGCTTGGTACGGGTGGGGTATCAGGGGAAGGTCGTGGTATGGTGGTCTCCGATATTGATGTTGTCCCGGCCATCGTTGTGTGGTACTGAGGATTCCGAGTCGACGTTGGCTTGTCAGGGGCTTAGGTACTGGTATGGGTAGAGTATCAGGGAAGGTGCGGGTATACCTTAGCTCTATCTCTATTCCATGATGGGTGCATGTGGGTTTGTGGTAGTGTGATTACTGTGCGATGCCACACACTCGTGTATAGAGGTGCGGGGGCCACCAAACCTTTCTATAGCACATTGCAAACTTAAAACCAGACCATAACATAAAATGATTGTTACTCATGCATAATCTTGTGAAACTGTCTGATTGTCATACTGAGCTGTGTTGTGAGCTCACCCTTTGTACGTACATTGTTTTAGATGTTGATGCAGGATACACTGTGGACGATTATGTGAACGCTCCGGCGTATGGAGGTGTAGCTGCTCTGGATGTACAAGCAGGGGAGGACGAGCATGATGCTTCATGCGAGTGCCCTTTCTGCGTGTACCTGTGATGGATTTTATTTATTTGTTTCAGTTATTTTTGTTTGTTATTAAGAGATGTAAAAGATTATTATTTTATGTTTGAATTTGAATAATGGGATATTTATTTAAATTATCAATAGATACTCAGTTCATTCTATTTAAAGTCTTCCGCTGTATATTTATATTCTGATTGTGGTTATGTGTAATGGTTTGTATGGGTGGACACGGCCTATTCGAGATCCTGGTGTGAACCGTTGGTTCAATGGCGGTTTACTCACACCATTGTGGTTGGATCAGAATTGGGGTGTGACAACTTGGTATCAGAGCTCTCGGGCTCTGTTCCAACAAACCATGCTGCACTTAACTGGGTCGATGAACTGAGTTAGGAAGTTTAAAAATCTTAATACAAACACACCCTAAGCATTGTTTGATACCTGAGACGGACTAAGAAAGAGAATAATGTACTATTCTAAATATGAAACTTAATATGTGCACATACACTAGTTAGGAAAAACCATGAACTTTCATTAAATAGAAAAGTGTATCAAATGTAATAGTGCTACAGGGTACAGTCCACAAACCGGAAAGTTACCCTGTTATATAAACCGTCATATGAAAGAAAAGTAAATGGGAAATCATGGGGTAGGAGGCCTGGGAGGAATGGGGTCCGCTATATCATAGTCCCGCTCGTATGCGACCCTAAGCCAATGCACCTGGTCCTGAGTCACCCGTAGACTACGAGCCAGTGGCCCAGCCGTGGGAACAGATGGTGGTGGTACAGTGCGGTGTGGGGCGGGCACCGGTGCTTCCCCGGCTACATCGTCATCATCATCATCACCCATCTCCGCCGCATAGGCCGCATTGGCCGCGGCTGCTCGGCGGCGGCTTTGCTACTCTCCCAAGTGGACGAGGGCGAGCCTCCAACTCGTCATCACTAACCGGCGGATCAACCATCCGCATCCTCTAAATGTCGTCCCGGTCTATATCGGGCGTCATAGTGTCCTCGACGGTCACCTCGCCTCTCATGCTCACGCCCAGGCGGCGAAGAAGAAAGGTAATGAGACGACCGTAGGGAAGGTTCTTGGCCTGATTGGCCGGGGTCGCTCGATGCATAGTCCTAATGATGAGGTATGAGAGAGAGACCCGTTCTCCGGTGCGGATCTGATAAGTGATGTACCGAGTGAGCTGGGATAACTCACCATAATGGCCTCTCCGGGGGACGATGTTGTCTTTGGACGATGCGACCGTAGACCCGAGGTACAGGTCTCAAGCTAGCCGCCTTCATAGGAGCTCCGGGGTTCGAGATCTCGATGAGCTATCTCCCGGCGCAGGTCCTCGTTCCAAGTAGCCCTTCGCTTTGGGAGGGCAATACACTAGGTCTCCATCATTAGGAACCCCTAGAAGGTCGGCCAGCTGGTGGGTGTTGAATGAGATGTGTACACCCCTGACATAACTGGAGATACGTAAATCCCTACCTTGGTTGGGATCGTTCACATTTCCGTGCAGCTCCAGGTTAGCAAAGAAATGCTTAACCAGATTGGGACGAGTGGTGTAGGTGTAAGAGATGACGGGCAACCAACCAAGCCTGTCGAACGCTGCTCGCACGTCGAACCGGTCTAACTGTTCCACGTTGACCCGTCTCCCTGATTCAATGCTCTTATTATCGAACCATGGAAATCGAGCTTGTGCTTCCAAAGAACGGAACCATTCCTCATCCAATTGGGGAACTGGTGGTTCTGGGGCACATGAACTCGAGTCGTGGGGACGCTTGCCAAGAGCACGTCTAGGAGCCATTTAAACTGCAAAACAAATGAGAAACAAGTAAAAAGTTAGAAATTGTCGAAATTTTTTTTAAATTTCAGCAGCATAACGGCTATAGTTCAAGAAAAAGCCTCGAACTCACCCAAAACATGGGGAGGAGGACTTACGTAACCCCCACACTCTTCAACAAACCAATCATAAGCAATTATAACAAGAAATTGCAAGAAATTACAAGAAATTAAGAAAGATCAAGAAATTTCGAAAGAAAAAATGGGAAAAACCTAGGTCAAAAGATGAAAAATTTGATTTTTAGGAAAACCGTTCGGTGGAACCCCAAATTAGTTGAGGGCTTTTGCTCTTGGGGGTCCCTAAACCCTTTCCAAGCCGAAGGAAAAGAATTCCTACGGTTAAATCATCTCGAACAAAGAAAAACCTAAAATTCTACATATAGACGATATGGAAAATATGTAAAAATATAAGAGAGAGGGAGGAGACCTACCTGGAGACGATGTTCTGCGCTTGGAATGGATGGAATCGGCTTCAAATGGCACCGGTCGAACTGTAGCAACTCGGAACCCAGAGAAGAATCGCTACCGGAGAAGAAAGAAATTGGAAAAGTGAAAAAAATCTCACTTTTTCGCGATTTTAAAGCCATTTTGGGCATATCGGTCGACGGTTATGCCTATACCGGTCGACCGGTATCAACCCAGGTGTGCGACCGCTATGTCTCGGCCAGAAAATTTTTTTGACCGGTCGACTATACCGGTCGCAACACTGTATCTGAGTGTCGACCGGTATCTCCTAGACATGCGACCGGTATGTCTCGGCCGAAATTGAATTCGACCGGGTCGACTATACCGGCCGCATATCTTGTTCCACAGGGGTGCGACCGGTATGTTGCGACCGGTACGCCCCAAAGAGCCAGAAAATTTAATTAAAAATTTCTAAAATTTTGTGAATTGAAATGTTACTTCTCGACTATTTTTCCCTGCATTATTCAAGACTAACACTACTATTATTGATGTTCTCACATGTTATGTCTTCTTCTCAGATCCAAATAAATAGTCTGAGATGGCGGTGGGAAACGATCGAAGGGGTCCGGAAGCGTCATCGGGCCGAATGCGCCTAGAAGAAGAGCAAAGCTGAACAAGACCAGGTTAGAAAACCCGAGTCCTGAAGTGGATGAGGGACAGGTCCCGAAAGTACCGACAAATTATCGGGCCCACCTCACGGAATTACGAGACCATTGTTACAAACTTGGTCTACCGGATGCGGGCTCAACGAAGGAATTTTTGAGCGAAGGCATCGAAGATGCTCGGGCCAACAGGTTCGGTCCCCGCTGGAAATACGCCCGAGTCAGGAGGAATTAACACTACCCAACCGATGCAGAGTAGCCCAAGGCCGAGGGGCCAAGCACAGAACGTACCACCACCGCATCAGTTTCCGTCGCCTTCTGCGTACCCGGGAGCTTATCTGTATCCACCACCATGGTACGGAGCAGACACACGGGGACAGCATGATGCCGAGTAGGTCGGTGGACAGATTCTTGAAGTTGAAACCTTTATCGTTCACAGGGGACGGGACAGGAAACCATTGTGGCCAGCACGGTGGGTTTCTGTTGCCCCACGCGGAGAAGGCTTGTGGAACCCCCAAGAACTTAAGTACACTAGTTGGCGGGAAGTGTTTAAAGTGGCTTTCTTCACAAATATTTCCCAAAGAGTGACTCAACTGCGGTAGGCTCGCGGCCTGGGAGGAGATTTTCTTAGTTCTTTGCTCCCATGTGAGAGAGAGGCGCAATGCTTGGTGGAATTCTAACGGGCAATCCATCGGAGAATAAAGTACCCTAGTTGATGCATGGGTAAAGCGTTTGAACCCCCCCCCCCCCAGTGGCTTTCTATTATGGACCATGTTTCTCCCAAAGAGCCCGAATTGATCCTCTCGTAAAGAGTAAGAGTTTCTCATACCTCACGGCAAAGCATCAGGTGGAAGTGTGGTCGGTTTCCGTAGATGCAATCGCAGGATCCGACGGTTAAAGTTGTTAATACGCGAGTTTGTTCTTCTTCGCACCAGAATGGTACCCTGGGTCATGCGTCAGGCGCAGGGCGTTCACTTCGTATGGGCATATGATTTCTATTATTCTTTTTGCCAATCCACGTCGTTTGGAACGTGAACCGTTCCATGTTTGGGTCATCGATGCATATTGTTTACTCTAAGGACATGGAGCTCATACGTTTGAGGGCAGCCCTACACGGCTGGGTGTGAGGCTTTATGCAAATTAATTTTTGGTTGAGGTGGCTTTCTTGGCCATGTTGTTCTGGGGTTCTAGTCTGCTATAGTAGGATGGGAAGCACCAACTGGTTGGCTTAGGTTATTACTCCGGGTCCACCGATTGACCAAGAGGAATTCATATGGATAGATGAGTACGATGCTTTCCGTCAGCTTTCCCACCCCTATCCCCCCCGTTTTCTTTATATCCTGTCTTCGGGTTGGCATTTTCGCATCAAGCTTAAAGACGAGCTATCCTCGCATGCTTGGTTGAGGTTATTCATAATCAACTTAGACACTACTTGTCGGTGGTTCTCTCGTCATTAAATTCTTTTCCCAGTCTGTATGGGTGTGTTTTAAATTATGTTGGCATCTATCCATCTTGTTATGAATAGCATCAACGGGGGCAATACAACTTTTTCCTCTATTCAATGAATTGTAAAATATTATCGAACTGCAATCCGTTGGAGTTTTTTATTACTTTTTTCCTCCCGTCTATTTTCATTACTCCTGCCATGGAAAAGAACTTTCGACCGATGACTTGCACCCGAGGAGGAGAAGGTTCCCCTTTGCCACTCACATCGAGAGAAGACGCAAATGCTTGGTGGAATTCTACACGGGCATATCGGGAGAATAAGTACACACTAGTTGACCCGGAAGAGTTTAAAGTGGCTTTCTTCGACAAATATTTCCCAAAGAGCTTCGAGATCAAATGGAGAGAGATTTCTCAACCCGCGGGGCCGCCGCAACCGTAGATGCATCCACACCCGGTCCGAGATGCGGGAGGAGGAGATCAAAGATACTCAGTTCATTCTATTTAAAGTCTTCCGCTGTATATTTATATTCTGATTGTGGTTATGTGTAATGGTTTGTATGGGTGGACACGGCCTATTCGAGATCCTGGTGTGAACCGTTGGTTCAATGGCGGTTCACTCACATCATTCTGGTTGGATCAGAATTGGGGTGTGACACTGCCATCCTTCTTCTTTACAAACAATACTAGCGCTCCCCATGGTGATAAGCTAGGTCTGATATAACCTTTGTCTAATAATTCCTGTAACTGTACTTTTAATTCTTTCAATTCAGTAGAAGCCATTCGATAGGGTGCTTTAGATACTGGTGCGGCTCTGGGTATCAAATCTATAACGAACTCTGTAGCTCAATCGGGTGGTAGTCCTGGTAGTTCTTCAAGAAATACATCTGAAAAGTCATGCACAACATCAATATTCTCCATTCGTGGTGCTTCCTTGGCGAGGTCGACCACTGATACTAGATACCCAACTCCTCCTTTCTCGAGGCATTTTCTAGCATTTAATGTAGAGAGGATGAATTTTCATTTACGGGGAAGTTTGGTTCCTACAAAACTGAACTCTACTCCTTCCTTGTCTTTAAATATCAGCTTCTATTCTGCACATAATAGGTTTGCAGAATGCCGAGCTAACTAGTCCATTCCCAAGATGACGTCAAAGTCTGTCAACTCAAGTCAAATTAGGTTGCATCCAAATTATGTCCATCCATATGATTCAAACATTGTTAATAACACTCATCCAATATAACATCTAGTCCAAAAGGGCTTGAACTAGCAAAATTTGGTATAAAGGTCTAAAGAGCACATCTAGCTCCTTAATCTCTTAGTTTTTCAAAGACTATTGCTTAAAATCTCATATATCCCAAAAAGCTCATTAGCTTACACCTTCTTTATCATTGTTGTTCTACCCTGATCTCTCTTTCATATACCTCGAAAAATATCTTGTGATTGTTACTTCATATCCCAAGTCTATCTATAAGCATTAGGGTATATGCTTATAAATTCATTAATTCAGCCAAACTCTTTTGGTCTTTTCTTAATCATCTCACTCGACATTGGGCATAACTCAGTATTACTTGTACTAATCTGAATACTATCAATGCCATGATTTTTTACTTTATCCTTGTATCCACTCTTAGATTTTGCCTTTGGAAATCTTCTGCCTTGTCAAAATTCATACCGATATAACCATCTTTAACTCTGCTTGAGTGCTATCTATTTCCTTACTGGCTACTCTTGACAGTTTTCACTTCTTACTCATGCACCCTTTTATAGACATGACTCATCTTCATCCATTCAGTAATTTCGAAATAGATCCTCCATTTCTTTTTTCTGAGGTTCCTTGGCTATAGAATCTAATCTGAATTTAATCATCTTACTTCCCATAATTCCATTATCACTAACATCTTTATCAACAAAGGTCAGGGAGTATGAATCAGAATGTTCATCCAAAAGTGATTCACTTCCTTCTTTCAATTTAGCATAATAACAACACTTGCTTTATCTAGTGAACTTATATTCAAAGGATCAGGAGTAAATCTATGGTAATCCAACCGGCATCCAAAGGTCGTTAAGTTGCACAGTGGTCCAAATACATGGAAATAGAGGTTCTATAACTCTTAACCTCAAGGTTATAGGTTCTATCGAGTATATAATGCCATTGGTCAAGGCACTACAAGAGTAAATCTGGAGAAGTTTTGGTACATCAATAAATCAAGTATAAATCGAAAGATGTACGCTCAACATGATTACACATTTAACTGTTTATTCAGTTCATATCTCTGTTCATATTGTCGATCATGAGAGTGGCTCAGATTGGTATAATCAAGACTAATACTAAAGAAACAATATCTATAACTCCAATTGACAGGTTGAATCGATAAGGTATCCTGTCAAGGTACGAGAATTAGAATCAGGTATGTGCATCCTCTATAATCATAAGAGTAAATCAATAATGCACTACATCATATATAAACCTATCTAGTTATATGGCCGTAATAGATTTGATCCTTTGCTGAAAACGTTTGAGGCTTCATCTTCAGAAAATATTCCTCAATCCTTGTTGGATCATTCTGCCATGATGCAGCTATCCCAAATATCGATGGCTGATAAGGGTAACCACCTCGATACACTGCTTGTTGTGTACCAAGCTTCTGCACTGGGGTGTACGTTACTAGGACTTGTTGTATGGTAGGCATTGTGTTATAGCTAACAGGTGCTGGGGGTATAGCGTTGCTACCAATTGGTACCGTACTTGGTTTAACCGGAAGTGTTGATGTAGCATTGGCAACTTGGGTAGTGATTCTCATAGCAACTTACATAGTCGGTCTCATCTGTTGTTGCTCATGTATTTTGTCTGGCTAAATTTATTACAACCGTGGCCAAGGTACTTGGTAGTCCAAGTGATTGGCTGGAGTGGGCTGGTTGTTCACGTCCTTTGATTTACTTCAATCTGATTATCATTATTTAGCATCTGCTTAAATGAGTTTTCACTACCCGTTCTCGACCCTGATAGTGGTGGGGTCGAGTTGCAACATCTTCTTAATGCTCAGCAGGCAATGGATCAACTTGTGGTGGATCTCACTCTGAGTCTCCATGTCACCCAGAAGTATTGTCACACCCCAATTCCGCACTGTTCAGAATGGTGTGATGAACCACTAATAAATCAACGGTTCAATCAGGATCTCAAATAAGTTGTGTCCCTTTGCTTAAACCATACACATCCACAACAATAATCAGAGTAAATACACAATAGCGGAAGTCTTAAATATTAAATGAACTGAGAATCTAAATGTGATAAAATAAATAATTTAACAAATTATTTCCAAAAGGACTAAGACATAAACTTAAATAATTAATTCAAATACATTGTCTGTATAATCCAAATAAAAATCTAATCGAAAACACAAGAGTTGTACTCACATGTCGAATCATGCGACTCCATCATCACTTCAGCGTCCATTGCCGCCGCTTGCCCGTACACAGGAGCATTCATGTAGTCTTCAATCGTGGTACATGCATCATCAACTAAATTTGACATAAAAAAGGGTGAGCACACATCATGGCTCAGTGAGCAAACAAAACAATGCAACAAACATATGCATGCATTCAATTCATATCTGTGGTCTGGTTTATAAGTTTGCAATGTGCTATAGAAAGGTTCGGAGGCCGCCTCACCTCTATACACGAATGTGTGAAGCCGTCCAATGAATATCGGCATTGTCGTCCCATATGCACCCACCATGGAGACAGTGTACCCAATGGGTATCGGCATTAAAGTACCACATGCTCCCATACCAACACGTAAGTCCCTATTGGAGAGGGCTTGCAAACTGGGCTCCCAACTAACCAATCCTAATGTCAAACAGTGTATCTAAGGCCTCACCCCAGCATCCCTCAATACGTCCATAGAGATAGAGCTAAGGCCCCCCGGCAGAGTCTGAGACTACATGGTCCGAGACCACCTCCCATGATGCCCTACGACATAATAGCTCTGCTAAGGTAATGGCGATACGACAATGTTAGTGGACAAGACTTGAGTAGAGATAGAGCTAGAGTCTGGTGACTAGGCTGAACCACAGTGTCACGTCCTCCCCCTGATGCCCCATCGCATCAAGTACACTAACCACACAAAAACATTCACATGCCTATTCCTAACATCATCATCATCATCATATTAAAAATAAGCGGAAATTAAATATGCATGAACAGTAATAACAGGAATAGTAGATGACATGTGATATGCACATTACAATCATACAAACATAGAATCATTCACGGTATTGGACTCAATAAATAAAAACAGTTTATTATTAGCCAATTAGTTTAGGTCTTGTTCCCTCTCCTGACGCTTGTTTGATAGTTCACTCCACGTCACAAGGTCCAAACGTGCTATCACAAGGTCCTACACGATATTAGGGTTTAGTTAGAATAGGTTTACGTTGATCAGAAACCAACAATGACAAAATATATCTCACAGAGCTGACCGGTCACAGGTACCGATCGCAGCACTGTGGGGAAAACCTACAACTGGTATAGTCAGTCGGTCCCCACAAACCAGCCCCCGGAAGGTACCGGTCGCACAGGGTGCAACCGGTATAGTTGACCGGTATGTCTCTGGAAGACCATACGTCCGATTCTCAACTGCCGTCTATTGATCCTAGGGTTCCTCCTACACATTCTTGGTCTGAGCACTGAGTTAGAGTTGTTTGCATCTCCATTCAAGTCCTAGATTTGATGGTCTTCTTCCTAGAACTCGAATCTAGGGTTTACCGACTAGATTAGGGTTTATCAGCAAAAATAGGGTTTATCGGCAAAATAGGATTTAAGATCAATACCTCGCTTTGCATGGTATTGATCCATCTACAACTAACCATTCTAGATTACTTATGGTAGAGGAAGGTTTGAGCACTTACCGTTGACTTGCGGTAACTTGTTCTTCGTCGAACGGCAATATTGGCTCTTCCCTTTCCTTCCTAGCTTCTTCTCCTTCTTCAGCCTCTTTCTCCTTTTTAGGGTTTGTGAGGATCGTGGAAGAGGTTTTAGGAGGTTTAGAGGGGTTTATATAGGCTAGGTTTAGGTTTAGGAAGCCTCCTAGCATTAGGAAAGTCCTTCAGTTTGAAATTTGGAAAGTAGGATCCGTATAGATCCGTTTTCGGATCTTAGTGGTCTGCCGCGCAGGCTATACCGGTCGACCGGTACCAAGACCGGTACCATCGACCGGTATGAATTAATTCATACTTATTTCGGTCTATTTCGTACCTATTTGTCATCCGCTCATCCCGTCTGGCCCGATGATGATTGGAAGACCTGTTACGACATGAATTCAAGGTTTAAATCGGGTTCATGGAGTGCGGGTCTTACAAGTATAGATTATCTTCTTTTATAGTTACTCTCATTTTTTTTGTATAGCTATTGTTCTCCTATCTTTGTCGCACTCAGCCCGAGATCTTTCCCTTTTCCTCTACAGGGATTTAGATGTTACTAGCCATTTTCTTCTTCCTCTGTCATATATCGAGTTTCACATCTTGTGAGTACCAACTCGGTATTTTAATTTTTATACTTTACAGATGCTTCCTTCTTGTTACTGTAATATATCCTTTGTATACTCAGGCAACTATCCTACGTGTAGACCGTACCATATGTTATTTATTTATCGGGATACATTTTGATTCTCTTTTTCTTTAGTCTCTATATATACATATGGTTCCACCTCTTAGATGTACATTATTATCTTGTTTAAGTTCTATCTCAACCAACACAGGTTCTTACGGTGTGTTTGTATTACAGCTTTTAAATTTTGTCCTAACTCAGTTTACAAACTTTTGTGGAAGTATATTGGTTTAATAGGCAGGGCTAGAGAGCTCTGATACCAAGTTGTCACACCCCAATTCCACACTATTCAAAATGGTGTAATGAACCGCCAATAAACCAACGGTTCAACCAGGATCTCGAATAGGCTGTGTCCGTTTGCTTAAACCATATGCATCCACAACAAAAATCAGAACAAATACACGATAGCGAAAGTCTTTAATATTAAATGAACTGAGAGTCTAGCTGTGATAAAGTAAATAAATTATCCAATTATCTCCCAAAAGGACTAAGACATAAATTAAAAATAATTAAAAATCAATTACATTGTCTGTATAACTTAAACAAAATCTAATAAAAAACATAGGAGTTGCACTCGCATGATGAATCATGCGACTCCATCATCACTTCTGCCTCCATTGCCGCCGCATGCCCGTATGATGGAGCATTCATATAATCTTCTACTGTCGTACCTGCATCATCAACTAAAAATATTTGAATTTGAAAAGGGTGAGCACACATCACGGCTCAGTGAGCAAACAAAACAATGCAACAAACATATGCATGCATTCAATTCATATCTTTGGTCTGGTTTAAAAGTTTGCAATGTGCAATAGAAAGGATATGTGGCCGCCGCACCTCTATACACGAATGTGTGGAACCGCTCAATGGATCAAACACCATTGCCGTCTCCACATGCACCCACCATGGAATAGAGATAGAGCTAAAGTGCTTAGGTTCGCACCGCATCACACTTCCCCTGATGCTCTACCCATACCAACACGTAAGCCCCTGTTGGAGAGGGCTTGCAAACTGGGCTCGCAACTAACCAATCCTAATGTCAAACAGTGTATCCAAGGTCTCACCCCAGCATCCTTCAATACGTCCATAGAGATAGAGCTAAGGCCCCCCGACAGAGTCAGAGACTATACGGTCCGAGACCACCTCCCCTGATGCCCTATGACGTAATAGTTCTGCTAAGGTAATGGCAATACGACGATGTTAGTGGACAAGACTTGAGTAGAGATAGAGCTAGAGTCTGGTGACCAAGATGAACCATAGTGTCACGTCCTCCCCCTGATGCTCCACTTGCATCAAGTACACTAACCACACACATACATTCACATGCCTATTCCTAGCATCATCATCGTCATCATGTTATAATAAACGAAATTAAATATGCATGAACAGTAATAATACGAATAGTGGATGACATGTGATATGCACATTACAATCATACAAGCATAGAATCATTCATGGTATTGGACTCAATAAATGAAAATAGTTTATTATTAGCCAATTAGTTTAGGTCTTGTTCCCTCACCTTTGATTGCTAGTAGATCTTCGTTCAAGCTTTATAATTCACTTTTAAATCACTGGAAAGACCTAACAAGTGATAGATTTTAATTAGAATTAGTTCCAACATGTTTAAACTAACAGAACCTGTAGGGTCACAGGTAGGGTTGCACCTAGGGTAGCAATTTCTGTGACCCCAGGGTGTAGGGTCACAGGTGGTGTCAGACACCATTCGACCTTACGTGCGACCACACCCTCCCTGGGACTTCCCTAGGGCATGTGGTCGATCATATGGTCTCGTAGGGTCAGAAATCATTCGACCCTACGTGCGACCACACGTGTTCTGAGTCGATCTTTCATTCTAAAGTCTATCCCTTTATGTTTGGATCCTTTGGCTTACTATCATGGTCCATTCTATGATTGTTCTATGGCTCAAAACTATAATTTATACACCATTCATTATCCATAATGATTTCCTCCATGGAATCTCTTGGAAATTATCCATGGATGGATGATTTGGATTTCTCTTAATCCTAAATTCTTCATAACTATTCTAGGCTCTCTTATTCAGGTAGGGAATTAGGTTCATACTTTAAGTCAGAGATTTCTCTGAACTTCCTCCTCTTCCTTAGTCTTATTCTTCAAGTTTCCTTCTCTTCTTATCTTCCTTTTCTTTCTCTTACTCTCACTTTCAATTAGGGTTCTAAAGGCATGAAAGAGGCTAAGGGACATCCTATTTATAGAGAAAAACCCTCCATAATAAGTCCCAATGAGTTTAGGAAAAACCCCCTTTGGATTAGGAAGGTTTCTTAATTTCTAAATTTTGTCTATTATCGTAGGGTCGCATGTAGAGTCACAGAATCCGTCGACCTTACGTTTTTTTAGTCATGCGACCCCACGACTAAAAAGTCATGGGTTGGACCCTTTTGAGGTGGGGTCGGTCACCCCTGTTTAGGCATGCGACCCTACCCTCATATTTGACTATTTTGAGTTAGACTTCATACCTGGTATTGTGGTTTCTTAACGCACTTGGTCCACTTGGTTCGACTATGATAGGTAGACCTGGTACAATGTGGTAAGACCGGTTAGTTCGATACAGGTCCTACAACTTGGCCAGCCTTGCCCTATTTGATGTGGAGGGAGCATTTGGTGATATGGGCTGGCTCCCTGTGATTCTTTATGAGGGTTGGACCTGTCCTGAGTTGGTAAAATAGTTTTACTATAATTTACAGGTGGAAGGTGACCCAGAGGATATAAATAGGGGCTGAGAGCTCAGGATCACCAGTTTAGTTAAAGGGGTAGAGGTCTTATTTAACTATCAGAAGTTGGCTGATATCCTAGGTATCTCAAATGATGGTCCCTTGGTATACTGTGCACCCAAGGAACCCCAGTTCCTATCAGTGCGAATGCGCATAGAAATAGATAATCAGATTCTTCGGGATGATCATTGGCAGATGAAAGCAATTAACCTACGTCCAGAGCCCCGAGTGTAAGACCCGTATCAAACTAACTCGGTCTTACCACCTTGAACCAGGTCTACCCATCATGGTCAAGCCAAATGGATCAAGTACGTAAGGGAGATCACAATCCCATGTATTAAACTGACCAAAAACACTAAAAATGGGGGGAGGGACGCACACCTAGCTAGGCAGGGTCGGATCCCCCAAGATAGAAAGTCAGACCCTGAGTTTTTAACCGGGGGTGGGACATTTTAGAACCAGGGGTCGACGGGATCTCCGACCCCCTCATCGACCCCCAGTCTGCCGACAGAAACTATGATTTGGAAACTTTCCAAATTTTAATGGGATTCTTTCCTAATCTCAATGGGACTTATTTTTGGAGTTTCTACTCTATAAATAGGACGTCCCTAGGCCTCTTTCACTCCTTTTAGAACCCTAATTAAATTGAGAGAAAGAGAAAGGAAAGGAGAAGAGAAAGAGAAGAGAAAGAGAAGAGAAGGAAAGTGGAGAAGAAGATCAAAGAGAAGGCTTCAGAGAGACAAGCCTAATTCTCAGCTATGGGTACTATCTCCATGTAATTCTACAGACCTTAGAATGGATAGTGAAGAGGGAATGATCTAGGAGAAACTTAAATCATCCATCCATGGTTAGGTTTTCAAGAAAAACCATGGGGGAAATCATAAAAACCATATAGGTGAATGAACTACGGTTCTAGACCATAGAACATGTGTGGAATGGATTGTAGAAGCAAGTCATAGGACCCCAAACACGAACGAATGGACTGAAGGATGAAAATTTGATGAAATCCACAGGGGATCGCACGGAGGGTCGATGGCCAATCGACCCTACCATACCCTAACAATCAACCCCCAGTGTTCGAGAAGTCTAGACCGTGGGTGGTCGCACCCAGGGTCGATGGAACCTCCGACCCTGGCATCGACCCCCAGTTAATAGCATGCTTTTTAAAATCAGAATTAATTCTAATTAAATTCCATCGACTTGATTAGGTCTTCTAGTGATATAATATCGATATATAGTTGATTCTTAAAGCCTGAAAGAGGACCTACGATCAAGTAAAGGTGAGGGAACAAGACCTAAACTAATTGGTTAATAATAAACTATTTTACTCTTGAGTCCAACGCCATGATTGATTTTATGGGTGTATGATTGTTATGTGCATTCAACATGTCATCCAATATTTCTATTATTACTGTTCATGCATATTTAATTATTGTTTATAACATGATGATGATGATGATTATAGGAATAGGCATGTGGATGTATATGTGTGGTTGGTGTGCTTGATGCGAGAAAGTATCAGGGGGAGATGTCATAGGCGGGGCCTCAGCACTCTAGCTTTATCTCTAACTCAAGTCTTGTCCACTGACATCGTCGTATCGCCATTACCTTAGCAGAACTATTATGTCGTAGGGTATGAGGGGAAGTGGTCTCGGACCGTGTAGTCTCTGACTCTGCCGGGGGGCTTTAGCCCTATCTCTATGGACGTATTGAGGGATGCTGGGGTGAGGCCTTGGATACACTGATTGGCATTAGGATTGGTTAGTTGCAAGCCCAGTTTGTGAGCCCTCGCCAGCAGGGGCTTACGTGTTGGTATGGGCAACGGGTACAGCAATAAACGTGACCTTTGCGTGTACATTGTCCATGGTGGGTGCATGTGGGTCGGCAATAAACGTTACCTTTGGGCGGCTTCACACACTCGTGTACAGAGGTGTGGCGTCAATAAACGTGACCTTTGGCCACCTATCCTTTCTATAGCACATTGCAAACTTATTTACCAGACCAAAGATATGAATTAAATGCATGCATATGTTTGTTGCATTGTTTTGTTTGCTCACTGAGCCATGATGTGTGCTCACCCTCTCAATGTCGAATATTTTTAGTTGATGATGCAGGTACTACAGTTGAAAATTATATGAATGCTCCGGTGTATGCACGTATTGCTGCAATGGAAGCTGAAGACTTAGAGGATACGCATGACCCCTCATGCGAGTGCAACTCATGCGTATTCTATTAGAATTTTATTTGAATTTATAAAAGGATGTAATTGATATTTTATTTATTTATGTCTCAGTTGATACAACAATAACTTGATATTTTAATTATGATTATTACATTTAGAGTTCTCAGTTCATTTACTATAAGACTTTCGCTATTGTGTATTTATTCTGATTATGATTGTGGACGTGCATGGTTTTATTTTTAATGGATACCGCCTATTAGAGATCCTGGTTGAACCGTTGGTTTATTAGCGATTCATCACACCGTTCTGAATGGTGCAGAATTGGGGTGTGACAACTTGGTATCAAAACATCTCAGACTTTATCTGTGAAACCGTATACTTCCACAAAAGGGTCATGAACTGAGATAAGATAAAAATTTAAAAGATGTAATAATAACACACCATAAGCATCTGTGTTGTTTGAGATTAAACTGAAAGAGAATAATGCATCTATTAAATGAGAAACAAATTTATATACAACTAAAAGGAAGAACAAATGTTTATATATATATATGATTAAAGCAGAGTACAGTCCACAGTCCGGACAGTTACTCTGAAATACAAAAAGATAAATAAAAGAAGTACATCAAGAAGCTGGAGGTGATGGGGGAGGCGGTGCCTCACGGTCTCTATCATAGTCCTCAACGTAGACTCTAGTCAACCAAGTTATCTGAGTCTGGATCTTCTGAAGACTAGCTATGAGATCAGCCATTCGCTGGTCAGTCACACGCTGAGCATCCCTAAGCTCTCCCATCCTCAGGTCAGACATACGCTAAGCCTCTCGTATCTCGTGCAATATCCTCCTCATGTCATCAAATAGAGAATACGAAGGACCAGCTGCATGTGAAGGACCAGCTGAAGAAGACGGACCAGCTCCAGTAGCATGAGTAGGTGATGGAGGAGGTATGGCATCTACATCCATGTATAGCCGGTCGTCATCATCCCCATGAACCCCTGCTCTAGTGGCTGCTGCTGCTGCTGCCTCAGCGTCGGCCATCTCCACTCGAGTGCGAGGGCGCAACATCGCGTTCCTCTCCTCATCACTGACCTGGGCATCCCGCATGCCCATCTTGCAAATAGCCTCCCAATCCAGAGGTGATGAGAAGGATTTCTCCTGAATCTTCTCATCCAATAAATCAACCCCCAGACGGGTAAGCAAGGTAGTGATCATGCGTCCATAAGGAAGGTTGCCAGTGTGACTAGGCAACGTGGCACTGATCATCGTACGCATGATGATGTAGGGAAGGTAGACGGGCTGCCTAGTGCATATGTAGTACAGCAGGTACTGGGTCAACTGGGAGACCCTCTCGTAGTGTCCACTCTGCGGTATCAGATTATGCTGAATGATCTTGCAGTATACCCATGGATTTGAATGTAGATAACTCGCTTTCATCTCCCAGCGATCAGGTCTGATGATCTGACGATCGATCTCAGCCCTCATCTGTAGAGAAAAGAAATGGGGCTCTCCAGGAGCACAGAACACCAAGGGGCCATCATAGGAAATGCCCAACAAGTCAGTCAGCTGCCAATAATCAAAGGAAACATCAACCCCCTTGACGTAACTGGTGATCCGAAGCTCACCACCCCTCTCAACATCATTGTAATCTCCCACCACCTGGAGATTACAGTAGAACTGGCGTACCAAGTCAGGACGGGTACACGTGTCATAGATGATGATGGGAAGCCATCCCATATCACCAAAGGCCCACTCCACATTGAACAAGGCTAAGCTAGCCAAGTCCACTTTGCGGTCACCCTCTACCTTCTTGCGAGCGTAGTGGGCATACTGTGCCTCGGCATCATTGGAACGGAAGCGAAGACAGTCGCGAACTCTGGGTACCTTGGTACGAGCCATAGTATCTGCAAATAAGAAAGAGAAACAAATAATGGATTAGTAGAGAGTAAAAAAAAATCCAAAATTTTGACATAATAACGACGTAAATTGGTCAAAAGCCTCACTTTTCACCCTTACGCGTGGGCAGAAGGACTTACATAGATCCTAGACTATCCTTTGAGACTCATACAGTCAAAAATTTCAACTAATTAGATTGAATTGCAAGGAATTTCAAGAAATTCAAAATTTCGATAAAATTAGGGCAAAAAGTGTAAATTTTGAGTTTCTCGATAACCAACTGATGAAACTCAAATATTTTTTAGGGCTTTCGTTCCACAAGTCACCAACAACAAAAGCCCCCAATAAAAATCGAATTTTTACGATTGAAAAAATTTTAATTTGAAAATACGAGATAAACGAGCAAAAACCTAGGTAAAGAAACCTAAAAACATGAAAAGGTAGAAGACATACCTGTAGCGGAGATGTAGACGACGAAACAAGGAGTAAAAACCACCAACGGATCGGAGTTGTTACTGTAGCAACTCAGAGGGACGAGTTGAGTCGAAGCGGAGAAGAAAGAATGGGAAATGGACTTTGAATCGGAACTTAAAAATCAGATTTTTCGTCCGGGGGTCGGAAAATTCGATTAAAACAATCGACCCCCGCATCAACCCCCGCATCGACCCTTGGCTCTCGGGAATCTGACAGAGAACCAGGGGTCGCACCCTAGGTCGGACATCCTCCGACCCCCCCATCGACCCCCGGCTCTCGGGAAGAATGGGTGATTTCCCAGGGTCGCATACTGAGGGTCGGACACCCATCGACCCCCACCATCGACCCTGCAGTGAAAACACAGCATTTTCGACAGAATGATCTAAAAATTTTGAAATTTGCATTTGTTAGTGGTTTTAAAATATGAGAATGAAGTATTTAATGATTGTCTCTCGTGTTCAATAATTTCAGGCAATCCCACTATCAGATTAATTAATGGTGGGACGCAGAGTAACCAGACAAAGCCGTAACTCTATTCCACCACCACCACCTGTGGGGGAAGATAACCAGACACAATCGGGAACACAAGGGAACATGAACATAGCACCGTCCGTCATAAATGGACAGGCAAATCCTACCAATCTGCCAGCTCCACCTACAGACTTGGCCACGGTCGTAATGAACTTGGCCCAACAGCTGCAACAAATGCAACAGGCACAAGCTACTATACAAGCTGCCATAGGCATAACTCCTCCAGCTGCACAGACACCTCCATTGCCAGCAGGATAGGCAAGCACAGCACCAGGGGGGAGTAACACAGCACCCCACGTACCTCAGACTCCTATCATGCAGGCTCATGTACAAAATCCTGAGATAGCTCAAGGTGGATATCAATACCAACCACCTATGTATGGAGCGTATGTTCCACAACCACTATACCACTCCAGACTGGTGGAGCGTTTTTTGAAACTGAAGCCCAGAGAGTTTAATGGCAAGCCAGCAGATCTTTTAAGGCCGGCACACTGGGTTGATGAAATGGAAAGAAATTTTATGATGATGACACTAAATGAAGAAGAAAAAGTGTTGTGCGCCACCTTTATGCTGAAAGGAGATGCACACCATTGGTGGAGGTCTACCAGGATGTATTTACTTACAAAGCACGCCCAACTGACTTGGGATATTTATAAAGAGGCATTCTTTGAGAAGTACTTTTCGAGAAGTCTCAGAGATTCTATGGAAAGAGAGTTCCTGAGTTTATATCAGGGACAGATGACTGTGGATGCGTATCAACAGCGTTATGAAGAGCTGTTCTTCTTTGCACCCACTAGTATGCAAGAGGAAAACACAAAGACCCGAAGGTTCGTCATGGGACTTAGGGGAAGAATCCGCGAGCATGTTATGGGACATGAAAAGAAAATCTATAATGAAGCGGCAAAAACTGCTCGAGTTATAGAATCGAGCCAGAAGGAGAGTTATTTCATGCAAAATAGAGGTATAAAAAGGTCAGCTGGAAATTCTTATAATTGAGGGAATAACAAGACATTCAAACCCTTCCGTGCTCAAGGCTTTACCGCTGCAACCAAGACTACTACCGTAGCTCAACAGCAACAGAAGCCAATTACTGAAGGGATAAAATGTTTTCACTGCAACCAAGTGGGACATATAGCAAGGGAATGTCCTAAGCCCAAGAAACAGCTACATCAAGGACGAGTTTACGCGGTTACATATGAAGATGCTGCCGCATCGCCTGATGTGGTCACATGTATGACTTACATTTTTAGTTAGTTGTATTACAATGTATGAGTATGTAGACTAAACCAAGACAAATCACAGGTATCGTACCTATTAATGGCATTCTCGCCAGAGTACTCTTTGATTCAGGAGCTACTCATTCCTTTATACCTGTGACGTTTGGAAAGAAGTTAAATCTACCCCTTAAATCCTTAGACTACAAACTACTTGTACGATCACCTATGGGATTAGAAGTGGAGTTAGAAAAAGGTTATGGACCATGTCCAGTTCTTATTGGTGAAAAGACCTTGGATGCGACCTTGATCCAACTTGAGATGGCAGACTTTGACGTCATCTTGGGAATGGACTAGTTAGTTCGGTATTCTGCAAACTTATTGTGTGCCAAAAAGAAGCTGACATTTAAAGACAAGGAAGGAGCAGAGTTCAATTTTTTGGGAACCAAACTTCCCCATAAACAAAAGCTTCATACTCTTGGCGCTAAAGGCTAAGAAGTGCCTTGAGAAAGGAGCAGTCGGATATTTAGTATCTGTGGTTGACCTTACCAAGGAAGCACCACGAATGGAAGATATTGATGTCGTGCATGACTTTCCAGACGTATTTCCTGAAGAACTACCAGGATTACCACCCGACCGAGCTACAGAGTTTGTTATAGATCTTATACCTGGAGCCGCACCAGTATCGAAAGCACCTTATAGAATGGCTCCTACTGAACTGAAGGAATTGAAAGTACAACTACAAGAACTGCTGGACAAGGGTTACATTCGCCCTAGCATATCACCATGGGGAGCGCCAGTATTATTCGTGAAGAAGAAGGACGGTAGCGTTCACTTGTGTACAGACTACCGAGAACTGAATAAACTGACAATCAAGAATCGATATCCATTGCCTCGGATCGATGACCTGTTCGATCAATTGCAAGGTACCAAAGTGTTCTGAAAGATTGATCTTCGGTTAGGCTACCATCAGCTGAAGATTAAGGATGGTGATATCCCCAAGACAGCATTCAGGACCAGATATGGACATTATGAATTTTTGGTCATGTCTTTTGGATTGACAAACGCACCAGCAACCTTTATGGAACTTATGAACTGGGTTTTCCACGATATGTTGGATACGTTGGTTATTGTATTCATTGATGATATATTAGTCTACTCCAAGGATGAGGAAACGCATGTTAAGAATCTAAGCGCCGCTCTGCAGCGACTACGGAAGGAAAAGCTCTACGCCAAATTTACAAAGTGTGAGTTTTGGCTAAAGTCGTATTTCTAGGCCATGTAGTATCCGCTGAAGGAATTAAAGTGGATCCCAGCAAGATCGAGGCTATTGTAAAGTGGGAAGCACCGAAGAGCGTTGCAGAAATTAGAAGTTTTCTGGGTCTAGCTAGATATTATTGACGATTTGTGGAAGACTATTCCCGAATTGCCGTACCTCTTACCAGTTTGACTAAGAAGGGCGATAAGTTTGTTTGGACGGACAAATACGAGATGAGTTTCCAAACCTTGAAGACTAGATTGATATCAGCTCCAATCTTGACCATCCCGATTCCAGGACAACCATTTATCTTGTACACCGATGCGTCAGGACTGAGATTAGGAAGTGTACTCATGCAAGGAGAACAAATAATTTCTTATGCCTCAAGACAACTGAAGACACATGAGAAGAACAATCCTACACATGATTTGGAACTAGCGACAGTAGTACATGCTGTCAAAATATGGAGACATTATCTGTACGGGGAGAAGTTTCAGATTAAATCAGACCATAAAAGTCTTACTTATCTATTTAATCAGAAGGAGCTGAATATGAGACAAAGAAGATGGCTGGAACTATTAAAAGACTATGATTGTGATATCCAGTATCATCCAGGGAAAGCTAATGTAGTAGCCGATGCGTTGAGTAGAAAGGCAATGATAAAATCTCAGGGAGAGGTTAGCACAACTGCCGCAATGTGTACTAACAGAAAGGTATTCAAGCACGGTAATGAGCAGTTTGTGATAGATGCACCAGATGGATCAGCCAACCAAGAGTTTATTCATCGGTTTTCAAATATGTTCGTCGCATTGAAGATTATACCGGATATAGTTGATGAAGTAAAGACAGCTATTAAATCAGACCCTTACCTAAGAACGGTACAAGAGGACATCGAAAAAGGTAGGACTAACCCTGAGTTTACCTTGGACGAAGGGAAAGTACTGAAGTACAAAGGAAGAATATGTGTACCCAAAACAGATAGCTTGGACATTAGACACCGAGTGATGAAAGAAGTACATACCACCATCTATTCGATACATCCTGGAAGTACAAAAACGTATCATGATCTAAAAAAATTATATTGGTGGAGAGGAATGAAAGCAGATGTAGCTAAGTTCGTGTCTCAATGCCTAAATTGTCAGAAAGTAAAGGCTGAATGACAAAGACCGGCCAGACTGTTACAGCCGTTACCGGATCCAGCATGGAAATGGAACTGCATCACTATGGACTTCGTCATGGGATTACCATTGACTCCTCGAGTAGTTGACACAGTTTGAGTGATTGTAGATCGCCTGACTAAAACAGCTCGCTTTATACCTATACGACCTCAGTATACACTGGAGAGGTTAGCTAAGCTGTATGTGGATAACATTGTGCGATTACACGGTGCACCTGAAAGCATTGTGACCGATAAAGATCCACGATTTACTTCAAAGTTTTGGGAAGGATTGCAAAAGGCTATGGGTACAACATTGAAGTTTAGTACTGCATTCCATCCACAGACAGATGGACAGTCAGAGCGTACAATTCAGATTCTAGAAGATATGCTTCGAGCCTGTGTAATTGATTTTAAAGGATCATGGGATGAAAAGTTACCACTGATTGAGTTCGCTTATAATAATAGCTATCAGGCTACTATACAGATGTCACCCTATGAAGCATTGTATGGCAAAAAGTGTTGAACTCCTTTGTTTTGGAATGAAGTTGGGGAACGTAGTATTATTGGACCGGAATTTGTTGAAGAGACTTGTCGAGTGGTCGACATTATCAAAGAAAGAGTGAGAACAGCTCAAAATTCTCAGAATTAATATGCAGATACTCGATGTCGAGACCTTGAATTCATCGTGGGTGATAAAGTATTCTTAAAAGTATCGCCTATGCGAGGATTAAAACGGTTCGGACAGAAAGGGAAATTAAGTCCGAGGTATGTCGGGCCATATGAAATTCTAGCTAAGCGTGGGAAAGTGGCATACCAGTTAGCACCACCATCTATGTCAAGTGTGCATAACGTATTTCATATTTTCTTATTGAAAAAGTATGTCAAGGATCCAACGCACATTCTGACAGTAGATCTACTTGATTTGACTGAAGATTTGACATGTGAAGTAGCACCAACTGAAATCACTAGTCGGAAGGTTCAACGACTATGCAACCGTGATATCTATTATGTTAAGGTCACCTGGAGAAGTAGAGATATGGAAGAAATCACATGGGAAGAAGAGAATGCTATGCGAAGGCAATATCCTCATTTATTTGATTCAGAAGGTATGTACAATTTCGAGGACAAAATTTTTATAAGTAGGGGGAGTTGTAAGTGTAAGACCCGTGTCAATCTAACCCGGTCTTACCACCTTGAACCAGGTTTACCCGTCATGGTCGAGTCAAATGGACCAAGGGCGTGAAGGAGATCGAGATCCCAGGTATCAAATCGACCCAAAAACATTTAATTTGAAGGGAGGGTCGCATACCCAGCTAAGCAGGGTCGGACCTTCCAAAGCAGAAAGTCAGACCCTCAGTTTTGAAGGGAGGGTCGGACAGCTTAGAACCCTAGGGTCGACGGGATCATCGACCCTCCCATCGACCCTCGGTTATCGTAGGAAATAGAATTAGAAAATTTCTTAATTTTCGATTGGGATTCTTTCCTAATCTCAAAGGGAATTATTTTAGGATGTTCCTACTCTATTTAAAGGACGTCCCTAAGCCACTTTCACTCTTTTCACAACCCTAATTGAATTGAGAGAAAGAGAAGAGAAGGAAAAGAAGAAGAAGAGAGAATTAAGCCAAAAGAGAAGAGTTGCAGAGAAGGATTATTTTTCTCAGGTATGGATACTAATTCCATGAGTTTCTATAGACCTTAGGTTAGTTATTGTTGAGAGTGTAATCTCAGTGAAACCCAAACCATCAATCTACGGTTAGGTTTTTATGGAAAATTATAGGAGAATGCATGAAAGCTATCTAGGTGGGTTATACATGGTTTCAGACCATGGAATGAATGTAGAATGGAATGTAGGAGCAAGCCATAGGATCCCAAGCACGAAGAATGGATTAAAAAGAGGGAATTGGACCAAAGTGCACCGAGGGTCGCACCGAGGGTCGATGACCATCCGACCCTAGGTGATACTGACCATCGACCCTCAGTGTTTGGGAAGTTCAGAGTTAAGGGAGGGTCGCACCCAAGGTCGATCAGGACTCCGACCCTACCTCCGACCCTCAGTTAACAGAGTGATTTTTAAATTCCGAATAAATTCTAATTAAATTCTATCGACTTTATTAGGTCTTCTAGCAATATAATAACGATATAAAGGTGATTCTAAAGCTTGGAAAAGTATCTATTAGCAAGCTAAGGTGAGGAACCAGAACTCTAAATTAATTGGTTAATAACAAAACTATTTTCTATTTTCTTGAGTCCTATGCCATGCTTGATTCTATGCATATATGTTTGTACTATGCATACAACATGTCATCCAATATTTCTATTACTTGTTCAGCAATATTAACTTTATTGTTTATAACATGATGATGATGATGATAGGAATAGGCATGTGCTTGTATGTGTGTGGTTGATGTGCTTGATGCGAGCGAGTATCAGGGGAGGTGTGATGAGAACGTCAATAAACGTTAACTTTTGGCGGGTCTCATCACTTTATCTCTATCTCTAACTCAAGTCTTGTGCATTAGCATCGTTGTATCGCCATTACTTTAGTAGAACTATTATGTTGTAGAGTATCAGGGGAGGTGGTCTCGGTCCTTGTAGTCTCTGACTCTACCGGGGGGCCTTAGCTCTATCTCTATGGACATTCTGAGGGATGCTGGGGTGAGGCCTTGGATACACTTTTGGCATTAGTATTGGTTAGTTGCGAGCCCATGTTGCAGCCCTCGCTAACAGGGGCTTACGTGTTGGTATGGCAATATATAGCAATAAACGTTAACCTTTGTTATATACTGTTCATGGTTGGGTGCATGTGAGTCGACGATAAACGTGATCCTCGGGTGACGTCACACACTTGTGTATAGTAGCGGGGTCAATAAACGCAACCTTTGGCTACCTAAACCTTTCTATTGTATACTGTAAACTTTAAACCAGACCAAAGATATAAATTGATTGCATGCATATGTATTGTTGCATTATTTTGGCTACTCACTGAGCCGTGATGTATGCTCTCCCCTCGACGTCGAATATTTTTAATTGATGATGCAGGTTATACCGTTGAAGATTATATGAACGCGTCTGTGTACGGGAACGTGGCAGCAATGGAAGCTGGAGCTGAAGTGGATACACACGACTCCTCTTACGAGTGCAACTCGTGTGTATTTGATTAGATATTTTCTAGATTTCTTTATTTGGATTTAATAAAGACATGTATTTGATATTTATTTATGTCTCAGTGGAAATTTGCTATTAAATTATTAATATCACCATAGATTCTCAGTTCATTTTATTATAAGACTTCCGCTATTGTGTATTTACTTTGATTATGATTACGGATGTGTGTAAGTTTAGATAACGCGGGGATAGCCTATTGAGATCCTGGTTGAACCGTTGGTTTATTAGCGGTTCATCACACCATTCTGGTTAGTCCAAAATTGGGGGGTGACAACTTGGTATCAGAGCTTCTCAGGCCTTGTCCGCTAAACTAACATACATTCAGGACAATTGTGAACTGAGATAGGATAAAAGTAAAAATAGTAATATTAACACACTGTAAGCACAAGTGATAATTGAGACCAAATTTAAAAAGAGAATAATGCATCTATTAAAGGGGAAACAAGTTACATACAATGAGTGAGAGAAACAAACTGTATATACATAACTAAAGCAGAGTATAGTCCACAACCCGGACAGTTACTCTGTAGTACAAGAAAATAAAGTACAATCAAGAAGCTGGAGGCGAAGGAGGAGGCGGGGCCTCACGATCTCTGTCATAGTCCTCAGCATAGACTCTAGTCAACCAGGCTATCTGAGTCTGGGTCGTCCCAGTAGACTAGCCGTGAGATCGGCTACCCTCCGATCGGTCCAGCCGTGTACCTCTATAAGCTCTCCCATCCGTGTGTCTGATATGCGCTGGGCGGCTAACAGCTCATCCACTCTCACACGTTGAGCGTCTAGCAACTCCTCCATCCTCAGATCAGATCTGCGCTGAGCCTCCCTGATCTCCTGCAGCATCTCCATCATGTTAGAAGGTGGGAGTGAAGGACCAGCCGCATACGAAGGACCAGCCTCAGGTGCAGGAGCCGCCTCAGAAGAAGTGCCAACTCCAGCCGCATGTGTAGGGGAAGGTGGTGGAATCGAGTCGACATCCATATACATGCGGTCATCATCGTTGACGGGATCCACATGAGCTCTAGCAGCAGCAGCAGCAGCCTCAGCATCAGCCATCTCGATACGAGTGTGAGGGCGCACCATCACGTTCCTCTCCTCATCACTAACTTGGGCATCCCGCATACCCATCTTGCAGATTGCCTCCCAATCTAGAGGCGACGAGAAGGTCTTCTCCCGGTTCTTCTCATCTACCAGTCAACCCCCGGACGGGTCGATGAATCGTAATCATGCGTCCATAGGGTAGATTACCCCTATGACCGGACAATGTAGCAATAATCATGGTCCGCATGATGATGTAAGGAAGGAAAACCGGCCGTCGAGTGCGAATCTCGTATCAAAAACCGAGTCAGCTGAGAAACCCTCTCATAGTGCCCACTCTGCGGGATCAGATTATGCTGGATAATCTTACAGAAGACCCGTGGAGCTAGACGCATGTAACAAGCTCTCATCTGCCAGCGATCAGGTCGTAATAGCTGGTTTTCGATCTCTGCCCTCATCTCCATAGAAACAAACTGTGGCTCTCCAGGCACACAGTACACCATGGGGCCATCATAAGGAATGCCCAATAGGTCGGCCAGTTGCCGATAGTCAAATGAAATGTGCACCCCTTTAACGTAATTGGTGATGCGCAACTCCTGACCATGCTCAACGTCATTGTAATTCCCCACCACCTGGAGATTACAATAGAACTGGCGCACCAAATCCGGACATGTGCACGCGTCGTAGGTGATGATAGGGAGCCACCCCATATCACCAAATGCCCTCTCTACGTTGAACAAGGCTAGCTCAGCCAAGTTCACCATACGACCACCTTCCACTTTCTTACGGGCATAGTCGGCATACTGTGCCTCGGCTTCATTAGAACGGAAGCGGAGTGGATCACGTACTCTGGGTATCTTGGTATGAGCCATGGTATCTGCAGATAAGAAAGAGAAAGGAAAATAAGGAGTAAATAGGATAAAAATCCAAAATTTAATTTAATAACGACGTAAGTTGACCATAAAGCCCCATTTCTCACCATACAAGTGGGCATGAGAACTTACGTAGGTTTAAACATACCCTACAACCCACATGCAGTAGGAAATTTTAACTGGCGATGTCCAATTTGAAGGAATTCAAGAAAAATAAAAAATGTCGACAAATTAGGGCAAAAAGGGAAAAATTCAAGTTTCTCGATAACCAACCGATGAAACTCAAAAATTTTTGAGGGCTTTCGTTCCTCGAGACACCAATAACAAAAGCCCCCAATAAAAATCAAATTTTTACGGTTGGAAAAAGTTTCATTTGAAAAATACAAGTTAAATGGGCAAAAACCTAGAAATGGAAACCTAAAAACAGGTAAAAATGGGAGAACATACCTGTATGGATGACGTGGACGTCGAAACCCAGACTAAAATCGACCCACAACAGTGGAGTAGCACTGTAGTAACTCAGAGAGGAGAGGTGAGTCGAAACGGGAGGGAAATAATAAGAAATGACCCAAAATCGGATCTTAAAATCTGATTTTTAGTCTGAGGGTCGGACAATTCGACTAGAACAATCGACCCTCGAATCGACCCTCCCATCGACCCTCGGCTCTTGGGAATCTGACAGAAAACTAAGGGTCGGAACTGAGGGTCAGATACCCATCGACCCTCGCATCAGCTCTCGGGAAGAACAGGTCATTCCCAGGGTCGGATACTAAGGGTCGAACATACCATCGACCCTCACCATCGACCCTGCATAGAAAAGACAGTATTTTTTTATAAATTGAGCTAGAATTGGAATTGATAATCGGTTAACGTGCCCACATGAAATATAAATGACATCTCACCTATTTTGGATAATTTTCAGGCACCACCAATAACAGAAAGGAATTATGTCTGGACGTAGAGTAACCCGACAGACCTGGAATGTAGTTCCACCACCACCACCCGTGGAGGAGACTAGTCAGGAAAATAATTATGCATCGGGTAATCCAGAACAGGAAAACCCTATAAATTTGCCACCTCCACCACCAGAGCTAACAACCGTGGTGATGAATCTGGCATAACAGCTGCAGCAGATGCAACACGCACAGGCTCAGATGCAAGTTGCCATGGGCATTATGTTTCAAGCCACTCAGGCTGCACCCATGCACACAGGACAAGCTAGTGCAGCACCGGTGGGTAACCACCCAGCACCTCAGACACCTCCACAACCTCCTGCATAGATTCCAGTGTAGGTTCTGGAAGCAGCTCAGGGTAATTACCAGTATCCACCCCATATGTTTGGGGCAAACCTCCAAAATCAGTTGGACCACTCTCGACTAGTGGAGAGATTCTTGAAGATGAAACCCAAGGAATTCAACGGCAAACCATCTGATCCGTTGTGGCTAGCACACTGGATAGACGAGATGGAGAGAAATTTCCTCAAGATGACTATCACAGAGGAAGAGAAAGTATTATGTGCCACCGTCATGCTCAAGGGCGACGCACATCATTGGTGGAAATCCACGAAGGCATATCTACTGACCAAGCACACCCTACTAACTTGGGCTATATATAAAGAAGCCTTCTTTGAGAAATATTTTCCACGGAGCTTCAGAGATTCGATGGAGAAGGAGTTCCTGAGTCTATATCAGAAGCAAATGTCAGTGGATGCATATCAACGGCGCTATGAAGAGCTGTTTTTCTTTGCACCAATTAGCATGCAAGAAGAAGACACCAAAACCCGTAGGTTCATCACAAGACTGAGAGGAAACATCAGAGAACATGTTCTGGGCTTAGAAAAGAAAATTTATAATGAAGCTGTCCAGATTGCTCGAGTTATTGAATCGAGCCAGAAGGAGAGTTATTTTACTCATAATAGAGGCATCAAAATGCCAGCCGGAAATTCTTACAACGGAGGCAATAATAGGTCATATAAGCCTTTCCGTCCTCAGAATTTTAATGCTGCAACTAAGACTACTCCTGGACTCAACCTCAGGCAAAGCCAAATTCTGAAAGCCCGAAGTGTTTTAACTGCAACCAACTGGGACATATGGCAAGGGAGTGCCCTAAGCCCAAGAAGCAATTCCATCAGGGACGGGTATATGTTGTTACGTCCGAGGATGCGGCCGCATCACCCGATGTGGTCACAGGTATGACTGAAACTTTTTAAAGTTGTAATTACATTGTATGAGCATGTAGACTAAGTAAAATAAGTCACAGGTATCGTACCTATAAATGGCGCACCCGCCAGAGTACTCTTTGATTCAGGAGCTACTCATTCAGTTATATCTGTGTCATTCGGAAAGAAGATAAACTTACCCATCAAAACATTAGACTACAAATTACTTGTACGATCACCGATGGGGTTAGAAGTGGAATTAGAGAAAGGTTATGGACCATGTCCAGTTCTCATTGGGGAGAAGACCTTAGATGCAACCTTGATACAACTTGAGATGGAAGATTTTGATGTCATCTTGGGAATGGACTGGTTAGCTCGGTATTCTGCAAATCTGTTATGCGCCGAAAAGAAGCTAACGTTCAAAGACAAAGAAGGAGCAGAATTCAGTTTCTCAGGAACCAAACTTCCCCGGAGACACAAGCTCATACTTTCAGCACTAAAGGCTAAGAAGTGCCTTGAGAAGGGGGCAGTTGGGTATCTAGTATCAGTGATCAACCTAACCAAGGAAGCACCACGAATGGCAGACATTGACGTCGTGCGAGACTACCCTGACGTATTTCTGGAGGAACTACCCGGATTACCACCCGACTGAGCCACAGAGTTTGTGATAGACCTTATACCTGGAGCCGCACCAGTGTCAAAAGCACCTTATAGAATGGCTCCTACTGAACTGAAGGAATTAAAAATGCAACTACAAGAACTACTGGACAAGGGTTATATTTGACCCAGTATATCTCCATGGGGGGGCACCGGTGTTGTTCGTAAAGAACAAGGATGGTAGCGTTCGATTATGCATCAACTATCGGGAGTTGAATAAGCTGACAATCAAGAATCGATATCCACTACCTCGGATCGATGACTTGTTCGATCAGTTACAAGGAGCAAAAGTATTTTCGAAGATCGACCTTCGATCAGGCTATCATCAGCTGAAGATTAAAGAAGGTGAGATTCCGAAGACAGCATTCAGGACCAGATATGGACATTATGAATTTTTGGTTATGTCTTTCGGATTAACTAATGCAACGGCAACGTTCATGGAACTTATGAACCGAGTTTTCCACGATATATTGGATACGTCGGTTATAGTATTTATTGATGATATATTGGTATACTCCAAGGACGAGGAAACCCATATCAAGAACCTAAACGCAGCCCTACAGCGTTTAAGGAAAGAGAAGTTATATGCCAAATTTTTAAAGTGCGAGTTTTGGCTAAGTGAAGTCGACTTCCTAGGCCATGTAGTATCCGCTGAAGGAATCAAAGTGGACCCCAGCAAGATCGAGGCTATTGTAAAGTGGGAAGCACCAAAGAGCATTTCGAAAATCAGAAGTTTTCTATTTACAGCTGGTTATTATCGGAGATTCGTAGAAGACTATTCCTGGATTGCCGTACCTCTCACCAGTTTGACTAAGAAAGGTGAAAAGTTTGTGTGGATGGATAAATGCGAGAAGAGCTTCCAGACATTGAAATCCAGATTGATATCCACCCCGATTTTGACTATTCCTATTCTAGGACAGACGTTTATCTTATACACTGATGCGTCGGGATTGGGATTAGGATGTGTGCTTATGCAAGGAGAGCAAGTAATTGCATATGCCTCGAGACAGTTAAAGGTACATGAGAAAAATTACCCCACTCATGATTTGGAGTTAGCGGCAGTAGTACATGCTGTCAAGATATGGAGACATTACTTATACGGAGAGAAATTTCAGATTAAGTCGGACCATAAAAGTCTTACTTATCTATTTAATCAGAAGGAGTTGAATATGAGACAAAGAAGATGGCTGGAACTATTGAAAGACTATGATTGTGATATCCAGTATCTTAGTAGCGGATGCATTAAGCAGAAAGGCAATGATAAAATCGCAAGGAGAAGTTAGCACGACTGCAGCAATGTGTACTACCGGAAGGGTATTCAATCACGGCAACGAGCAGTATGTGATAGATACAACGGATGGATCAGCCAACCAAGGGTTTATTCATCGGTTTTCAAATATGTTCACGGCATTGAAGATTATACCGACATAATGGATGAAGTGAAGACAGCTATCAAAGCAAATCCTTATTTGAGAACAGTACAAGAAGATATCGAGAAAGGTAGGACTAACCCTGAGTTCACCTTGGATGACGAGAAAGTACTAAAATACAAAGGAAGAATATGTGTACCTGAAATAGAAAGTGTAGACATTAGACACCGACTGATGAAGGAAGCCCATACCACCATCTATTCGAAACATCCTGGAAGTACAAAAATGTACCATGATCTAAAGAAACTATATTGGTGGAGGGGAATGAAAGCAAATGTAGCCAAGTACGTATCTCAATGCCTAAATTGTCAGAAAGTAAAGGCTGAACGACAAAGACCCGCAGGACTGTTACAGCCATTATCGGAACCAGCATGGAAATGGGACTGCATCACTATGGACTTCGTCACAGGGCTACCATTGACTCCTCGAGTAGTTGACGCAGTTTGGGTGATTGTGGACCGTCTGACTAAAACAGCTCGTTTCATACCTATACGACCTCAGTATACACTGGAAAGGTTAGCGAAGCTGTATGTGGATAATATTGTTCGATTACACGGTGTACCAAAAAGCATTGTGTCTGATAGAGATCCACGATTTACTTTCAAGTTTTGGGAATGATTGCAAAAGGCTATGGGTACAACGCTGAAGTTCAGTACCGCATTCCACCCACAGACAGACGGACAATCAGAGCGTACAATTCAGATTCTAGAAGATATGCTATGAGCATGTGTAATTGATTTCAAAGGATCATGGGATGAAAAGTAACCATTGATCGAGTTCGCTTATAAAAATAGCTATCAGGCTACTATACAGATGTCACCTTATGAAGCACTGTATGGCAGGAAGTGTCGAACTCCTTTATTTTGGAATGAAGTTGGAGAACGTAGTATTGTTGGACCGGAATTTGTTGAAGAAACTTGTCGAGTGGTCGACATTATCAAGGAAAGAGTGAGAACGGCTCAGAACTGTCAGAAGCAATATGCAGATACTCGACGCAGAGATCTGGAGTTCGCTATAGGTGATAAAGTATTTTTGAAGGTACCTATGCGAGGATTAAAATGGTTCGGACATAAAGGGAAACTAAGTCCAAGATATGTCGGGCCATATGAAATTCTAGCTAAGCGTGGAAAAGTGGCTTATCAGTTAGCACTACCACCTTCTATGTCAAGTGTGCATGACGTATTTCACATTTCCCTATTGAAGAAGTATGTCAAAGACCCAATGCATGTTTTGACAGTGGATTTGCCAAAATTGACTGATGATTTGACATTTGAAGTAACACCAACAGAAATCACTAGTCGAAAGGTTCAACGTCTATGCAACAGAGATATCTACTATGTTAAGGTCACATGGAAAAGTAGAGACATGGAAGAAGTTACATGGGAAGAAGAGAATGCTATGCGAAAGCAATACCCTCATTTATTTGATTCAGAAGGTACGTACAATTTCAAGGACAAAATTTTTATAAGTTGGGGGAGTTGTAAGACCTGTGTCAATCTAACCCGGTCTTACCACCTCGAACCAGGTTTACCCGTCATGGTCGAGTCAAATGGACCAAGGGCGTAAAGGAGATCGAGATCCCAGGTATCAAATCGACCCAAAAACACTTAATTTGAAGGGAGGGTCGCTTACCCACCTAAGCAGGGTTGGACCTCCCAAAGCAGAAAGTCAGACCCTCAGTTTTGAAGGGAGGGTCGAACAGCTTAGAACCCTAGGGTCGACGGGATCATCGACCCTCCCATCGACCCTCGGTTACCGTATGAAATAGAATTAGAAAATTTCCTAATTTTCGATTGGGATTCTTTCCTAATCTCAAAGGGACTTATTTTAGGATGTTCCTACTCTATTTAAAGGACGTCCCTAAGCCACTTTCACTCCTTTCACAACCCTAATTGAATTTAGAGAAAGAGAAGAGAAGGAAAAGAAGAAGAAGAGAAACAAGGAAGAGAATTAAGCCAAAAGATAAGACTTGCAGAGAAGGATTATTCTTCTCAGGTATGGATACTAATTCCATGAGTTTCTACAGACCTTAGGTTAATTATTGTTGAGAGTGTGATCTCGGAGAAACCCAAACCATCAATCTATGGTTAGGTTTTCATGGAAAATCATAGGAGAATGCATGAAAGCTATCTAGGTGGGTTATACATGGTTTCAGACCATGGAATGAATGTAGAATGGAATGTAAGAGCAAGCCATAGGATCCCAAGCACGAAGAATGGATTAAAAAGAGGGAATTGGACCAAAGTGCACCGAGGGTCGCACCGAGGGTCGATGACCATCCGACCCTAGGTGATACTGACCATCGACCCTCAGTGTTCGGGAAGTTCAGAGTTAAGGGAGGGTCGCACCCAGGGTCGATCAGGACTCCGACCCTACCTCCGACCCTCAGTTAACAGAGTGGTTTTTAAATTTTGATAAATTCTAATTAAATTTTATCGACTTTGTTAGGTCTTCTAGCAATATAATAACGATATAAAGGTGATTCTAAAGCTTGGAAAAATATCTGTTAGCAAGCTAAGGTGAGGAACCAGAACTCCAAATTAATTGGTTAATAACAAAACTGTTTTATATTTTCTTGAGTCCTATGCCATGCTTGATTCTATGCGTATATGTTTGTAATGTGCATACAACATGTCATCCAATATTTTTATTACTTGTTCATGCATATTTACTTTATTGTTTATAACATGATGATGATGATGATGATAGGAATAGGCATGTGCTTGTATGTGTGTGGTTGATGTGCTTGATGCGAGCGAGTATCAGGGGAGGTGTGATGAGAACGTCAATAAACGTTAACTTTTGGCGGGTCTCAGCACTTTAGCTCTATCTCTAACTCAAGTCTTGTGCATTAGCATCATCGTATCGCCATTACTTTAGCAGAACTATTATGTTGTAGAGTATCAGGGGAGGTGGTCTCGGTCCTTGTAGTCTCTGACTCTACCGGGGCGCCTTAGCTCTATCTCTATGGACATTCTGAGGGATGCTGGGGTGAGGCCTTGGATACACTTTTGGCATTAGGATTGGTTAGTTGCGAGCCCAGTTTGTAGCCCTCACTAACAGGGGCTTACATGTTGGTATGGCAATGTATAGCAATAAACGTTAACCTTTGTTATATACTGTTCATGGTTGGGTGCATGTGAGTCGACGATAAACGTGATCTTCGGGTGACGTCACACACTAGTGTATAGAGGCGGGGTCAATAAACGCGACCTTTGGCTACCTAAACCTTTCTATTGCATACTGCACACTTTAAACCGGACCAAAGATATAAATTGATTACATGCATATGTATTGTTGCATTGTTTTGGCTACTCACTGAGCCGTGATGTATGCTCACCCCTCGACGTCGAATATTTTTAGTTGATGATGCAGGTTATACCGTTGAAGATTATATGAACGCGTCTGTGTACGGGAACGTGGCAGCAATGGAAGCTGGAGCTGAAGTGGATACACACGACTCCTCTTGCGAGTGCAACTCGTGTGTATTTGATTAGATATTTTCTAGATTTCTTTATTTGGATTTAATAAAGACATGTATTTGATATTTATTTATGTCTCAGTGGAAATTTGCTATTAAATTATTAATATCACCGTAGATTCTCAGTTCATTTTATTATAAAACTTCCGCTATTGTGTATTTACTCTGATTATGATTACGGATGTGTGTAAGTTTAGATAACGCGGGGATAGCCTATTTGAGATCCTGGTTGAACCGTTGGTTTATTAGCGGTTCATCACACCATTCTGGTTAGTCCAAAATTAGGGTGTGACAGTCAGACCCGTATCAAACTAACCCGGTCTTACCACCTTGAACCTGGTCTACCCATCATGGTCGAGCCAAATGGATCAAGTACGTGAGGGAGATCGGGAGATCGTGATCCCAGGTATTAAACTGACCCAAAAACACTAAAAATGGGGGGAGGGTCGCACACCCAGCTAGGCAGGGTCGGACCCCCCAAGATAGAAAGTTAGACCCTGAGTTTTTAATCGGGGGTCAGACATTTTAGACCCAGGGGTCGACGGGATCTCCGACCCCCTCATCGACCCCCAGTCTGTCGACAGAAACCGTTTGGAAACTTTCCAAATTTCAATGGGATTCTTTCCTAATCTCAATGGGACTTATTTTTGGAGTTTCTACTCTATAAATAGGACGTCCCTCCACTCCTTTTAGAACCCTAATTGGATTGAGAGAAAGAGAAGGGAAGGAGAAGAGAAAGAGAAGAGAAGGAAAGTGGAGAAGAAGATCAAAAAGAAGGCTTCAGAGAGACAAGCCTAATTCTCAGTTATGGGTACTATCTCCATTTAATTTTACAGACCTTAGAATGGATAGTGAAGAGGGAATGATCTAGGAGAAACCCAAATCATCCATCCATGGTTAGGTTTTCTTGAAAAACCATGGGAGAAATCATAAAAACCATATAGGTGAATGAACTACGGTTCTAGACCATAGAACATGTGTGGAATGGATTGTAGAAGCAAGCCATAAGACCTCAAACACGAAGGAATGGACTGAATGATGAAAATTTGACGAAACCCACAGGGGGTCGCACGGGGGTCGATGGCCAATCAACCCTACCAGACCCTAACAATCGACCCCCAGTGTTCGGGAAGTCTAGACTGTGGGTGGTCGCACCCAGGGTCGATGGAACCTCCGACCCTGGCATCGACCCCCAGTTAACAGCATGCTTTTTAAAATCAAAATTAATTCTAATTAAATTCTATCGACTTGATTAGGTCTTCTAGTGATATAATATCGATATATAGTTTATTCTTAAAGCCTGAAAGAGGACCTACGATCAAGTAAAGGTGAGGGAACAAGACCTAAACTAATTGGTTAATAATAAACTATTTTACTCTTGAGTCCAATGCCATGATTGATTTTATGCCTGTATGATTGTTATGTGCATTCAACATGTCATCCAATATTTCTATTGTTACTGTTCATGCATATTTAATTATTGTTTATAACATGATGATGATGATGATGATAGGAATAGGCATGTGGATGTATGTGTGTGGTTGGTGTGCTTGATGCGAGCGAGTATCAGGGGGAGGTGTCATAGGTGGGGCCTCAGCACTCTAGCTCTATCTCTAACTCAAGTCTTGTCCACTGACATCGTCGTATCACCATTACCTTAGTAGAACTATTACATCGTAGGGTATGAGGGGAAGTGGTCTCGGACCGTGTAGTCTCTGACTCTGTCAGGGGGCTTTAGCCCTATCTCTATGGACGTATTGAGGGATGCTGGGGTAGGCCTTGGATACACTGATTGTCATTAGGATTGGTTAGTTGCGAGCCCAGTTTGCGAGCCCTTGCCAGCAGGGGCTTACGTGTTGGAATGGGAAATGGGTACAACAATAAACGTGACCTTGCATATACATTGTCCATGGTGGGTGCTTGTGGGTCGGCAATAAACGTTACCTTTGGGCGGTTTCACACACTCGTGTATAGAGGTGCGGCGTCAATAAATGTGATCTTTGGCCACCTATCCTTTCTATAGCACATTGCAAACTTATTTACCAGACCAAAGATAAGAATTGAATGCATGCATATGTTTGTTGCATTGTTTTATTTGCTCACTGAGCCATGATGTGTGCTCACCCTCTCGACGTCGAATATTTTTAGTTGATGATGTAGGTACTACAGTTGAAGATTATATGAATGCTCCGATGTATGCGCGTATTGCTGCAATGGAAGCTGAAGACTTTGAGGATACGCATGACCCCTCATGCGAGTGCAACTCATGCTATTCTATTAGAATTTTATTTGAATTTATAAAAAGATGTAATTGATATTTTATTTATTTATCTCTCAGTTGATACAACAATAACTTGATATTTTAATTATGATTATTACATTTAGAGTTCTCAGTTCATTTACTATAAGACTTCCGCTATTGAATATTTATTCTGATTATGATTTTGGACGTGCATGGTTTTATTTTTAATGGATACCGCCTATTAGAGATGTCACACCCCAATTCTGATCCAACCAGAATGGTGTGAGTGAACCGTCATCGAACCAACGGTTCACACCAGGATCTCGAATAGGCCGTGTCCACCCATACAAACCAATTACACATAACCACAATCAGAATATAAATATACAGCGGAAGACTTTAAATAGAATGAACTGAATATCTAATGATAATTTAAATAAATATCCCATTGTTCAAATTCAAACACATAGAAAAATAATCTTCTACATCCCTTTAATCCAATCAAAAATAACTGAAATAAATAAATAAAACAAATCAAAGGTACACGCAGAAAGGGCACTCGCATGAAGCATCATGCTCGTCCTCCCCTGCTTGTACATCCAAAGCAGCTACACCACCGTACGCCGGAGCGTTCACATAGTCGTCCACAGTGTATCCTGCATCAACATCTAAAAACAATGTATATACAAAGGGTGAGCACACAACACAGCTCAGTAAGACAATCAGACAGTTTCACAAAATTATGCATGAGTAACAATCATTTTATGTTGTGGTCTGGTTTTAAGTTTGCAATGTGCTATAGAAAGGTTTGGTGGCCCCCCCACCTCTATACACGAGTGTGTGGCGTCGCACAGTAATCACACTACCACCAACCCACATGCACCCATCATGGAATAGAGATAGAGCTAAGGTATACCAGCACCTCCCCTGATGCTCTACCCATACCAGTACCTAAGCCCCCCTGCGGCCAAGACTCGCAAACTGGGCTCGCAACTAACCAATCCTATATGTCAACAATGTATGCTCTATCCCAACACAGCCGTCTACGGCATAGAGATAGAGCTAGAGCGTGCAGGCCGGGTCGGAGACCACTAAACCTCACCTCCCCCTAATACCCTATCTGCAACTAACCCACTAGGATAGAAACAATACGCAGGTAAACACTATCCCAACATAACTCCCTACGGCATAGAGATAGAGCTAAAGCATCGTGGACAAGCCACGATCTTCCCCGATACCCCACCCGTACCAAGCATGTTAAGACAGAATACTACAAAAAGTGCCAGTGTGAAGAGCGATCCCAGGCCCATGCCCTACTCCACACACCAACGAAAACAATCACATGCCTAACAATCACATCCTATGAATGCATGAACAATAATAATAACTGAAAGTAAAGGATGGCATGTGAATATGCACAAACATCACATCATAGATATTCAATGATTAACAACGATTTACTGTCCATTAATTATTAGGTTTAGGTCAGATTCCCTTACCTGACGCTCATTCGATAACTTGCTCCACGTCGCAAGATCCAAACGACAAGTCACAGCGTCCTACATAATATTAGGGTTTCATTAGAATATATTATTTAGGGTTTCATGTTGGTCGGAAACCAACAGAGATCACAAAATACCCTCACAGAGCTGACCGGTGGCATGTACCGGTCGCAGCTCTATGGGAAAAACTGGCGACCGGTATGGTCAGCCGGTCCCCCACAAACAACCTCCCGAGAGGTAGCGGTCGCAACATACCGGTCGCACTATGTGCAACCGGTATAGTCGACCGGTATGTCTCCGGAAGACCATACATGGTTTTTCGACTGTCGTCGATCATCCTCCATGGATTTTCAGGGTTTCTCCTATCCATTCTAAGTCTAGGCTTTGAGTTAGAGTTATCCCCAACTCATTCAAGTCTCGTTTCGATGAATATCATCTCGAAACTCGAATCTAGGGTTTGACGGCAACTTAGGGTTTATTGGCCAATTTAGGGTTTTAGATCAATACCTACTTTGCATGATATTGATCCTCCCACACAACTATCATAGGGTAAGAAGAGGGATTCAAACACTTACCGTTGACAGGCGTAACGAGAGCTTCGTCAAACGGTAATGGCGGCACCTCCTTCTTCTTCCTAGCTCCTTCTCCTTTTCCACCTCTTTCTCTTCTCTAGAGTTTGTGAGAGACAATGGAAAGGATTTGAGGGGTTTAAGGGTGTATTTATAGGCTAAAAATAGGGTTTAGTAACCCTACTAGGATTAGGAAACTTCTAGGATTCGAAATCAGGAAAGCGGGACCCGCAGAGACCAATTTTCAAATTCCCGCACATAGCTGTGCAGGCCATACCGGTCGACCGGTACCATCATCCGGTACCATCGACCGGTATACCTAAAACCAGGTATAATTGGTCGACTTCGGTCCGATTTCGTACCTGTTTGTTATCTGCTTGCCCCGTCTGGCTCGGTGATGATCGGAAGACCTATCACGACACGAAACCAAGGTTAAACCGGGTTTTCAGAGTGCGGGTCTTACAACTCCACCACCCTTAAAAGAAATTTCGTCCCGAAATTTGCATGTAGGTACTACAACTCCCCCACCCTTAAAAGAAATTTCGGCCTCGAAATTTGAACGTACCTTGATCGTCAAAAAAGTTAGGGTACTCCTTCCTCATCGCGCTCTCTTCTTCCCAAGTAATTTCCTCCACATTTTGGCTTCTCCAATGCACCTTCACCTAATGGATATCCTTGGTTCGAAGTTGCTGAACTTTTCGACTCGAGAGCATTACAGGCACCACTTCGAAAGTTAAGTCTTCAGTCAAGTCTGGAGGGTCAGCGCTCAAGATATGCGATGGATCTCTGACATACTTCTTCAGTAATGATACATGGAACACATTATGGACGCTGGACATAGATGGTGGTAGAGCCAATTGATATGCTACATTACCACGTCGATTTAATATCTCATATGGTCCCACATACCTGGGGCATAGCTTCCCCTTCTTACCAAACCGTTTCAGACCTCGCACCGGTGACACCTTTAAGAACACTTTGTCTCCCACTGCAAACTCCAGATCTCGGCGTCGATTATCTCGCATAGTGCTTCGTCGAACTTGAGCTGTCTTTACTCTCTCCTTGATCCGATCAATTACTCGGCAAGTTTCTTCAACAAACTCCGGTCCTACAATTCTTCTTTCCCCACACTTCATTCCATAACGAGAGGTGTACGACATTTTCTCCCATAGAGAGCTTCATATGGGGCCATCCCGAATTGTAGCCCGATAACTCTTGTTGTAAGCAAACTCGATAAGTGATAGTTTCTCATCCCAAGCTCCTTTGAAATCTAATGCACAAGCTCGAAGCATATCTTCCAAAATTTGAATGGTTCGTTACGACTGTCCGTCCGTCCCGAGGATGGAAAGCCATCTTGAACTTCAACTTTGTTCCCATAGCTTTACGTAATCCTTCCCGAATTTCGATGTAAAACGGGGATCTCCGTCGGATACTATACTCTGCGGAACGCCATGAAGTCGACTATATTATCAACATATAACTTGGCCAGCTTCTCCATGGTATCCTGAGGTCCGACCGCAATAAATCGAGCTGTCTTGGTGAGCCGATCTACTATAACCCAAACGCATCCACCGACCTTGGTGTCAAAGGTAGGCCCGTTGACGAAATCCATGGTGATACAATCCCACTTCCATGCGGGTTACGGTAATGGTTGTAGTAAACCTGCGGGTCTTTACCTTTCCGCTTTAACTTGTTGACAATTCGGACATTGGAACACAAAACGAGCTATATCGGCTTTCATACCCCTCCACCAATATAGTCTTCTTAGATCATGGTACATCTTGGTACTTCCTCGGATGTACCGAATATGGAGTGTAATGAGCTTCGATCATAACTTCGGCCTCCGATATCGCGGTCTTCGCTCTCGGGTATACATAACCGTCCGCGATACTTGAGTACTTTGTCCGATTCCAAGGTAAAGTCGGGATTGCACGTACCCTTCTCTAAGTCTTCCGCCCTTGTCTTGAGATATGGATCCTGTAGGATTGCTACCTTGACTTCATCAATTAGACTCGGCGAGATCTTGGTCCGGCGAACATCATAGTGAACTTATGAATCAAGCCTTGCTCCACCTGGATCTTCCGCAGTTTCGATAATATGTTCTTCATCAATTTCCATCGAACTTCGAGGCCGCGGCACACAATGCAGCATTTGTACTCGGTCTCGCCTCGGGTTTCGATGCCCACTTTTCGCTTAAGGCGTCGGCCACCACATTTGCTTTACCGGATGGTACTTGGATGTCGCAATCATAATCTTTTAACAATTCCAGCCATCTCCTCTGTCTCATATTCGGATCCTTCCGAGTGAAGAGATAAGTTAAGCTCTTGTGATCTGACTTGATCCGAAACTTCTCACCGTACAAATAGTGTCTCCAAGTTTTGATCGCGTGAATAACCGCTGCTAGCTCCAAGTCATGCGTAGGATAGTTCTTCTCATGCTCTTTTAACCGTCTTGATGCGTAGCGATCACCTATTCTCCTTGCATCGAGAACACACCCAATACCCAACCCCGAAGCATCCGTATATAGAGTAAACGGTACGCTTGGTTCGGGGATGGTCGAGATAGGTGCGAGACAAGTCTTGACTTCAAAATCTGGAAGCACTTCTCACACTCATCTGTCCATATAAATTTCTCTCCCTTCTTGGTCAATCGGGTGAGTGGAACCGCGATCCTCGGAGTAATCTTCCACGAATCTTCTATAATAACCAGCCAACCCAAGGAAACTACGAATCTCGCAAACAGATTTTGGTGCTTCCCATCTACTATAGCAGCTATCTTGGGATCAACCTTGATACCGTCTCCAGATACAACATGGCCCAAGAAAGCCACTTCCTTCAGCCAAAACTTCGCACTTCTTGAATTTTGCATAAAGCCTCACATCCCTCGGCCGTTGTAGGGCTGCCCTCAAATGCGCTGTATGAGTCTCCATGTCCTTAGAGTAAATCAATATGTCGTCGATGAATACGATGACCGAAGTGTCCAACATGTCATGGAACACTCGGTTCATCAGTTCCATAAACGACGCCGGAGCATTGGTCAACCCGAAAGACATAACTAGAAACTCATAATGCCCATACCTTGTCCTGAAAGCAGTCTTTGGAATATCTCCGGCCTTGATCTTCAATTGGTGATACCCCGATCGGAGATCGATCTTCGAGAAAACCTTTGCACCTTGCAGCTGATCGAACAGATCGTCGATCCTAGGCAAAGGATACCGATTCTTGATCGTCAACTTGTTTAGCTCACGATAGTCAATACATAGCCGTACACTTCCATCTTTCTTCTTGACGAACAACACAGGTGCTCCCCAAGGCGATATACTAGGTCGTATGAAGCCCTTATCCAACAATTCTTGTAATTGGGTCTTCAACTCCTTTAACTCGGTCGGGGCCATCCTGTATGGTGCTTTAGACATCGGAGCCGAACCCGGTATAAGGTCTATCACAAATTCCGTAGCCCCGTCCGGTGGTAAGCTCGGAAGATCTTCCGGAAATACATCTGGAAACTCCCGAACCACCTCTATATCTTCCATCTTGAGTGACTCTGCTGTGAGGTCGACTACGAGATCCGAGATAACCCACTCCCCCTTTCTCCAAGCATCTCTTAGTCTTTAGGGCGGAGAGGATCAACTTCCGCTTCCTAGATAGCTTAATCCCAGCGAAACTATATTCCTTTCCCTCTTTGTCAGGAAGCATAAGCTTCCTTTCACCACATAAAAGGACGGCCGAATGATGGCCTAGCCAATCCATCCCTAAAATGACATCAAAATCTGCCATCTCAAGTATTACTAGGCTTGCTTCTAAGTCTCGGCCCTCGATACTTACGGTACATGGTCCATAATACTTGGTCAAAGCCACTTCGACTCCCAGTGGAGAGCGAACTATCAAGCTTGGGTTCAATTGCTTGATTGGTAACTCCATTCGCTTCCCAAAAGAAAGCGAAACAAAGGAGTGCGTGGCCCCGAGTCAAATAATACTCGGCGGGTAAACCAGCTACATTTACAATTCCTGGAATATATTGCCCCTTAGTTCTATATGCTCATGCAACCGAAAGAATAAACCAAATAGTAAGGGATAAAGTCGTACCCGATTACCACATCGGGTGATGCGGCTGCCTCTTCGATGGTGACTGCATAAACTCCGGCTTCTTTGGGGAGCTTGCTTCTTAGGTAGCGTGCAGTTCCTTGCAACATGTCCCGATTGTTGACGATTATAACACTTAATATTTGGGTTGGGTCTGGCTAATTGTGACACGTGGTGCCGGGTTGTTTCTCGCGGGGCTTTGTAGCGGTCGCCCCCTCGTATGGGTGGAATGGTCTAGTATTACCGCCACCCGAGCTCTCTCCCGGCAGATCTCTTCACTCCCCCGTTACGAGCGAAGAAGCTGTCCCTCCGACCGGACTCTATCACCCTCGCAACCTGCCTTTGCCTCGTTGTAGGTCTTCTTGTCCAGACCCAAAAGGTGCTCTCCGATGCTTCCACGTAGTCCCATGGTGAACCTACGTATCTTTGTCTCCTCTTCCCGCGATCCTGGCCGGTGCGAAGAAGAACAGCTCTTCGTACCTCTGGCGATATGCATCTACGATCGGCCCGAGCTGCTTTGCGGGTTGAGAAACTCTCTCTCCATTTGATCTCTGAAGCTCTTTGGGAAATATTTGTCGAAGAAAGCCGCTTTAAACACTTCCCGGGCCAACTAATGTGTATTGGTTCTCCAAATATGCCCGTGTGGAATTCCACCAAGCATTCGGCGTCCTCTCTCGGCATGTGGGTGGCAAACGGAACCTTCTCCTCCTCGGTGCACGTCATCAATCGGAAGTTCTTTTCCATTTCGGAAACCCACTTGTGCTGGCCACAATGGTTTCCCTATCCCGCCCGGTGAACGATGAAGGTTTCAACTTCAAGAATCTGTCCACGACACACGCTAAGACCGTGCTGTCCCCGTGTATCTGCTCCGTACCATGGTGGTGGATACGGATACGCCCTGGATCCGCGAAGGCGATGGAAACCGATGCGGTGGTGGTACATTCCGTGCTTGGCCCCTCGGCCTTGGGCTACTCTGCACCCGTTGGGTAGTGTTAACTCCTCCTGACTCGGGCGTATTTCCGGCGGGAACGGAACCTGCCGACCTGAGCATCTTTAGTACCTCGCTCGAAATTCCTTCTGTTGAGCTTGCATCCGATAGACCAAGTTCGTAACAATGGTCTCGGAATTCTCGTGAGGTGGGCCGAGGTAAATTTGTCGGTAACTCGGAGCCCGTTCGTCCTCCACTTCGGGACTGGTTTCTCTAACCTTGGTCTTGCTCGGCTTGCTCTTCTTCTAGGCGCTTTCGGCTCGATGATGCTTTCGACCCCTTCGACCGGTTTCCACCTGCCATCTCGGACTATTTATTTGGATCTGAGAAGAAGACATAACACGTGAGACTCATCAATAATAATAGTGTTAGTCTTGAGTAATGCAGGAAATAGTCGGGAAGTAACATCTCAATTTGCACAATTTTAGGAATTTTTTTTAAATTCAATTTTTTCGGCTCTTTAGGGCGTACCGGTCGCAACATACCGGTCGCACACCGTGGAAATATCTTGCGGCCGGTATAGTCGACCGGTCGAATTAAAATTCTGGCCGAGACATACCGGTCGCATGTCTAGGAGGTACCCGGTCGACACTCAGTATACAATGTTGCGACCGGTATAGTCGACCGGTCAGAAAAATTTTCTGGCCGAGACATAGCGGTCGCACACCTGGGTTAATACCGGTCGATAGGTGTAGGCAAAACCGTCGACCGGTATGCCCAGAATTGACTTAAAATCGCGAAAAAGTGAGATTTTTCTCACTTTTCTTTTCTTCTTTCTCTCCGGTGGCGATTCTCCTCTGGGTTCCGAGTTGCTACAGTCCGACGGGTGCTATTTGAGGCCGATTCCTTCCATTCAAGACCTAGCACATTGTCTCCAGGTAGGTCTCTACCCTCTCTCTCATATTTTTAGAAATTTTCCATATCGTCAATATGTAGAATTTTAGGTTTTTCTTTGTTCGAGATGTTTTAACCGTAGGAATTCTTTTCCTTCGGCTTAGAAAGGGTTTAGGGACCCCCAAGAGCAAAAGCCCTCAACTAATTTGGGGTTCCACCGAACGGTTTTCCTAAAAATCAAATTTTTCATCTTTTGACCTAGGTTTTCATGAAATTTCGAAATTTTCTAATTTTTTCTTAGTTCTTGAAATTTCTTGCAATTTCTTGTTATAATTGCTTGTGATTGGTTTATTGAAGAGTGTGGGGGTTACGTAAGTCCTCCTCCCCATGTTTTTGGGTGAGTTCGAGGCTTTTTCCCAATTTATAGCCGTTATGCTGCCGAAATTTCGAAAATTTCTAACTTTTATCTTGTTTTCTTTTGTTTTACAGATTTTAAATGGCTCCTAGACGTGCTCTCGGGAAGCGTTCACATGGTTCTAGTTCTTGGGTTCCCTCTCCGCTACTTCCTCAGCTAGATGAGCTATGGTTTCGCTCCTTGGAAGCTCAAGCTCGGTTTTCCTGGTTTGATAATAAGAGTATTGTATCCGGGCGCCGGGTCAACGTGGAACAATTGCACCGGTTCAATGTAGAGACGGCTTTTGGCGCTCTAGGTTGGTTGCCGGTTATTTCCTACACAGAGACCACACACCCTAATCTGGTCAAGCACTTTTATGCAAATTTGGAACTCGAAGGGGATGTCGAAGACCCGAACCAGTGTAGGGATCTACGCATCACCAGCTACGTCCGGGGTGTACATATTTCCTTCAACACCCACCAGTTGGCTGATCTGCTTGGGGTTCCCAATGATGGAGATTTGGTGTACTGCGCCCCCAAGGCGAAAGGTTACTTGACTGAAGATTTGCGTCGGGAGATAGCGCATCAGATCCTCAACCCTGGGGCTCCTATGAAGGCAGCTAGCTTGAGACCTATACCCCGGTTCTACAGCCACATTATCCAGCCGCGATATAGTGCCACGAGCGGCCACTACAATGAGTTGTCCCAGCTCACCCGATGCGTCACCTATTGCGTGCGCACAGAGAGCGGATCTCACTTCCCTACCTCATCATCCGGACTATGCATCGAGCGGCTGTGGCCGATCGGGCCAGCAACCTTCCCTATGGCCGTCTCGTCACTTTCCTTCTTTGCCGTCTGGGCGTGAGTTTCAGAGGAGAGGTAGCCGTCGAGGACTCCATGACCTCCGACATCAACTGGGATGCGATACAGAGGATGCAGATGGTTGATCTGCCCGTTAGTGATGACGAGTTGGAGGCTCGCCCTCGTCCACTTGGGAGAGTAGCGCGGCAGCAGCAGCGGCAGCCGCGGCCAATCGCGGCCTATGCGGCGAGAGATGGGGGATGATGATGATGACGATGTAGTTGGGGAAGCACCGGTGCCCGCCCCACAGCCTCCACCGTACCACCACCATCCGTTCCCCACGGCTGGGCCATCTCAGCCCCTCCCGACTCGGTGTTGAGTATGTTTACCGAGATCGGGGACACCCGGAGGGTCATCCCGGAGTCTCGAGCGATGGCTCAGGAGTTGGGCACGTCTGGCTCGTGGTCTACGGGTGACTCGGGACCAGGTGCATTGGCTTAGGGTCGCATACAAGCGGGACTATGATATAGCGGACCCCATTCCTCCCAGGCCTCCTACCCCATGACTTTTCTTTTCATATGACGGTTTATATAACAGGGTAACTTTCCGGTTTGTGGACTGTACCCCGTAGCGTTATTACATTTGATACACTTTTCTATTTAATGAAAGTTCATGGTTTTTCCTAACTAGTGTATGTGCACAATTAAGTTTCATATTTAAAATAGTACATTATTCTCTTTCTTAATCCGTCTCAGGTATCAAACAATGCTTAGGGTGTGTTTGTATTAAGATTTTTAAATTTTCCTAACTCAGTTCATCGACCCAGTTAAGTGCAATATGGTTTGTTGGAACAGAGCCCGAGGGCTCTGATACCAAGTTGTCACACCCCCCAATTCGATCCAACCGGAATGGTGTGAGTGAACCGTCATCGAACCAACGGTTCACACCAGGATATCGAATAGGCCGTGTCCACCCATACAAACCAATTACACATAACCACAATCAGAATATAAATATACAGCGGAAGACTTTAAATAGAATGAACTGAGTATCTAATGATAATTTAAATAAATATCCCATTGTTCAAATTCAAACACATAGAATAATAATCTTTTACATCCCTTTAATCCAATCAAAAATAACTGAAATAAATAAATAAAACAAATCAAAGGTACACGCAGAAAGGGCACTCGCATGAAGCATCATGCTCGTCCTCCCCTGCTTGTACATCCAAAGCAGCTACACCACCGTACGCCGGAGCGTTCACATAGTCGTCCACAGTGTATCCTGCATCAACATCTAAAAACAATGTATATACAAAGGGTGAGCACACAACACAGCTCGGTAAGACAATCGAACGTTTCACAAGATTATGCATGAGTAACAATCATTTTATCTTGTGTGGTCCGGTTTTAAGTTTGCAATGTGCTATAGAAAGGTTTGGTGGCCCCCGCACCTCTATACACGAGTGTGTGGCGTCGCACGGTAATCACACTACCACCAACCCACATGCACCCATCATGGAATAGAGATAGAGCTAAGGTATACCCGCACCTCCCCGATACTCTACCCATACCGGTACCTAAGCCCCTACCGGCCGGGGCTCGCAAACTGGGCTCGCAACTAACCAATCCTATATGTCAACAATGTATGCTCTATCCCAACACAGCCGTCTACGGCATAGAGATAGAGCTAGAGCGTGCAGGCCGGGTCGGAGACCACCAAACCTCACCTCCCCCTGATACCCTATCCGCAACTAACCCACTAGGATAGAAACAATACGCAAGTAGACCCTATCCCAACATAACTCCCTACGGCATAGAGATAGAGCTAAAGCATCGTGGACAAGCCGGCGTCGACTCGGAATCCTCGGTACCACACAACGATGGCCGGGACAACATCAATATCGGAGACCACCGTACCACGATCTTCCCCGATACCCCACCCGTACCAAGCATGTTAAGACGAGATACTACAAAAAGTGCCGGTGTGAAGAGCGATCCCGGGCCCATGCCCCACTCCACACACCAACGAAAACAATCACATGCCTAACAATCACATCCTATGAATGCATGAACAATAATAATAACTGAAAGTAAAGGATGGCATGTGAATATGCACAAACATCACATCATAGATATTCAATGATTAACAACGATTTACTGTCCATTAATTATTAGGTTTAGGTCGATTCCCTTACGGACGCGTTCGATAACTTGCTCCACGTCGCAAGATCCAAACGTCAAGTCACGGCGTCCTACATAATATTAGGGTTTCATTAGAATATATTATTTAGGGTTTCATGTTGGTCGGAAACCAGCGAGAGATCACAAAATACCCTCACGAGCTGACCGGTGGCATGTACCGGTCGCGGCTCTTGGGAAAGACGGGCGACCGGTATGGTCAGCCGGTCCCCCACAAACAACCTCCCGAGAGGTAGCGGTCGCAACATACCGGTCGCACTATGTGCAACCGGTATAGTCGACCGGTATGTCTCCGGAAGACCATACATGGTTTTTCGACTGCCGTCGATCATCCTCCATGGATTTTCAGGGTTTCTCCTATCCATTCTAAGTCTAGGCTTTGAGTTAGAGTTATCCCCAACTCATTCAAGTCTCGTTTCGATGAATATCATCTCGAAACTTGAATCTAGGGTTTGACGGCAACTTAGGGTTTATTGGCCAATTTAGGGTTTTAGATCAATACCTACTTTGCATGGTATTGATCCACCCACACAACTATCATAGGGTAAGAAGAGGGATTCAAACACTTACCGTTGACAGGCGTAACGAGAGCTTCGTCAAACGGTAATGGCGGCACCTCCTTCTTCTTCCTAGCTCCTTCTCCTTTTCCACCTCTTTCTCTTCTCTAGAGTTTGTGAGAGACAATGGAAAGGATTTAAGGGGTTTAAGGGTGTATTTATAGGCTAAAAATAGGGTTTAGTAACCCTACTAGGATTAGGAAACTTCTAGGATTCGAAATCAGGAAAGCGGGACCCGCAGAGACCAATTTCCAAATTCCCGCACATAGCTGTGCAGGCCATACCGGTCGGCCGGTACCATCATCGGGTACCATCGACTGGTATACCTAAAACCAGGTATAATTGGTCGACTTCAGTCCGATTTCGTACCTGTTTGTTATCCGCTTGCCCCGTCTGGCTCGGTGATGATCGGAAGACCTGTCACGACACGAAACCAAGGTTAGACCGGGTTTTCAGAGTGCGGGTCTTACAAGAGATCCTAGTTGAACCGTTGGTTTATTAGCGGTTCATCACACCGTTCTGAATGGTGCAGAATTGGGGTGTGACACCAAGTGTATTGCAAGATCATTCAGCATAATCTGATTCCCCAGAGTGGACACTATGAGAAGGTTTCACATTTGACCTAGTACCTTCTGTACTGCATCTACATTAGGCAGCTTATCTGCCTTCTTTATATCATTATCAGGACCATGCACCATGCCATGACTCTTGGTCTGGTGGGTAACCTACCCTATGGGCGTTTGATCACCACTCTACTCACTCGGCAGGTAGATTTGGTCGATGAGAGGATTTACGAGGACACTTTTTCGACTGACCTTGACTGGGAGGCCATCTGTAGGATGGGGATGTGAGATGTGCAGGTTAGTAACGAGGAGAGAAATGCTATGAGACGTCTTCTCACTTGGGTAGCGGCAGCAGATGCAGAGGCTGCAGCAAAGGTAGCAGTAAAGGCACACGAGAGTGATGATAAGGAGGATGATGATCGGATGTACATGGATGTGGATGCCATATTTCCTCCATCACCACAACATTCCACTAGAGCTGGCCCTTCTCGGGCTCCTTCTCACTGAGCTGATCCTTCGCGCCCAACTCCAGATGACATAATGGGGTTGCTACGTGAGATTCGGGAGGCTCAGCGTACCACTGATCAAAGGGTAGCAGATCTGGCGGCTAGTCTCCAGGTGACCTAGACTCAGGTAGCCTGGCTTGCGAGAGTATATGCTGAGGACTATGATCGAGATCGTGAGGCACCTCCTCTTCCAGCACCCCCTACTTCATGATACTGTTTATTTCTTTTTTCTTTCTATACTAACGCCGGTTATGGACCGTACTCCGATTCGGGTATGGACTTTCTTATTCTCTTTTGATATATAAATAAAATGTATATATTTATATATATCTATTTTGGATATATATATATATATATATATATATATATATATATATATATAATTGGTTTTCCATTTACATATGTGCATTATTCTCTTTTTTAGTTTATGTCTCATACAACACAGGTGCTTATAGGGTGTTCTTATTACAGCTTTTAATTTATCCTAACTAAGTTCACGACTCTTATGGTAATATTTTGGTTTAATAGAGCAAAGCCTGAGAGCTCTGATACCAAGTTGTCACACTCCAATTTTGAACCGACCAGAATGGTGTAATGAACCATCCATAGACCAACGGTTCAACCAGGATTTCGTATAGGCCGTACCCATTCGATTAAACCAGATACATTCCACAAGCAAAATCAGAGTAAATAAACTATAGCGGAAGTCTTTAATACTAATGAACTGAGTATCTGACAGTGATAGTATAATTAAGTATCCAATTATCTCCAATATACCTCAAGACATAGAATAAAGTAAAATAATCAATTACATATTCCCATAACTAAACAACTAAGCTAATAAAAAACACATGAGTTGCACTCGCACGACGAATCATGCGCATCTTTTTCAACTTCTACGTCCATCTCAGCAACGTGTCCATACGTCGACGCATTCATATATTCTTCAACAGTAGGACCTGCATCAAGAACTAAAAATATTTGACATCGAAAGGGTGAGCACACATCACGGCTCAGTGAACAAACAAAACAATGCAACAAACATATGCATGCATTCAGTTCATATCTTTGGTCTGGTTTTAAGTTTGCAATGTGCTATAGAAAGGTTTGGTGGCCGCCGCACCTCTATACACGAGTGTGTGAATCAGTCCAAGGGATCAAACACCACTGTCGTCTCACATGCACCCACCATGGAATAGAGACAGTGCTAAAGTGTCATTATCAAACACTGCCAACACTTCCCCTGATGCCCTACCCATACCAACACGTAAGCCCCTATTGGCAAGGGCTTGTAAACTGAGCTCGCAACTAACCAATCCTAATGCCAAACTGTCACACCCCAAATTCTGCATCATTCAAAACGGTGTGATGAACCGCTATAAACCAACGGTTCAACCAGGATCTCTAGTAGGTGGTATCCATTAAAAATAAAACCACGCACATCCACAACCATAATCAGAATAAATACACAATAGCGGAAGTCTTATAGTAAATGATCTGAGCATTCTAAATGTAATAATCATAATTAAAATATCAAATTATTATTGTATCAACTGAGACATAACTAAATAAAATATCAATTACATCTTTTATAAATTCAAATAAAATCCTAATAGAACACGCACGAGTTGCACTCGCATGAGGGGTCATGCGTATCCTCTAAGTCTTCAGCCTCCATTGCAGAAATGCGCGCATACACCGAGTCATTTATATAATCTGCAACTGTGGTACCTGCATCATCAACTAAAAATATTCGACGTCGAGAGGGTGAGCACACATCATGGCTCAGTAAGCAAACAAAACAATGCAACAAACATATGCATGCATTTAATTCATATCTTTGGTCTGGTAAATAAGTTTGCAATGTGCTATAGAAAGGGTTGGAGGTCAAAGGTCACGCTTATTGACCCCTCCTCTATACACGAGTGTGTGAAGCCGCCCAAAGGTCACGCTTATTGTCGTCCCACATGCACCCACCATGAACATTGTACAACAAAGGTTAACGCTTATTGTTGTACAGTGTCATACCAACACGTAAGCCCCTGCTGGCGAGGGCTTGCAAACCGGACTCGCAGCTAACCAATTCTAATGCCAAACAGTGTATCCAAGGCCTCACCCCAGCATCCCTCAATACGTCCATAGAGATAGAGCTAGGGTCTGGTGACCAGGATGAACCACAGTGTCACGTCCCCCCTGATACCCTACGACGTATTAGTTCTGCTAAGGTAATGGCGATACGATGATGTTTAGTGGACAAGACTTGAGTTAGAGATAGAGCTAGAGTCTGGTGACCAAGATGAACCACAGTGTCACGTCCTCCCCCTGATACTCGCTCACATCAAACACACCAACCATACACATACATCCACATGCCTATTCCTATCATCATCATCATCATCATGTTATAAACAATAATTAAATATGCATGAACGGTAATAATATAAATATTGGATGACATGTTGAATGCAAATAACAAGCATACACGCATAGAATCAATCATAGCATTGGACTCGAAATAAAACAGTTTATTATTAATCAATTAGTTTAGGTCTTGTTCCCTCACCTTTACTTGATCGTAGGTCCTCTTTCAAGCTTTAAGAATCAACTATATATCGATATTATATCACTAGAAAACCTAACCAAGTCGATAGAATTTAATTAGAATTAATTCAGACTTTAAAAAGCATGCTGCTAACTGGGGGTCGATGCTAGGGTCGGAGGTTTGATCGACCCTGGGTGCGACCACCCCTATTCTGGACTTCCCGAACACTGGGGGTCGATGATCAGGGTCTGGTAGGGTCGATTGGCCATCGACCCCTCGTGCGACCCCCTGTGGCTTTTGTCAATTTTTCATCCTACAGTCCATTCTTCGTGTTTGGGGTCCTATGGCTTGCTTCACAGTCCATTCCACACATGTTCTATGGCCTAGAACCGTAGTTCATTCACCTATATAGCTTTCATAAATTTTCCCATGGTTTTCCATGAAAACCTAACCATGGGTGGATGATTTGGGTTTCTCCTAGATCATTCCCTCTTCTCTATCTATTCTAAGGTCTGTAGAATTATATGGAGATAGTATCCATACCTGAGAATTAGGCTTGTTTCTCTGAAGCCTTCTCCTTGATCTTCTTCTCCACTTTCCTTCTCTTCTCTTTCTCTTCTCCTTCTCTTCTCTTTCTCTCAATCCAATTAGGGTTCTAAAAGGAGGGAAAGAGGCTTAGGGACGTCCTATTTATAGAGTAGAAACTCCCAAAATAAGTTCCATTGAGATTAGGAAGGAATCCCATTGAAATTAGGAAAGTTTCCTAATTTTTGGTTCGTGCTGTTTTTACCGATTACCGGGGGTCGATAGGGGGGTCAAAGATCCCGTCGACCCCTGGTCCTTAAACTGTCCGACCCCCGGTATAAAACTGGGGGTCTGACTTTTATACTGGGAGGGTCCGACCCTCCCTTGCTGGGTATGCGACCCTCCCCCTAATTTTAGTATTTTTGGGTCAGTTTAATACCTGGGATCGTAATCTCCTTCACGCACTTGATCCGTTTGGTTCGACCATGATGGGTAGACCTGGTTCAAGGTGGTAAGACCGGGTTAGGTTGATACGGGTCTTACACAAACAGTGTATCCAAGGCCTCACCCAAGCATTCCTCAATACGTCCATCAGGATAGAGCTAAGGCCCCACGGCAGAGTCAGAGACCACACGGTCCGAGACCACCTCCCTGATGCCCTACGACATAATAGTTCTGCTAAGGTAATGGCGATACGACGATGTTAGTGGACAAGACTTGAGTAGAGATAGAGCTAGAGTCTAGTGACGAGATCAAAGACCACCATGCTACGTCCTCCCCCTGACGCTCCACTCGCATCCAACACACCAACCACACACATACATTCACATGCCTATTCCTAGCATCATCATCATCATCATGTTATAAATAAACAGAATTAAATATGTATGAATAGTAATAGCAGAAATATTTGATGACATGTGAGATGCACATTACAAGCATAAGCATAGAATCAATCATGGAATCGGACTCAATAAAGTAAACAGTTTATTATTATCCATTTAGTTTAGGTCTTGTTCCCTCACATTGGATCATTGGTTGTTCCTCTTCCAAGCTTTGTAATTCACTTTTGGACCACTTGGAAACCTAATAAATTTATGGATTATAAGTTAGAGTTCATATTCATTAATTATAGTGTTTAAATGTCCCATCTGGAACGAATCAGACCTCCAAAAGTTGAGTGGTCGCAGGTGTGGCTGCACCGATGGTTTCAGTTTCTGTGACCACAGGGTGTGTGATCGATAAATGTGGTCGCATATCATGTGACCACGCACATGCGACCACACCCTCCCTAGAGACATCCCGAGGCGTGTGGTCGACACATGTGCCTCGTGTGGTCGACCATAGTTGCGACCACACGAGTGTTTGGTCGACTTTCATTCTCAGTTTAATCCCTTTATGATTTGATTGCTTGAACTATCATTAGGGTCCTTCCTATGATTGATCTATGGCCTTAATTTCGTATTTTTCACAATCATCTACTCCAACCTACTCTTCATGGATTTCTTTTGAGTTTTCATTTATGGGTCTCATGGTTGAGATCCTACTTTGAATTAATACTTCATCCATGATCTATTCTAAGCATTCAACTAATGTAGGAGATGTTTCATATCTTAAATTTGCTAAAGAATCAGAGCTCTCTCTGAAATTCCTCCTCTTAGTTTTCCTCTTCAATTCTCCTTCTCTTCCTCCTCCTCTCTTTCTCTCTCTTTCAGTTTGAGTTTTAAAAGAATGAAAGAGGCTAAGGGACATCCTATATATTGAGAAAACCCTCCATATAGATTCTTACTTTGATTAGGAAAGAACCCCCTTCAGATTAGGAAGGTTTCCTAATTTTCGGAGTCATTTATACCATCGTGTGGTCACACGTGGGGTCGTAGGATCCATCGACCACATGTCCCAAATCTGCGACCATACGTCCCAGACTCATGTGGTTTCATTATTTTGAGGTGTGGTCGACCACACCTGTTTAGGTATGTGACCACACTCTCAATTAGATGATTTATGGTTCGAATTACATATATAGCCTTGTGGTTTCCTCACGCACTTGGTCTGCTTAGTGTGACCATGATAGGAAGACCTGATACAAGGTGGTTAGACCGGGTTAGTACTGTCACACCCCAATTCTGATCCAACCAGAATGGTGTGAGTGAACCGTCATTTAAGCAACGGTTCACACCAGGATCTCGAATAGGCCGTGTCCATTCATACAAACCATTACACATAACCACAATCAGAATATAAATATACAGCGGAAGACATTAAATAGAGTGAACTGAGTATCTATTGATAATAAAATCTCCAATTACTCAAATCCAAACATAAACTATAATATCTTTTACATATCTTAATACCAAACAAAAATAATGGAAACAACTAAAATAAAATCCATCACAAGTACACGCAGAAAGGGCACTCGCATGAAGCGTCATGCTCGTCCTCTCCTGTCTGTACACCCAAAGCAGCAACACCTCCATACGCCGGTGCGTTCATATAATCATCAACAGTATAACCTGCATCAACATCTAAAACAATGTACGTACAAAGGGTGAGCTCACAACATAGCTCAGTAAGACAATCAGACAGTTTCACAATATTATGCATGAGTAACAATCAATTTTATGTTGTGGTCTGGTTTTAAGTTTGCAATGTGCTATAGAAAGGTTTGGTGGCCCCCGCACCTCTATACACGAGTGTGTGGCACCTCATGGTTCACACCCCCATTGGCCCACATGCACCCACCATGGAATAGAGATAGAGCTAAGATACCCACGTACCTCCCCTGATACTCTACCCATACCAGTACCTAAGCCCCTACTGGCCAGGGCTCGCAAACTGGGCTCGCAACTAACCAATCCTATATGTCATCAATGTACGCTCCATCCCAGCATAGCCGTCTACGGCATAGAGATAGAGCTAAGGCATTCCCACACCTTCCCTGATACCCTATCCGTAACTAACTCACCAGGATAGAAACAATACGCAGGTAGACCCTATCCCAACATAATTCCCTACAGCATAGAGATAGACCTAAAGCATCGTGGACAAGCCAGCGTCGACTCGGAGACCACAGTACCACATAATAATGGCCGGGACAACATCAATATCGGAGACCACCGTATCACGACCTTCCCCTGATACCCCACCCGTACCAAGCATGTTAAGACAGAATACTACAAAAGGTGCTAATGTGAAGAGGGATCCCAGGCCCATGCCCCACTCCACACATGCCTAACAATCACATCCTATCAATGCATGAACAGTAATAATAACTGAAAGTAAAGGATGGCATGTGAATATGCACAAACATCACATCATAGATATTCAATGATTAACAACGATTTACTGTCCATTAATTATTAGGTTTAGGTCAGATTCCCTTACCTGATGCTCGTTCGATAACTTGCTCCACGTCGCAAGATCCAAACGTCAAGTCACAGCGTCCTACATAATATTAGGGTTTCATTAGAATATATTATTTAGGGTTTCATGTTGGGCGAAAACCAGCAGAGATCACAAAATACCCTCACAGAGCTGACCGGTGGCATGTACCGGTCGCAGCTCTGTGGGGAAGACTGGCGACCGGTATGGTCAGCCGGTCCCCACAGACCAGCCTCCCGAGGGATACCGGTGGCAACATACCGATCGCACCATGTGTAACCGGTATAGTCGACCGGTATGTCTCCGGAAGACCATACATGGGTTTTCGACTGTCGTCGATCATCCTCCATGGATTTCCAAGGTTTCTCCTATCCATTCTAAGTCTAATCATTGAGTTAGAGTTATCCCCAACTCATTCGAGTCTCGTTTCGACGAATATCATCTCGAAACTCGAATCTAGGGTTTGACGGAAACTTAGGGTTTATTGGTCAATTTAGGGTTTTAGATCAATACCTACTTTGCATGGTATTGATCCACCCACACAACTAACATAGGATAAGAAGATTGATTCGAACACTTACCGTTGACAGGCGTAGCGTGAGCTTCGTCGAACGGTAATGGCGGCTCCTTCTTCTTCCTCCTAGCTCCTTCTCCTTTCCAACCTCTTTCTCTTCTCTAGGGTTTGCGAGAGACAATGGAAAGGATTTGAGGAGGCTTAAAAGTGTATTTATAGGCTAAAAATAGGATTTAGTAACCCTACTAGGATTAGGAAACCTCTAGAATTCGAAATCAGGAAAGTGGGACCCTCAGAAGTCAATTTCTGGATTCCCGCACTTAGCTGCGCAAGCCATACCGGTCGACCGGTACCAAGACCGGTACCATCGACCGGTCAACATAAATTGATGACTATTGGTCGTCTTTGGTCCGATTTCATACCTGTTTGTCATCCGCTTGCCCCGTCTGGCCCGGTGATGATCGGAAGACCTGTCACGACACAAAACCAAGGTTTAGACCAGGTTTACGGAGTGCGGGTCTTACAACTCCACCACCCTTAAAAGAAATTTCGTCCCCGAAATTTGCATGTAGGTTCTACAACTCCCCCACCCTTAAAATAAATTTTGGCCTCGAAATTTGAACGTACCTTGATCGTCGAAAAGTTTAGGGTACTCCTTCCTCATCGCGCTCTCTTCTTCCCAAGTAATTTCCTCAACATTTTGGCTTCTCCAATGCACCTTCACATAATGGATATCCTTGGTTCGAAGTTGCTGAACTTTTTGACTCGAGAGCATCACGGGCACCACTTTGAATGTTAAGTCTTCAGTCAAGTCTGGGGGATCAGCGGTCAAGATGTGCGATGAATCTCTGACATACTTCTTCAGTAATGATACATGGAACACATTATGAACACTGGACATAGATGGTGGTAGAGCCAGTTGATATGCTACACTACCACGTCGGGTCAATATCTCATACGGTCCCACATACCTGGGGCAAAGCTTCCCCTTCTTACCAAACCGTTTCAGACCTCGCACCGGTGACACCTTCAAGAATACTTTGTCACCCACTACAAACTCCAGATCTCGACGTCGATTATCCGCATAGTGCTTCTGTCGGACTTGAGCCGTCTTTACTCTCTCCTTGATCTGATCAATCACTCGGCAAGTTTCTTCAACAAACTTCGGTCCTACAATTCTTCTTTCCCCCACCTCGTTCCATAACAGGGGTGTACGACACTTCTTCCCATAGAGTGCTTCATATGGGGCCATCTGAATTGTAACCTGATAACTGTTGTTGTAAGCGAACTCGATAAGTGATAGCTTCTCATCCCAAGCTCCCTTGAAATCTATTGCACAAGCTCGGAGCATATCTTCCAAAATTTGAATAGTTCGCTCTGACTGTCCGTCCGTCTGAGGGTGAAAAGCTGTGCTGAACTTCAACTTCGTTCCCATAGCTTTCTATAATCCTTCCCAGAACTTTGATGTAAAACGGGGATCTCTGTCAGATACTATACTCTCTGGAATGCCATGAAGTCTGACTATATTATCATCAACATATAACTTGGCCAGTTTCTCCATGGTATACTGAGGTCTGACCGCAATAAATCGAGCTGTCTTGGTGAGTCGATCTACTATAACCCAAACTGCATCCATTGACCTTGGTGTCAAAGGTAGGCCAGTGACAAAATCCATAGTAATACAATCCCACTTCCATGCACGTTCTGGTAATGGTTGTAGTAAACCTGCAGGTCTCCTGCCTTTCCGCTTTAACTTGTTGAGAATTCAGACACTGAAACACGAAACGAGCTATGTCAGCCTTCATACCCCTCCACCAATACAGTCTTCTTAGATCATGGCACATTTTGGTACTTCCTGGATCTACCGAATATGGAGTGTAATGAGCTTCAGTCATAACAATCTCTGATATCGCAATCTTCACTCTCCGGTATACATAAATGTCCACGATACCTGAGTACCCTGTCTGAATCCAAGGTAAAGTCAGGATTGCTCGTACCCTTCTCTAAGTCTTCTTGCACTGTCTTGAGATGTGGATCCTGTAAGATTGCTACCTTGACTTCATCAACTAGATCCGGTGAGATCTTCAAAGCTGCGAACATCATAGTGAACTTATGAATTAAGCCTTGCTCAACTGGATCTTCTGCAGTCTCAATTATATACCCTCCATCACCTTCGATTGAACTTGAAGCTGCGGCACATAATGCAGCATTTGTACTTGGTCCAGCCTCAGGTTTCGATGCCCACTTTCTGCTTAAGGCGTCAGCCACCACATTAGCTTTACCCGGATGGTACTGGATGTCGCAATCATAATCTTTCAACAATTCCAGCCATCTCCTCTGTCTCATATTCTGATCCTTCTGAGTGAAAAGATAAGTAAAGCTCTTGTGATCTGACTTGATCTAAAACTTCTCACCGTACAAGTAGTGTCTCCAAGTCTTGATCTGACTTGATCTACTCTGATACAAGTTGTCACACCCCAATTCTGATCCAAACAGAATGGTGTGAGTGAACCATCATTTAAGCAACGGTTCACACCAGGATCTCGAATAGGCCGTGTCCATTCATACAAACCATTACACATAACCACAATCAGAATATAAATATACAGCGGAAGACTTTAAATAGAGTGAACTGAGTATCTATTGATAATAAAATATCCAATTATTCAAATCCAAACATAAACTATAATATCTTTTACATCTCTTAATACCAAACAAAAATAACGGAAACAACTAAAATAAAATCCATCACAAGTACACGCAGAAAGGGCACTCGCATGAAGCGTCATGCTCGTCCTCTCCTGTCTGTACACCCAAAGCAGCAACACCTCCATACGCCGGTGCGTTCATATAATCATCAACAGTATAACTTGCATCAACATCTAAAACAATGTACGTACAAAGGGTAAGCTCACAACACAGCTCAGTAAGACAATCAGACAGTTTCACAATATTATGCATGAGTAACAATCAATTTTATGCTGTGGTCTGGTTTTAAGTTTGCAATGTGCTATAGAAAGGTTTGGTGGCCCCCGCACCTCTATACACGAGTGTGTGGCACCTCATGGTTCACACCCCCATTGGCCCACATGAACCCACCATGGAATAGAGATAGAGCTAAGATACCCACGTACCTCCCCTGATACTCTACCCATACCAGTACCTAAGCCCCTACTGGCCAGGGCTCGCAAACTGGGCTCGCAACTAACCAATCCTATATGTCATCAATGTACGCTCCATCCCAGCATAGCCGTCTACGGCATAGAGATAGAGCTAAGGCATTCCCACACCTTCCCTGATACCCTATCCGCAACTAACTCACCAGGATAGAAACAATACGCAGGTAGACCCTATCCCAACATAACTCCCTACGGCATAGAGATAGAGCTAAAGCATCGTGGACAAGCCAGCGTTGACTCGGAGACCACAATACCACATAACAATGGCCGGGATAACATCAATATCGAAGACCACCGTACCACGACCTTCTCCTGATACCCCACCCGTACCGAGCATGTTAAGACAGAATACTACAAAAGGTGCTAATGTGAAGAGCGATCCCAGGCCCATGCCCCACTCCACACATTAACGAAAACAATCACATGCCTAATAATCACATCTTATCAATGCATGAATAGTAATAATAACTGAAAGTAAAGGATGGCGTGTGAATATGCACAAACAACACATCTCATATAATCAGGTGATTAACAACAACTTACTGTCCCTTAATTATTAGGTTTAGGTCAGATTCCCTTACCTGACGCTCGTTTGTTAGCTTGCTCTACGTCGCAAGATCCAAACGATATGTCACAAAGTCCTACAATATTATTAGGGTCTTATTAGAATATATTGTTTAGGGTTTCATGTTGGTCGGAAACCAACACGGTTACAAAATACCCTCACAGAGCTGACCGGTGGTAACATACCGGTCGCGCTCTGTGGGGAAGACTGGCGACCAGTATGGTCAGCCGGTCCCCACAGACCAGCCTCCCAAGGGATACCGGTGGCAACATACCGGTCGCACCATGTGTAACCGGTATAGTCGATCGGTATGTCTCCGGAAGACCATACATGGGTTTTCGACTGTCGTCGATCATCCTCCATGGATTTCCAAGGTTTCTCCTATCCATTCTAAGTCTAATCATTGAGTTAGAGTTATCCCCAACTCATTCGAGTCTCGTTTCAACGAATATCATCTCGAAACTCGAATCTAGGGTTTAACGGCAACTTAGGGTTTATTGGCCAATTTAGGGTTTTAGATCAATACCTACTTTGCATGGTATTTATCCACCCATACAACTAACATAGGATAAGAAGATTGATTTGAACACTTACCGTTGACAGGCGTAGCGTGAGCTTCGTCGAACGGTAATGGCGGCTCCTTCTTCTTCCTCCTAGCTCCTTCTCCTTTCCAACCTCTTTCTCTTCTCTAGGGTTTGCGAGAGACAATGGAAAGGATTTGAGGAGGCTTAAGGGTGTATTTATAGGCTAAAAATATTGTTTAGTAACCCTACTAGGATTAGGAAACCTCTAGGATTCGAAATCCGGAAAGTGGGACCCTCAGAAGTCAATTTCTAGATTCCCGCACTTAGCTGCGCAAGCCATACCGGTCGACCGGTACCATCGACCGGTCAACATAAATTGATGACTATTGGTCATCTTTGGTCCTATTTCATACCTGTTTGTCATCCGCTTGCCCCGTCTGGCCCGGTGATGATTGAAAGACCTGTCACGACACAAAACCAAGGTTTAGACCGGGTTTACGGAGTGCGGGTCTTACAAGTACGATACGGGTAATAAATGTTATCACATAGTAATCCATACAAGTAGCAAACACATACGCACAGGAACAAGAAATAAAACATATACTAATCCCTCACCTGAATCTGGTGAGCTAAGCTTTACTTTATTGCAGACAGAGTCCTTTTCCTTATTTTCTTACTTCAGCTTACCTATTACAATTAAGGTATGATTCTTACTTATGATTATTTATTCTCACATCCATTAAGTCTAGGGTATCCTCATTAGTCTTAGGAACATGTCCCAGGGTTACTTGGTTAAGTCTCATAGTCCATGGTAAAAAATACAACCAAAACTGACTTCCTGTAATGAGCTGGTCGATCGAGGTGGTCGATCAGCTATGTTTTGTCAACTGCCTAAGTAATTTTAGCCTAAATGAGTTTCAAAGGCTTGCACCTCTGTAGGATAACTTCTATAGATGCTTTATGATGGGTTTAAGTCATTGGTTAGGATAGAATCCTATTCCCATAGGTTATATGCATGTATGGTTTATGACCGAAAGTATCGTCTTTGCAACCACATGTACCTATCTACTTGGGAGCACATTCTACTCAATTCAATCCTTCTAACATATTTATTATGTCATTCTTGAGGTGTGGGATGATTAACATAGTCCATTTAGTCAATTGAGGTGAAAAATACTAGGAATACAACTCACTATAAGCCATGTGGTTGATCACAGCAGAGGTGGTCGATCAACTCACGTTATTCGACCACCTAGGTCGACCTCCCCGTACCAAAGAGCTCGAATTTAACTTCAGTCATTTCTCCCAAGCACGAGGTCCAAGGCTTCTCCAGAGGGTTTTTAAGTATTAAAATAATATTAATGGACATATTCTAATCAAGATTGAATGTTATACATCATCCTAAGGTCCTATATTCATTAGTTGTATCGGTTTATTCATCATGAGCATTCTTGATGAATTTTTCCTGATATTCATGAAATGTCTTTTTGGAATCTTGTTCCAGCATGATTAAAGGTTGGGTTTACCTCACAAGATCATCAAGGGTTTAATCCAAATAAGGTGAGAATAGGTTTTTAGGCTTACCTCAATGCTTATGCTATCACAGTTGTAGAGAAAAGCTTAAGGGAGGTCCTTCAATGGTTATTCTTTCTCTTCTTCTTCCTTTAACTTGCTCCAGTTCACTCTCTCTCTCTCAAAACATATCAGAGGTTATAATGCTCTCAATTAGGGTTCTTAAAGAGTTTTTATTAAAGAGTTGATACAAGAGTTAGAATTGCATTGCAATTCTTCTCTTGAGAGTCCTAGTCCTAGTATAAGTGTAATGAAGAAGGCTTGGAGGTTGTCAATTGACACTCCAACACATTCAAAAGTAGGTCCCACATGGTTTGGGATGACCGTGGGTGGTTAGGAACCAATTGGAACCAAGCACAACCAAATTGGACTCGGACTGGCCTAATTCTAGGTTTATGCGATCGATTGAACAGAGGCTGTCGATCATCTCAATTTGATTGACCTCCTTAGTCAACCACCTACTTTAAATTGACTCAGAATGGCCAAGCCTTGGTTGGTTCAACTAATTCATTCCACATAGAGCTTCTAAACTAATAGAAAGAAGGTTTTAACTCTTACCTAGAGTTCTATACACTCCATAGATGATACAGATGCTAGGCTAGTGTAGGCAAGAGAACCTATTATGTGTGAAAATTTTAAATTAACCTGTATTTTTGGGGTATGGGTTTTACATCTTCCCTCACACAGCCTCCTTTTATTCCATAGGTTCTTCTTCCCTAGCGCAACTTCTCTCTCAATTGTCTCTCAAATTCTAGGGTTTTGGTTGATCAAAGAGTGAGAAAGAATGGAGAGAATAAGGTTTATGTATGGAGGGTAGTGTCTTATTATGGATCCACTCCGTTTAGGAGAGTGGTCCATTCAAACTAGGAAACTTTCCTATTCTCGGACTTTATTCTGAGTTTGTTTGGTTGCGTGTTTGGTGGCACTATCCACGAGACTGGATAACCTAACCAGTTAGATTGGACAAGGTAAAAGTTGATAGTATCCTAAGCTGTCCGGATGCACTATCCAGTGGCAGAAAAGTGAGATCGGATAAGGTAAACAACTAAAAACATTTACCTTGATGTTACCTTGACTCCTGGATATGTCATCTGACCATCTAGTTTGACCCGGTTATGATAGGAAAACCGGTCAGGACACGACAACCCATGTTAGACTGGGTTCATAGAGTGCGGGTCTTACAAAACATGTGTTCTAGTCTAAGTCCATGATGAGTTATATAGCATATGATTAGGTCTTGCCCTTGCGATTTTGGTTTAGTTTGGGTTGGTTTTGATTAGGTTAAGATGGATTTGGGAATGGGTTCATGCGGTTTAGGTTTCTTTAGTTGGTATAGGTTTAGGTTCGTTTGGTTTTAGTTGGTTTGGGAATTGGTTCACTCGGTCTTGGTAATTCGATTTAGGCTTATTTAGTTGGTTTGGGTCTAAGATTGTTTTGATTAGATTGGTTTGGGTTTGGGTTGTTTGGTTTAGTTTGGTTTGGATTCAGGTTTGTCTTAGCCAAGTTCGATTTAGGTTTATATGGCTTAGGGATAGTTAGGTTAGGTCAAGGTTTGCATCTTGTTGGTTTGGGTAAAGTTCAGGTTACGTTTATATAGTTTGGGTTGGGTTTATGGCTTTGTTTTATCTTAGGTCATATTAATTAAGATCTAATCCGAGCTTTATCTAAGTATAAAAAACCCATACCTTTCTATATTACAATATTAATTTTGCTAACTCCGCCCATGTTTACCATATCATATGTATGTGGGCTATGAAACTGATATGAGGAATGATGTGGGTGCTTTAATTTCATGTTTAAAATATTGCATTGCAAGTCATTTTTTTTCTTTGAATATATTATGTGATGGATATCTGAATTAAGTACTTGTTGCAAAGCATGATCCCCACCCTAAGTGATGTAACTCCTTTTTATATCTTCTTTGTAATGGATGTATGCTAGGACACCGCGCATGGGTGTGCCACAGACCCCACATGTATGACTATCATATACTTTCCCATGATGTGATATTTGGGGGACTCCAACTAGTCCAACCCCCTCACGGGATCCAAGATCTTGTGCCGACCTATATGGGCCCATTTAGTTTGAGGCCCACCCATACCTTAGGTCTGGATCCACGAGTGTTTGGGTATTCGTTGTACAAATGAATAAATGAAATACATGTTGGGTAGATGTATGTTTAGGCTCATAACCTTTGAGGCTATTTTGTTACCCCAAGTTGGGATGTGAGAGAGTCTGATATCCCATGTGAAGGGAGTTGAGGCAACGACCTTTTTGGAGTATTGACAAGGCTTGTCAATCCATGGGAATTACTGTCACACCCCAATTCTGGTCTAACCAGATTAGTGTGATGAACCGTCAATAAACCAATGGTTTAACCAGGATCTCGTATAGGTCGGATCCATCATATCAAACCACACACACATTCCACAATAATAATCAGAGGTAATAAACAAATAAACGAAAGTCTTATAAATAATGAACTGAGTATCTAACAATGATAAATAATTACTTAATCCAGTTATCTTTAAATGACTCAAGATATAAAAGTAAATAATCCATTAAATGTTCCAATAATCAAATATAGCTAAACTAATCGAATGTGCATTGGTTGCATTCGCATGATGAATCATGCGCATCTTCAACAGCTTCTACGTCTATGGCCGCAACGTGTCCATACATCGGTGCATTTACATAATCTTCAATAGTAAGACCTGCATCATCAACTAAAAATATTCGACGTCGAATGGGTGAGCACACATCATGGCTCAGTGCATAAACAAAACAATGCAACAAACATATGCATGCATTCAATTCATATCTTTGGTCTGATTTTTAAGTTTGCAATATGCTATAGAAAGGTTTAGTGGACCCCGCACCCCTATACACGAGTGTGTGAATCCTCCCAATGGATCAAACATCATTGTCGTCCCACATGCACCCACCATGGAATAGAGATAGAGCTAAAGTGTCTGGATCAAACACCGCCAACACTTCCCTTGATGCCCTACCCATACCAACACGTAAGCCCCTATTGGCGAGGGCTTGCAAACTAGGCTCGCAACTAACCAATTCTAAATGTCTTCCAGTGTATCCAAGGCCTCACCCCAGTATCCCTCAATACGTCCATAGAGATAGAGCTAAGGCCCTCTGGTAGAGTTGAAGACTACACTGTCCGAAACCACCTCCCCTGATGCCCTATGACGTAATAGTTCTGCTAAGGTAATGGGGATATGACGATGTCAGTGAACTAGACTTGAGTTGAAATAGAGCTAGAGTCTGGTAACCAGGTGAAGACCACCATGCCACGTCTTCCCCCTGATGCTCCACTCGCATCAAGCACACTAACCATACACACATAATCACATGCCTATTCCTAGCATCATCATCATCATCATATTATAAATAGACAGAAATAAATATGCATGAGCAGTAATAGCAGGAATATTGGATGACATGTGAGATGCATATTACAAACATACAAACATAGAATCAATCATGGCATTGGACTTAAATAAATAAAATGTTTGTTATTATCCAATTAGTTTAGGTCTTGTTCCCTCACCTGTTAGCAAAACTTGATCTCCTTCCAAGCCTTGTAATTCTCTTTGAATTGATTTAATAACCTAAAAGTTATATGAATTTAAGTTAGGGTTCATATGTAACATGTTACAGTAGTCGAAAACCGAAATAGAGCACTGATATGTGTCTAATTAGTCCTGTGGTCTCATATTGTTTGACCTTACTGCCTATGGTAGATACCCTACGGTCGCATTTGGAGCAACCATAGCTGCGACCATATGGTTTATGAAATCTTTCTGAATGCTTATGGTCATTCCTTTGGTCATGCTGGTCATACTATGGTCGACTGTAGCTGCGACCTTGAGATTTCTAGTCACAGACTACATGCAATTCGAGTTCTTCCTGGATCAATTCCTCTACTCTTCAATTGGGTTTATCCTAAGGTCATCCTATGACCATCATTAGTAGTTTCTTATCAACCTTAATCATCAAACTCATCCCTCATGGTTATCCTTGGGATTTTCTTAAGGAATCACATAGATCATAATAGGTTGATATCTCCTAACCTCCATTGAAGTCTTATTCCTTAGAGTTTACATCTCCAAAGATTAGGTTCATACCTTTGCTTATGATAGAGAGTCAATCTCTTCTCAGCAAAATCCTCTCCTTAGCCTTTTCTTCTTCTCCTTCTCTTCCTTCTCTTCCCTTCTCTTTCTCTAGGGTTTACTAATGTTCTAAAAGAGTGAAAAAGGGCTGAGGGACATCCTTTATATAGAGAAAAACCCTCCATATAGACTCCTCTTTCAATTAGGAAAGAACTCCTTCTCAAATTAGGATAGTTCCCAACTCGGAGTCTGATCTGGGGTCTCACGGTCAATGGCTATGATCGCAGAACTGGTAGACCGTAGGGTCGAAAACATTGACCGTGGGGTTCTGGATCCAAGATCTTCATTCTTACCATATGGTTGACCATACCTACCCAAGTATCCGACCATATGCATACAGTTTTGGGTATTGAGTCGATTTTTATACCTGATTTGTGATCCATCTTCACACAATCGGTCCACTTGGTCCAGCTATGATGGGAAAACCTGGCACGATCGGTTAAACCAAGTTAGTGGAGTGCGGGTCTTACAATTACGTCAACCTAATTCTCGTTTGAGATACATAAGCGGTGGGGAGCAGCCTTGGCTTCGCATCCCAGTCAAATTGGAAGTAAGTCCCTTTATTCAAGGATTACCTCACCGAGGGAACGTTCCTATGAGTTAGGAAGTGCCTTGCACATGCGGATGGCCGGGTTCCATGATTATGGGAACATCCACTCCCCCCCCCCCTTTTTGATGTGTCTCATGATTATGGGAGCATTCGTACATATGTTGTACACACATCGGTATTCACAAACTTGTCTGAACTACGTTTGGCTTGACTCCTGTCGCCTTGGGATACATAGGCAATTTGGGATGTTTCCCAAACTCAGTCATATAGTTGTTGTTAATAGAAACACATCAGGGGATAAGGACGCCATCACACCAACCAATACCGCCCATAATTTGAATGTTTGAATTTAAATTTCAAATTCAAATTTCATTCCATACTAGTATATCTTATCTGAATCCTAATTATGTGGGATTGAGATTGTTATAAGATCTTATCCAGAATATCCCTGTTGTAACTATACATGTACTTCTCTATATATATTGTTGTCGATGGAATCCAGAAAGGGGAAAAACAGACAGTATGGATCTCTTAGCCAAAGACTTGAGATCCTTTGAGAAGGGATTCCTGGGGTGTGCTTAGTTGGATGACTTCCTTGAAGCTCCAAGAGCGTACATTGGTCACAAGGTGGCGATAGGAGTAAGGTAGGAGAGCCGGGAGAAAGAACACTACCAAAGAGATATGAAATCTTCCCCTCCACTTTTCATTACCCTTTTTTTCACCTCTTGGATTACATATATATTCATTTCATGATTTTCCTTTATTCATATTTGACGGTACTAGGTACAGCAGACTATTAGTCTATCTGTCCCCTAGTTCTGGTGGATATATCACATCATCCGCTTTTCGACCCCCTATTACAGGTCACCATATCATGTCAGCCGCTTTTCGACCCTCTGAGATAGATCACTTATGTCACGTCAGCCACCTTTCGATCCGTGGAGATTGTTTTCGACCCCTTGGTGGGCCAGATATTCCCAGGATTCCTCATCATTGTCCTTGTTGGAGTCTGGTTCTTGAGTAAACTTTCGCCTTTCCGCCGATTCTAACCCAGATCTTCTGATACGGCTGGTCAGCCCAGAGGATTTAGCATTAATGGTTTGTGTCAGTATTTATGACCATTGACAATGACTTTTTGGTGGCCCAGATATCCCTATCAAGTCATTATCCCCAGGTGAAATCAGATCAAGTGGGGTGGAACTTAGACATCTATCTCGTATACCTTCTTTTACAGCGTCCTGGATGACCGCCACGTATTCATATCATGTGGTTAAGATGAATGTCAGGTGGTTACCTTTGATGTCAGACCTCTTGCGGATATTTCCCCCAACAGAACCTCCTTGTCTCCTTCATGAGTCGTTTCGTCTGGAGGAGACACATTTATCGAAGAAAATATCCTCTCATGAATGCATGACAGTTTTTTCCGCCGCCTTTTTTCCGCCTTATGATTTTGGTCCCACTTTTCAAAATTTGAATGCACGTCCTTCCAGGTTGTCACGTGGGTTGTTTCTAATTCCATCGATCCGCTGCTTTCCAACGGTTGATCTTTCGTTACGATACATCATAACCGTCCACACGTCGCTTCCCCCTTAATAGACGTACCTGCCTCTTCCCTGCCCGTTGCTTTGTTCGAGAATCACTATATTTCTTCTTAGCTGGAGCCCATCGATCTGTCAATCTATAAATATTCCATCTTCTTCTTCCTTTCTTTCTTTACGCCCCCGAACTCTGCTCAAGTTTTCGCTGCGACATTTTCCTTTGATTCTTCACTCGATCCTACTTCTTCCAACCACTATGAGGCAAGTCGTCTTCTGGTCGTGTGATTTTTAAGTAAGTCTTCACATCCCTTTTCTACTTTCTTTTTATTCAACCCCCAATGGCTTGTGACAAAGCTATTGTTAGTCGGTCCACCGAACCTACTCTGCGTAGATCTCCTTCACGATTTGCTCAGAGGAGGGAGGCTTCTAGTAGTCAAGCCGAACAAATGCCCTCACCCTCCCATGAGGATGTCGGTCCACATTGTGTGGCTTCTACAGTGAAGTCGGTGATGACTGATTCAAAACTATATGATCTTAGGGTTTCCTTTCGAGTGCCCAGGTCTGTAGATTTAGTAACCCCCACTCCAGAAGACCGAGCATGTCACCCTTATTCCCACAAAATGGTGGTGAACCAGAACATGTTCCTCTCCGGCTTCCGCTTTCCCTGCCATCCTTTAGTCTTCGAACTCTTAGGGTTTTACGATCTAGCCCCTACTCAGCTTACCCCTAACTCTTGGGCCCATATCCATGCTTTTATTATCTTCTTCCTTAAGTGTCGGGAACCTCCCACTCTAGGATTTTTTCAATATCTATTTGATGTGGGTGTTCTGTTCTGGCCCCATCGTCCAAACCAGCCTCAAATTCCTAACGGAATTTATTATTTCTACCGTCGAAACCTTGACATAGTCCTGGCCATGATCAAGTCTACTCCCTCCTCGGTTCCCCATTGGAAAGAGAAATTCTTCGGGGCCTTGATCAAGAGGGGTCACACGCTGCAGGGTATGTAGTATTTTCCCATCGGGAACCGATGGCAATTTATCGACCCTTATGTGGTAGGGATCGAACCTCTGCTAACACCGCCCAAAATGGAGACTCTCAAACGGGTAGCAAGTCAAGGGAGAGCCATTCAATTCAGGAATTTATCCAACAATCAATTCCTATACCCGTATGGTCTGAGTAAGTCTGGGATTCTACTAACCTTAACTTTATTTTCTGCCAGTTTGATGCTAATGCTTTCTCTGTTTATCTTATTCTGCAGTGGAGGGTATAGATGACAGCGTTTGGGAGAATCTGATGGGGACCGAATTGTTCAGGCTGCAACAGCAGGAGAAAGAAGAGATCGCCCTTGCAGTGGCCCGTAAGCTGGCCACTCTAGACAATGTGGTCAGCGGCGTCCCCCCTCTTCCTTCGACCGAGGGCCCTCCTAGAGCTGGCCCTTCTTCCGATCCCGGGCCTTCAAGCCTTCCTGCCAGGCACGAAGTCCCACAAGATATGCCTTCCGATGACCCCTCGCCATCGACCGCTAGGACTTCTCCGGTGATTGAGGTGAATGATGAGGATGGTAAGTCCCAAAGTTTTTCTCTTCTCTTTTTTTTTTTTTTTTTTTTTAACTAAGCTGTCTTTCTCTTGTCTCCTTTTAGAGAGTGGCGACGATGATGCTAATACGATAACAGAGACCTTGTGTCGACGGAAGTGTAGGAGGCTGGATCCTAGTGTCCCCCGTTGTATCTTCCCCGAAGATACGGCTCACGACATGCTGTCCAGGATCCCTCCCGGACCTCCAGCCCTGTAGGTTCTTCTCCTTGGGGAAGAATTAGCTTCCTTGGCCCCGGTACCCCCTACAGAACCGGCACCAATCGATCCTCCTTCACCATTATCTCCCAGGAATGAGGAGCCTCTCTCTTCATCCCATTCCCCTCTTCCGACGGCAGCCCCCGAGTCGGGGATAGTCGTTTCTTCACCGATTCCTCCTGCTACCATTCCTGTTTCTACTCCTGCTCCGGCTCCAATTGTTTTGCCCACCTTCCCCCAAGACCTCCCTCGTACATCTGTTCCTCCTCACGAGGGACCTTCTTCGGGGGCCCCTGGTTCTTCTGTAGGGGTAGATCCCCTCTCCTTACCTTCGAGCTCCTTTATTCCTTCTGGGCCCACTTCTGCCCCTAAAAATATTCCTCCTTTTGTACCTTCATGGAGGGTACATGCCGCGGATAGCGGTCTTCAGAATCGTGCCATGGCACGAGAGATCATTCACCATGCCTGGCTGCCAGCAGATGCCCGGACACTCTGGACCGTCCCCTTGGAGACCCTCGACCGAGATATGAGTGCATCAATTTATCAGGTGTGTAAACATACCCCCTTGCGGCACCTTGCTACAATAATCATTAATCTCGTGCCTATCTGTTTTGTCTCAGCTGATATGCGGGTCAAACCACTATCACAGGATGCTATCGACCGCCTTGGAAAGCTTGAGATGAGTGCAGGAAAGTGAGCGGTTAATGGGCGCAATACGAACTGGACGTGATGCGGCCATAACCGCTAAAGCAGAGATGGAGAGTCAGTTAGAGGCAGCGAATGGGAAACTATTGGAGGCTAAGGAAAGGTTTCTCAAAGCTGAAGAGTAAGCCCACGAGTTGGAGCTGAAGCGTCGGGGGTTAGAGGCTTCCCTCACCCAGAACCTCAAATGGCTCTCTGAGGAGAAATCCCGGTACCAAAGGCTGGAGGAGAGGTACGTTTCTCAAAGTAAGGTGTACGAATCCACCCAGAAAGAGCTGTCTGAACAGCGGCTGTCGAATGACCTCATGCGCGAGCAGGCCTTCTCCAACAGTAAGCTCATCATTCAGCTGGAGAAGGAAATCTCTAATCTACAGACTGCCCAAGACACCTGGGTTGCGGAGAAGGAAAAGCTAACTTCGGAGAGAGAAGAGCTATCGATCGATATAGTGCAAGCCTCCTTAATTAAAGATGCTTTAAGGAACGAGCTAACCACCTCGGAGGCCACTATTGTCAGCTTGACTGAGGAACTGACCCGAACTCGATCATCTCTGTCGAGCAGCCGAGAAGCACTACTGAAGGCCTTACTGGATTCGGAGGACATGGAGGGGATGTTCCAACAAGAAAGGGCCAGAGCCGTTCGGGAGGCCCTGACTATAGTTCATTCAGAGTTGTCTATCCTCTTGCCTTCCTTTGACTTTTCTCAAGTTCAGTTGATGCACAAGGTGATTTGGGATAAGCTTACAGGCCCTTCCGATTTGGCTCTTCCTGTTTCTTCATCCGTTCCTGCTCCAATCGAAGTTCCTTCTTCATCAACCCCTGCTCCATCCGAAGTTCCTTCTGCATCGACCTCTGCTCCATCAAGCATTCTGTGTGGGCCCTCCGAGGATGTACTCCCCTCCGAAGGATGATAGTTTTTTTTTTTTTTTTTTTGAGAGACCGGTTGGTCTGTACTTATATATATTTGGACCATATATGTACACATCTTCTTTTCCTACAGTGTCTTATTTGTCGATGTCTTGCTGATGTGAGTGATTTCCTACTACCCCTCCAATCTTTTTCGACTTTTTCTTTTTTGACTTGGAATGAGATCTCTGGAATAGGCGGGTCAGACCAGTGTGTCTTCTGTCCACAGTTGGTATCAGTGTTTATTACCATTAATGGCAAGCCATTAATGGTCCACCTGACTCTTCCTGATAATCCTCTTTCTACGGCCAGATGGATTGGTAACTGATATTTGCCTTAACAGGACCCCCTTGCCATCCTTTAGAGTCGTTTCGTCTGAAGGAAGCAATAAAGGGAAAATATCGCCCTCATCGACACGTGGCAATTCCTCCACCATGCGACAAAGCCGAGTGATTTAATATCTTTTCGTCTTTTAGGTTCTGGCATACGTCTTCCCAGATTTACTCCACCTCTTCCTGACTATAATCAATGCTAATTCCTCTTCCCTATGCTGCAGACATCGCTTCAAGTCTATCTGATCGCTTGTCGTTACCTCTATCTTGTTGATTCTTTATCGCTACCGTCTACGCATCAATCCTCTACGAAGAAGTTGCATCTGTCCTTTCATCTGCCATTCGCTTCTTCCAAGAACCATTATAATTCTCGAAACTAGGTCCTTTGGGTTTATAAAAGGCTTACCCCCCTTATCTCTGCCTCCACGCTTTCATCATTGGCGATGCTTCTTATCCTTTCTTCCCTTGCCGATCAGATCCTCAACTCGCTCCCCTCCTTCCTGGGTTAAGGGCACTTTTTTCTTTCAGATTTTTCCAGCACTTGTTTGATGTGGGAGTGGGAGCTCTGTATTGGCTGGTCCCTTGGTTGTGGCGGCAAGGCACTCAGTAAAACCCACTATGTCTTCCACCACAACTGGGAAGGAGCCTTGGCGATGACGGAGACCACTACTGTTCTTTCCTGGAGATGGAGATTCTTCGGGACCTTGATTAGGAGGAATCATCTCGCATGTAATGGACTAGATTCCTATGGAACAACTTGTAGCCAAAGCTATTCCCCTGAGTCAGAGTGGGTAAGGGCGAATCATAGGGAAGGAGGCGATGTAGATTTGTTTTCTCAGTCGGGTTGGACAGAACTCCTGAAGGGTCTCCCTCTAAACGAAAGAGACATACTAACTTTCCAATATGAAGGAGATGTCATCCTCACTGTCACTACGCCTCATAGCATGACTGGTTATGAGAAAGTAGGCTCCGATGGCCTTCTAGCGGTCTGAAACGCAAGCCAACGTCCCTCCGTCTTCGGTGAAAGGGTACTGGGGAGAAGAACTAGATCACAAACACAATTGTCTCATATGGTGCATCCTGAGCCTGCGAGGGATATATGTACACACTGCCGCTTCTGTAGGCCTGTTGTAGATAACTCTGCAATCACGACTACGACCCTTTTTTTTTTATCCCTCCATTAAAATGATTGGGTCTTCAGATTTCCCTTCAGCGAATGACTCCTTGTAATTACAATTTCATACATTAATGAAAAAGACTATTTGTTTATATATATTTTTGTGAGACCCGGAAGCCTTTTTCTTTTCATGACCGGGAGGCCTTTTCTTTTCGAGGCCCGGAGGCCTTGTTCTTTTCGAGGCCCGGAGGCCTATTTTAAACTCCAAAGCCCTTTCGAGGCCTTGAAGCCTTTTTTCTTTTCGAGGTCCGGAGGTCTTTTCTTTTCGAGACCCGGAGGCCTTTTCTTTTCGAGGTCCGGAGGCCTATTTTAGACTCCAAAGCCCTTTCGAGGTCTTGAAGCCTATTTTAGACTCCAAAGCCCTTTCGAGGCCTTGAAGCCTTTTTCTTTTCGAGGTCCGGAGGCCTTTTCTTTTCGAGACCCGGAGGCCTTTTTTAGACTCCAAGCCCTTTCGAGGCCTTGAAGCCTATTTTTCTTTTCGAGACCCGGAGGCCTATTTTAGACTCCAAAGCCCTTTCGAGGCCTTGAAGCCTATTTTTCTTTTCGAGACCCGGAGGCCTATTTTCTTTTCGAGACCCAGAGGTCTATTTTAGACTCCAAAGCCCTTTCGAGGCCTTGAAGCCTATTTTTCTTTTCGAGGCCCGGAGGCCTATTTTCTTTTCGAGACCCGGAGGCCTATTTTAGACCCCAAAGCCCTTTCGAGGCCTTGAAGCCTGTTTTTCTTTTCCCCTTGATTTCGACACCTTTCCAAAATGATACTTTTATTGAATAAGCCAGAGAGGTACCTTACACATAGTATCTTCTCAGGTTTTTGGAATGTCAAGTGCACGGTAAGGCAGATTCCTCCATTGTTTCCAGATGATACGACCCAGGTCTTGTAACTTTTACCACCCGGTACGGTCCTTCCCAGTTTGGGGTCAACTTCCCCTACTGAGTAGGGATCGTAATCGATGTTGCTCGTAAGACTAAGTCACCCATCAGGAACGTATTCTTCTTCACCTTGGAGTTGTAGTATCTTGCTGTTTTTTGTTGGTAGGCTGTCATTCGCAACCGTACGGTCCCACGAACATCCTCTATTAAATCCAGCTCCATCAACAGAATATCTTTGTTAGTTTCTTCCTGGAATCTCAGCACCCTGTAATTTTTTTCTACTACTTCGACAGGAATGACAGCTTCCGAACCGAAGGCCAACTTGAACGGAGTAGCTCCCATGGCAGTGCGCTGTGTAGTGCGATATGACCAAACCACACTGGGCAATTCCTACGCCCACTTCTCCCTCTGTTCTTCTACTCGTCTGGCTAACCCATGTAGCAGGGTGCGATTAGTAACTTCTGTCTGCCCATTAGCTTCTGGATGCGCCACCGAGGCAAAACGATGCCCAATGTTATGATCCTGGCAAAACCCCCAAAATATTCGACTCGAGAACTGCGGACCTGTGAGGACAAAGATGGAAATCTTTTGAAGTCACCACCTAGATTTAGGTCTAGGACCTTAGAAATGTGAAATCTCACCCCAAGGTAAGACTTCGATTGACTCATGACCCTTAGATTGGATTTCTGGTCCATCAGAGATTAGGTAAGCGTCAGGTTACGATTATGGGAAGGGGTTAGGCACCCAAACCGCCAGATCGAAATCGGTCTCCTATACCTTTTCTATGCTAGACTCTATTTGTTAAGCCAAACCAAACCAAGTAGTTTGATATCATTGAACCGAATATGTATCCATCAGATTGCCTACGTATCACGGAATTATTCCGAAAATTAGGTTCACCATCGTAGTTCAGGTATGATTAAAGTTTATGATTGTAATTCATGCTTGTGCATGATTAAGTTCTTTGTTCAAGTTGAAATTTATGCTTGAAAGGCTGAGAAATCCTATGGGTTAGGATCTGGATAGTCCATGTGGACTAATAGATAGTCCTAGTGGATCTAAGAATAACCCTATTTGGGTTGAAATATGGATAACCCATTTTGGGTTGGAATGTGGATAACCCTATGTAGGTCAAAATGTGAATAAATATCCTAGTGGATCTATGGATAGTCCAAGTGGACTAAGGTTTGGATAACCCTTTTTGGATTGGAATACGAATAGATATCCTAGTGGATCTATGGATAGTCCGAGTGGACTAAGGTGTGAATAAATATCCTAGTGGATCTATGGATAGTCCAAGTGGACTAAGGTGTGGATCCGAATTTGGGATTCTCCCAAATGGCCTACGTATCCTAGGGTTTGCCCTAGGAATCAGAATCCGCGTAGCTCGAACCTTGGGTTGAATGAGAATGGATATCCTAGTGGATCTATGGATAGTCCGAGTGGACTAAGGTTGGATAACCCTATTTGGGTTAAAATATAGGGGATATCCTAGTGGATCTATGGATAGTCCAAGTGGACTAAAGTGTGGATCCGAATTTGGGTTTCTCCCAAATGGCCTACGTATCCTAGGGTTTGACCTAGGAATCAGAATCCACGTAGATCGGGCTAGAAAACCCTATTTGGGTCAAAATGGGGCTTGGATTGAAATGGTTGAATATCCTAGTGGATCTATGGATAGTCCGAGTGGACTAAAATGTGGATCCAAATTTGGGTTTCTCCCAAATGGCCTACGTATCCTAGGGTTTGACCTAGGAATCAGAATCCTCGTAGTTCGGGTCGGATAACCTGTTCTAGGTTAATGATTGAGAACATATTCTAGGTTTAGGGTTTAGAACCTATTCTAGGTTTAGGGTTTGCCGAGGGGCAAATCGTCCTAAATTACCCTTTTCATTCTGAATTCTAATTTTGGAAGGTTTGGCAAAGAATTCTCTTTCTTTATTAAGGTTTTATTATTCCCATTATGCCCTTCCCAAGAATGTGGGTGCCTAAACGCACGTCCCCACGCCTAGATTGTCTTCTAGAAGTATGCAGATATGGCAGTTTGACTAGGGTGTTGCATAAAATAAGTTATTGCCAAAAAATAGAATATTCTATCTAAATATGGCACATAAAACATTTATGGCAAGAAATTTACATACAGTAAGATTGTTTAAAAATCTTTCAAATATGGCATGTATTGCAAATAAGGCAAGAGCCTATATGGCATGATCTAGTAGGCTATCTTCTAAGCATGGCAAAACCCTAATTGCTATTTTCTTTCCATATTTAGGGTTTTCTACCCTAATTGCTATTTTCTTCCATTTTAGGGTTTTCTACCCAAATTGCTGCATTCTTTCCATTTTTTAAGGTTTCCAACCCTAATTATTATTTTCATTCCATTTTAGGGTTTTCTACCCTAATTGCTTTTTTCTTTCCATTTTAGGGTTTTCTACCCTAATCGCTATTTTCTTTCCATTTTAGGGTTTTCTACCCTAATGTTACTTTCTTTCCATTTTAGGGTTTTCTGCCCTAATTATTATTTTATTTTCATTTTTTAGGGTTTTCTACCCTAGCTGTTACTTTCTTTCCATTTTAGGGTTTTCTACCCTAATTATTATTTTATTTCCATTTTTCAGGGTTTTCTACCCTAATTGTTACATTCTTTCCATTTTAGGATTTTCTACCCTAATTGTTATTTAATTTCTATTTTTTTAGGGTTTTCTACCATAATTGTTACATTCTTTCCATTTTAGGGTTTTCTACCCTAATTATTATTTTCTTCCCATCTTAGAGTTTTCTATCCTAAATGTTACTTTCTTTCCATTTTAGGGTTTTCTACCCTAATTATTATTTTCTTTCTATCTTAGGGTTTTCTACCCTAAATGTTACTTTCTTTCAATTTTAGGGTTTTCTACCCTAATTATTATTTTCTTTCCATCTTAGGGTTTTCTACCCTAAATGTTACTTTCTTTCCATTTTAGGGTTTTCTACCCTAATTATTATTTTATTTTTATTTTTTAAGATTTTCTACCCTAATTGTTACATTCTTTCCATTTTAGGGTTTTCTACCCTAATTGTTATTTTATTTCCGTTTTTTAGGGTTTTCTACCATAATTGTTACATTCTTTCCATTTTAGGGTTGTCTACCCTAATTGTTATTTTATTTCTATTTTTTTAGGGTTTTCTACCCTAATTGTTACATTCTTTCCATTTTAGGGTTTTCTACCCTAATTATTATTTTCTTTCCATCTTAGGGTTTTCTACCCTAAATGTTACTTTCTTTCCATTTTAGGATTTTCTACCCTAATTATTATTTTCTTTCCATCTTAGGGTTTTCTACCCTAAATGTTACTTTCTTTCCATTTTAGGGTTTTCTACCCTAATTATTATTTTCTTTCCATCTTAGGGATTTCTACCCTAAATGTTACTTTCTTTCCATTTTAGGGTTTTCTACCCTAATTATTATTTTATTTCCATTTTTTAGGGTTTTCTACCCTAACTGTTACTTTCTTTCCATTTTAGGGTTTTCTACCCTAATTATGGCAATAAGCATCCAACTATGGCAATGAGCATTCAAACATGACAGTGTATCTAAAAAAAATACTCATGATGAAAAATTCAATGGTATAAATCACTATTAATGGTAATCTAACCGTTCAGATGCTTTGAAATCAATCATGATGATAATCTAATGGTTTAGATGTATTTAAAACATTCATAATGAAGATCTGACGATTCAGATTCATTTAAGACACTCATAATGAAGATCCATTGGTTTGGATCAAGCATCAATATATCTAAAATCAATGGTCCAGATTTGCTAATTCAAACATCCAAGATCAATGACCCGATTTTATCATTAAAGCATCCGAGATCGATGGCCAAATTTTATCTCATAAAAATTCATAATCAGAGGCCATGATCAATCACTTAAGGAAAATCTAAATCAAAGGCTAGATCAATCACCTTAAGATTTCGAATCATATGGCTCACAATTGATCAAATTAAAATTCATTCAATATCAATGGCTCAAATTATATCCTCATCAGATTAACATCAATGACTCAGATCATATGACCATTTCATGGCATCATATGATCAAACAAAAATAATCATCCAAAAACTCAATTTCATGGGAGAGAAGATTAGGTGATAAATTTATGGATCAAGGGGGATTGCAATGGATATGGAGTAGCGAGTTGGGATAATGGCTGCAGGTGATAGGATGTTACAGTGGTACACCGAATCAGGTAAGTGAATGGTGGTATTGATAATAAAAAGAATGAAAGAGGAGAGGGTTTACCCGGTTTGTAGATCCCCCGAACCTTCGACTCTTCTTCTTCTCCTCTCTTCAGCTTTCTTTAGCTTTCGGATTCCCAAAACCGAACCACCCTAAGAAAGCCCACGTTTCCTCCTTTTTTCTCTCTTCTTCCCTTCTTTTTCTCCCAAAACCTAGCCCCAAAATAAAAATCCCAAAACCCCTACTAATTCTCCTTTTTCTTTCTCTCTTTTCTCTGTCTTCTCCCTTTCTTTTCTCCCAAAACCGAGCCCCCCTGGAGAAGCTCACGTTTTCTCCTTTTTCTTTCCCTCTTTTCTCTCTCTTCTCCCTTTTTTTTCTCCCAAAACCGAGCCCCCCTAGAGAAGCTCACGTTTCCTCTTTTTTTTTTCTCTCTTCTTCCCTCCTTTTTCTCCCAAAACCTAGCCCCAAAAGAAAAACCCTCCTTTTTCTCCCAAAACCTAGCTCAAAATGCCTTTCCACGTTTTTCTTTCTCTTTCCCCTTTTTTTTCCTCTTTGAAAAAGTCCCTTCTTCTCTCTCTCACGTCCCTTTTATCTTCTCCCTCTTTCCCTTTTAAAAAAAAAAAAAAAAAAAAAAACCCTAAATCCTCTCCCTTTTTTTTTTCCTTTTTTTCTTTTTTTTCTTCCCTAAAACCGTGACTCCTAAAAACCCCCACGTTTTCTCTTTTTTCTTTTCTTTTTTTTCTCCAACAAAATCCTTTGGATTCTCTTAGAAAAAAGTCACGTTTTTCCTCTCTCCCTCTTTTCTTTTTTTTCTCAAAATCTTTTGGATTATCTCCAAAATCGAAATCCCCATTCCCTTTCACGTTTTTTCTCTCACCTCTTTCCTTTTTCTTCTCAAAAATCTTTTGGATTATCTCCAAAACCAAAATCCCCCTTCACTTTCACATTTCTCTCTCCCCTCTTTCCTTTTTCTTCTCAAAATCTTTTGGATTATCTCCAAAACCGAAATCCCCATTCTCTTTCATATTTTTTCTCTCCCCTATTTCCTTTTTCTTCTCAAAAATCTTTTGGATTATCATTTACATATAATAATATATATTATATACATACATACACATATATTTAATAACATACATGCATATACATATATATATATATATATATATATATATATATATATATATATATATATATATAATATAAATATTGTGCACATAGATGAACTGATTCGAAATGGGATGAGACTGACTTAGGTTGACAACTGAAATGGGTTGAGCTAGGTTGGACCAAAACTGATTTGAACTGAGTTGACTGGACTGATTGGAATTAACTAGGGTTTCTCTCCTTGTCATTTCACGGGTCATTTCCGCTGTCATCCCGCATGGAATTTTTTGATGGCCTCTATTCTAAATTTTTTGCGTTCATTTTGTAGAACATTAAAAATGAGGAATAGAGGAACTTGAATCACTTCATTTGGAAGTAAAATGGTCAACTTATGAATTTCTGAAGTTTAAGCGGACCAATTATCGATAATTTGGCTGACTATTCTGCATGAGATCCTTCGGAGGCTTCTACCAGAAATATTTTACGTCCACTTTGTAGAGCACTAAAAATGGAACATAATGAGACTAGAATCACCTGAATCCGATGTAGAACGGAAAAGATATGCAGCTTTGAAGTTCTAACGATAATTTTGCATGCAAGTTTGCATGGGACCCACTGGTGACTTCTACCCAGGATTTTTTACGTCCACTTTGTAGAACATCATGAATGAAGAATAATGGTCTTGGAATCATCTGAATCCGATGTAGAACGGGAAAGATATGAAGCTTTGAAGTTCTAACGATCATTTTGCATGCAAGTTTGCATGGGACCCACTGGTGACTTCTACCCGGAATTTTGTACGTCCACTTTGTAGAACATCATGAATGAAGAATAATGGTCTTGGAATCATCTGAATCCGATGTAGAACGGGAAAGATATGAAGCTTTGAAATTCTAACGATCATTTTGCATGCAAGTTTGCATGGGACCCACTGGTGACTTCAACCCGGGATTTTTTACGTCCACTTTGTAGAACATCATGAATGAAGAATAATGGTCTTGGAATCATCTGAATCCGATGTCGGATGATCAAGATATGATGATTTGAAATTCAAACGATCCGACTTAGGATAATTTGCATGAAGGCCCCTGGGATTATTATTTATAATAATTTCAGAAACCTCCCCTATATGTATCATCCGACTAAAATGGTCGTATCTTCCTCATTTGATATCAGAATTGAGCAATTCTGGTCTTGTTTCGAAGATAATTTTATGACCTATGCATCTATGCAGATAATATCCCATGACCCTGCTATGGGGATTAGTGGAGAATCACAAATCTTTGGGTTAAAGGTCAGAAACCTGCCATATTGGTTCATTTATGCCGAGGGTGGCAAAAATGTGGTGCTTACAGATGCCCCTCTTTAGCTGAGATTGTTATCAATTGAAGGCTAAAGATAAAAGAACCACATTTTTGGGGTATGAGTGATATTGTTTATTGGGTTGCACTTAGGGTAATTCTTCCTAAACTGCCTACGTATTCTAAGGGTGTCCTAGAAATCAAGCCCAAAACGTAGTTCGACTGGCAAGAAGGTTCGCTCTTCTTGGAAGATTGGTGAGTGCTCTTCTTGTATGAAGCTAGGCTGTGAATACAAGGCTCATTTGTAGGCTGGGAACCTCTTCTTGCTGAGATGGAACTCATGATGCAAGGTACGTGCGGGCTTAAACCCAGCTTGATCCATTTGTAGGCTGATAAACCTCTCCTTGTATGAAGCTAGGCTGTGAATACAAGGCTCATTTGTGGGCTGGGAACCTCTTCTTGCTGAGGTGGAACTCAATGCAAGGCATGTGCGGGCTTGGACCCGGCTTGATCCATTTGTAGGCTGATAAACATCTTCTTGTATGAAGCTAGGCTGTGAATACAAGGCTGATTGCATGAGCTTGAGCTCAGATTTGATTTGTCTGGATGGAGGACTTGCTGTCTTTTCATTGATTGAAAAGAGGCTCTTTTGATTGAGATTCTGAGATTGTTTTTTCTGAATAAGCTAGGGCTCTGAATTTGATTCACTTATAGGCTGAGATTGAATTGATCTTTGAATGAGCTAGGGCTCTGCATTCACTTATAGGCTGAGATTGACTTGATCTTTGAATGAGCTAGGGCTCTGGATTCACTTATAGGCTGAGATTGACTTGATCTTTGAATGAGCTAGGGCTCTACATTCACTTATAGGCTGAGATTGACTTGATCTTTGAATGAGCTAGGGCTCTACATTTTGATTTACTTATAGACTGAGATTGATTTGAAATTTGGATGAGCTAGGGCTCTACATTTTGATTTACTTATAGACTGAGATTGATTTGAAATTTGGATGAGCTAGGGCTCTGCATTTGATTCACTAATAATCTGAGATTGATTTGATCTTTGGATGAGCTAGGGCTCTACATTTGATTCATTTATAAACTGAGATTGATTTGTACTTTGTATGAGCTAGGGCTCCACATTTGATTCTAAAATGAGTAAGAACTCAGAAGGTCACTTTTAGGGTGAGGAATTTGCTATTGATTCTGAAATGAGCAAGAACTCAGAAGGTCACTTTTAGGGTGAGGAATTTGCTATTGATTCTGAAATGAGCAAGAACTCAGAAGGTCACTTATAGGGTGATACTGAATGACTCATCTTGGCAGTTCCTACCAGCTTTGGACCTTCGGGATTGAAAATAGGAATATCCTTCTTGGAAGCTCTATGGCTATGAACCTTTAGGATGCTTGAAAGTAAACCATACAGGAAGGCTTTGTTGATTTTGAATTCCTTGGCAGTTTTCCAAGGTTTTTTTGCCCCTGCTTTGTTGGTGAAGGCATAAAACATGACATCAATGGAAATGGTGTCATGGACTTCGCTGGCATGATACCTAGATTTGAAATTTTCCATTTATGACCTGGTATTGAAAGTTTGACTCAATTTCAGCACGGTAGGGCTGACTTGGTTGCTCCCTTGGAAAGGTTCCATGTAATTTCTTCAGCCAACATTGATGTTGGATTTTGGATTGAAAGAAACTCTAGTGAGGATTTTGGACAAGAATGAGGGGAGCTTGACAGTCTTTAAACAAAGTGACTTTATTGATTGACCATGGTGTTAAACTGTCAAGGGACATCTGGTCAACTAAGTTCTTTGACTATGCATTATGGTAGAACAAATTGGTAGAATAGCTAAGCGGCGATGCAATGTGACATGGGTTTGGCCCTCAATCTAGGCTCATGAAAAGCTCAGGGCATTGTAACATTGTTGTGCAAATTTTGAAAGATTAATGAATCATGGCCCCAAAGTAGGCACGAGGAGCAAAAGATTCGAAGTGTTCCTTCAGAGAATTTGGTGACCAAATCCTAATAGGTGAGCGACCACATTGGATTTTCTTCATCAATATGATTGGGAGAATTGAGAAATTGGCAAAAACCAACTTGGACGGACCTACTTCTATTGACTAGGAAAGTATTGACTTCAGACTAGATAATGGATCCTTATGATCAAGTTCAATTCCTCTATATAGGGTATATCTATGCCCCAGTGTCTGCATGTTGTGACAGACCGCTACTATAGAAGGAAACGAGCAACCTAACAAAGTTGGAACTAGGTTGAATCTGGATTGCATCAAGAATTTGACCATGCTTCCAAGGTCAAGGGAAGATTGATAGATTGATTGCAGAAAATGATTTCTTAGATAAACCCTTCTTAAATCTTGAAAAATGAGGGAGCTGATGATTTGATGAATTTGGCTACATCCGTAACCAAGCCATGAGAATTTGCTCTCTCCCTAACATGACCAACAGGATTTGAAGATAGAATTCTGTTGAAAGGCAATGCTATGGAGCCCAACAGATGATGGTTTGTTCAACTCCTCCGAGTATGATACACTGGAGAGAAAATAGAGGTTCCTTATGAAGGGTAGACTGGGTATGACACTTGTCTACATGAACCACTGGATTTTTCTATAAAGGGCCAATGAGGGCAATGCTTTTAGGGTTGCATCAGGTTGCCTATCCCCATTGAGGTATTATGGGTTGCCCATCGAGGTTTCTCGGGTTGCCTTTCCCTGCTGAGGTTTCTTTTCTTCCCTTTATTATTTTTTTCATTTTCTTCTTTTTGCAAACCCCATCTTGGGTTGAATAAAGAGTCCTGATATGGTGAGGATATTGCCAAAATTATGGTCCTATCCAATGGTTTGAAACCCTTAGGAGAAATCTGAATGGCATGACCTTCTTGACAAATGGTAGCCTTGCCCCACTGTTTAAGTTGACACCTACACGTATTGATAGGCGGGCAGCTATTTGAATCATCACTAAAAGTGATCTTAGGGAAATGCAGTCCCACACCAAGATTAAAAATGGTGTCAAATTATGTTTTCCTTTCTTGGAGATGTTCAGATGGAACACGTGTCCCAATAAACTATATCGAGATTTCGAATCAGTCACGATCATATCTAGGCCTGAAACCTTTAGGTTTGTTGACAAGTATTGATGTTGAAGGTCCAAGAGGACTGATGTGAAACTGTCCACATGGGTCTACCATTGGGAGAGTGTTTGGTTATTTATGTAGAATGGGTTTATCTTACCGAGAAGATCCCATTTTATTGGCTTGAGAAATGAAGGGCTTATGGGAACCTTTGGGAAGCCGTTGGATGTAATGAACGACAGATGAGAGTTCCAGCCAGATTCATGAATTTGTACATAAAATGATGACATGATCACGAGATACAATGCCATAAAAAATGATAATCAAAAGAAGGGCTTGTGATAGAGACTCCTTGGAAGGCCGTCGGATTGATGGACGGGAGAGAGAGAGTCTAATGCCGATGAGAAATCTTTCTCTGATGATGAAGAAGTGATGAGATCGTCTCTTGCAAAGGCGGGATGTAATTGGCCAAAATCAAAAGTCCGGTCCAACATGCTGTGAATCTTGAAGAATGATCGAACTTGCTATCAGGCTTTGATTGAAATTACCAATCTTCTTGAAGTGAGAGGGACAATTGGTCTACTGTCGAGCTCCAATGCCATTCAACATCTTGCTATTTTCTTTTCTTCTCTTTTTTTTTTTTTTTTTTTGAATGTGGAGGCCACATAATGCAGTGCTTCACTTGATTGCAAAATTGAAGCATTACTTTCAAAATTGGATTTGAATCTTCTTCTTCCAAACATTTCCAATCAGATAGGACCTCTTTGCCCTAGTTAGTACTCTGATCTTCTGTAAACTTTATGAGCATTTGTGACTGCTCATCTAGATCTGATTTTATCTGAACGGTGAATCCGTATGATGTCCTCTAGAAGTTACTCATCACCTTCTGTCTGATGTGACTACCTCCCACTATTGATGTAGATAAAACATTTTCTTGAAATTTTTTTTTTTTTTGGGTATCCTAATGACCTCATTCTTTGATTTTGAGATTGATCATTCATCATGTATCTCTTGCTTGGAGATGATGTACTTTGTAAGAACTTTGAAATTTCTATCCTTTTGGTGGCACATCTGTCCTCCACTCATTTATACTGACTGGCTGACCTGTTGATCTGTTATTATGTTTTCTTAGAATCTTTCACAAATAGAACACTTGGCAGCTTCTCCAATACATGTTTCTTGAGACTACTCGTGTCTCTCGATTGATCATTTAAAGCTTTCCCAGACGGGTTGGACCTTTCTTTCTCGAGAGGCCGGGTGGTGTAGAAGTTCAGGAGACGACTCATCGTTTCAATCATCTTCAGAGTCAGAATTGACTGCGCACGTAGAATAGCAGGATGTATGAAACTGGGAGGAAATGTATGGAAGAGAGAAAGCACATAGATTGAAATCCCAAATGGGGTGATTTTCTTTTATTTACAGGGCAGATTGGACTGGACTTGTCAACAAGCATATCAATCTTGGACCCAGACATGGACGACTTATCGAATATCGATAATAGAAAGTTGAAACAACTAGTTCGTCCAAGAGGCTCCAGTTGGGCATAACGCCTTCGACGACCACCTTTAATTATTGTGGGAATAAATCTTCCTTCGGACCTCTAACAGCAAGACTCATTATGCCCTTCTATCAATAGGTGCAAGATGCCTACCTTTCAGGGCTCCATACAATTCTTACCTTTTTTTTCTTTTTCTTTTTTTTTCAGTTTGGGATCCATTCATAACCGGACTATTGCTTTTTAAGCTCAAGGTTATTCTGGTTCATGCCCCAGTTTGGGGTTTAATGGATTCATCAATGGACCACTTCTAGTTGAGTTCAAAATCATTCTAGCTTATGCCCCAGCTTGGGCAGCAAGGGGTATCGCCATTACACTACACCATTTTGAGTCCAAGATTAGACTAGTTTATGCCTTGCCTTGGGGGGTTCAATGGATTTCTTCATTAGATCACTCTCAGTTTGGGTCCAAGGTCAATTTGGTCCATGCCCCAGTTTAAGGCATAATGGCTTTTCTCATTGGACTACACTCAATTTGGGTCCAAGGTCAATCTGGTTCATGACCAGCTTGGGGCTCAATGGCTTTCCTTATTGGACCACACTCAATTTGGATCCAAGGTCAATCCGGTTCATGCCCTAGTTCAGGGACTCAAGGGCTTCATCATTGGACCACACTCAATTTGGGTCCAGGTTCAATCTGGTTCATGCCCCACTTAGGGCTCAAGGGCTTCATTCTGGTTCTTATCCTGTCCCGGGGCATATCGGATCTCATCTTCGGTCTACCCTACTGCTCAGAAAAATTTCATTCCTCCTTTTTGAATAATGAGAAATATGAGGGCAACTCTTTGGATTCTAGCATTTCCTTGGCCAGTGGGGCAGAAATGCCCGAGATGGGACAGCACTATCATAGCTGAAGGTTCATGATTTCTTGATGACTCTAGAATCTAGAATTGATCTTTACTGACAAGCAATGAGGAATGCTTCTCATTCACCATTCCTGACGGCTATCCTAACTTGTAGCACTGGGCTATGATAGACATGGATTTGGCTCTAATTGATAGAGCCAGAAATTGATTTTGAATCGGTCTCCGATTGATACAGACAGAGTTGACTTTGAATTGGTCTCTAATTGATAGAGACAAAGATTGACTTTGAATTGGTCTCTGATTGATAGAGACAGAGTTGACTTTGAATTGGTCTCTGATTGATAGAGATCAAGATTGACTTTGAATTGATCTCCGATTGATAGAGATCAAGATTGATTTTGAATTGGTCTATGATTGATAGAGATCAAGATTGACTTTGAATTGGTCTCTGATTGATAGAGATCAAGATTGACAGTCATGGACTAGGCTCTAATTGCTAGAGGCAAGGATTGTTTGAGTTGGGCTCCGATTGATAGAGGCCAAGGAAGACAATCATGGATTGGACTCTAATTGATAGAGATGATGGATTGATTGAGTTGAAATTACTGAAATTCTCTTTGATTCCTTCATGAAATGGAACATGGACCAGAGGTAATGGTTGAACAGGCCTAGAGGCTAACTCATGCTCACATTGAGTTCATATAAATAGAATATTCCTTAGTTCCAACATGAATTGGAACCTGAACTGGAGTTGACAGTTGGGCAAGCCTAGGGGCTAATTAAATTCAAATTAATGGAACTCTCCTTAGTTCCAACATGAATCAGAACATGAACCAGAGTTGATGGTTGGACAGGCCTAGTGGCTAATTGAATTCAAATGAATGGAACTCTTCTTAGTTCCAACATGAATCAGAACTTGAACCATAGTTGATGGTTGGATAAGCCTAGTGGCTAATTGAATTAAGATGAATGGAACTTTTCTTAATTCCTGACATGAATTAGAGCCCAAACAGGAGGTGAAGGGTGAAAAAGCCTAGGGGCCGAATGCCTCCTCCATTTTAACATGATCTGGGAGTGATGATTGAACCTGCCTAGGGGTTAAAGCCTTCCTCAGTTCTGAGTTGAACCAAAAATGGTGATTGAATATAGGGCTGAATATTTCTTTGATTCTGAGATGAACTGGATGTAATTGAATCTACCTAGGGGCTGAATCCTTCCTTAATTCTGGATGAACCAAAATGATGATTGAACCTGCCTAGGGGCCGAACCTTTCTTCAGTTCTGAGATGAACCAGAAATGGTGATTGAATCTGGGGCTGAATATTTCTTTGATATTGAGATGAACTGAATGTGATTGAATCTGCCTAGGGGCTGAATCTTTCCTTAATTCTGGATGAACCGAAATGATGATTGGACCTGCCTAGGGGCTGAACCTTTCCTTAATTCAAAGGTGAATAGGGAACAATGATTGGATTTGCCTAGGGGCTGAATCTTTCCTTAATTCAAAGGTGAATAGGGAACAATGATTGGATAGGGGCTGGATCTCTTCTTAATTCAGAGATGAACCGAGAACGGTGATTGGATTTGCCTAGGGGATGAATCTTTTCTTATTCTGATCGGAACTATGATTGGGGGGTTGTCTCCTTAATTCAAAGGTGCATTGAGAACCATGATTGGATTTGCCTAGGGTGAATCTTTCCTTAATCTGGGTGCATTGAGACCTGATTGGTTTGCCTGGGGTACCGGTCATTGAGAATGGTGATTGGATTTGCCTAGGGGCCAAATCTTTCCTTAATTCAGAGATGAATCGGAAACTATGATTGGATTTGCCTAGGGGCTGAATCTTTCCTTCTTTCTTATAAAATTTGATGTTCAATCAAGATCTAGATTCATGACTTCCATTGATTCATTTGGAAAGATAATATGGATGGATCTCGAGATGGGAGATCAAGACAATTCCCTAATTGTAGGGGCCTCTCACCCTAAAAGGGTGGATATGGTTGCAGTTTGATTTTCTTTTCCAAAGGCATTGAAATCCAATGGGAAAATATCAAGATTCTAAACATCTACAAGAGTAGAAGAAGTCACGTGCACAATCAAGGATGACTCAACCAAACAAGAGTTAGCTCCCTCATAAGGGCGATTGGGTAAACATTATCCAAGTCAATTTAATTGAATTTGATTAACCCATGTGTTCAGTCTTGGGACCTCATGATTCCAAAATGGATAATCAGTGGTACCAAGGTCTGGCCAATTGGATTACCGAATTCGATGAAATTGAAATGGATATATTAATCCGTCGTCCTTATTAGGGATGATTAGCAAAAGCGGTTCATAGATGAACAAACTAGTAAATTTCTTCTTGACCATGGTATCTAAGTCTTGACAGGGATTTTCTACTCGTTTTTTGAAATCGACGTGTTAACAATGAGAGATTCGACACATCGAGCTTACTTAATGGAGGGTGTATAGTGACCGTCTACTATGATGTAGAACAGGTGTATACATACCTCATACTCCCAATGGGTTGGAGTTCAAGATACTCATCGTGTAGATTCTAACATGTTGACCAATCGAGGACAAAAATGGGCAGAACTTCGACGTCTCGAACATGGATGTCATGGTTAAGTCGATTTTACCGGGTCGGTTCAGGGATGAACCAAAAAATAACAAACATTGGGCTACAATCTAGGTTAGGACAGAAAAGGCCACCTTGACGAGGATGGGGTAACCTATCACCGAATGCTCGATGAATAATGGGCCCCCAATCCCTTTATATACTATGTTGCAAGGATCCAAGCGACGTGGAGTAGCATAACGCATTCCCAGGCTTACCCAAGAAACGCTCGTTAGAGGCTGCTCACCGATCGTGGTCTCACAAAGTACAGGCCAAGGCTGTTGTGTCGCCTAGCGGGCTGCCCCATATGCATGGGACCCGGTTCGGCTACTCGCACGAATGTGTGACTGAACCCATTCCCCCCAAAGCAATAATATACAAGCATAAATATAGTATCCTAAAATCTAGCATCCAATTCACACAAGGAAAGTTTTCATTTAGGAGTTTGACATTTATATCCCTAGTGGAGTCGCCACTGTGAGGACAAAGATGGAAATCTTTTGAAATCGCCACCTAGATTTAGGTCTAGGACCTTAGAAATGTGAAATCTCACCCCAAGGTAAGACTTCGATTGACTCATGACCCTTAGATTGGATTTCTGATCCATCAGAGATTAGGTAAGCGTCAGGTTACGATTATGGGAAGGGGTTAGGCACCCAAACCGCCCGATCGAAATCGGTCTCCTATACCTTTCCTATTCTAGACTCTATTTGTTGAGCCAAACCAAACCAAGTGGTTTGATATCATTGAACCGAATCTGTATCCATCAGATTGCCTACGTATCACGAAATTATTCTGAAAATTAGGTTCACCATCGTAGTTCAGGTGTGATTAAAGTTTATTATTGTAATTTATGCTTGTGCATGATTAAGTTCTTTGTTCAAGTTGAAATTTATGCTTGAAAGGCTGAGAAATCCTATGGGTTAGGATCTGGATAGTCCATGTGGACTGATAGATAGTCCTAGTGGATTTAAGAATAACCCTATTTGGGTTGAAATATGGATAACCCATTTTGGGTTGGAATGTGGATAACCCTATGTGGGTCAAAATGTGAATAAATATCCTAGTGGATCTATGGATAGTCCAAGTGGACTAAGGTTTGGATAACCCTTTTTGGATTGGAATATGAATAGATATCCTAGTGGATCTATGGATAGTCCGAGTGGACTAAGGTGTAAATAAATATCCTAGTGGATCTATGAATAGTCCAAGTGGACTAAAGTGTGGATCCGAATTTGAGATTCTCCCAAATGGCCTACGTATCCTAGGGTTTGCCCTAGGAATCAGAATCCACGTAGTTCGAACCCTGGGTTGAATGAGAATGGATATCCTAGTGGATCTATGGATAGTCCGAGTGGACTAAGGTTGGATAATCCTATTTGGGTTAAAATATGGGGTATATCCTAGTGGATCTATGGATAGTCCAAGTGGACTAAAGTGTGGATCCGAATTTGGGTTTCTCCCAAATGGCCTACATATCCTAGGGTTTGACCTAGGAATCAGAATCCACGTAGTTCGGGATAGAAAACCCTATTTGGGTCAAAATGGGGCTTGGATTGAAATGGTTGAATATCCTAGTGGATCTATGGATAGTCCGAGTGGACTAAAATGTGCATCCAAATTTGGGTTTCTCCCAAATGGCCTACGTATCCTAGGGTTTGACCTAGGAATCAGAATCCACATAGTTCGGGCCGGATAACCTGTTCTAGGTTAATGATTGAGAACCTATTCTAGGTTTAGGGTTTAGAACCTATTCTAGGTTTAGGGTTTGCCGAGGGGCAAATCGTCCTAAATTACCCTTTTCATTCTGAATTCTAATTTTGGAAGGTTTGGCAAAGAATTCTCTTTCTTTATTAAGGTTTTATTATTCCCATTATGCCCTTCCCAAGAATGTGGGTGCCTAAATGCACGTCCCCATGCCTAGATTGTCTTCTAGAAGTGTGCAGATATGGCAGTTTGACTAGGGTGTTGCATAAAATAAGTTATTGCCAAAAAAAAAATATTCTATCAAAATATGGCACATAAACATTTATGGCAAGAAATTCACATACAGTAAGATTGTTTAAGAATCTTTCAAATATGGCATGTATTGCAAATAAGGCAAGAGCATATATGGCATGATCTAGTAGGCTATCTTTTAAGCATGGCAAGACCTTAATTGCTATTTTCATTCCATATTTAGGGTTTTCTACCTCAATTGCTATTTTCTTTCCATTTTAGGATTTTCTACCCTAATTGCTGCATTCTTTCCATTTTTTAAGGTTTCCAACCCTAATTATTATTTTCTTTCCATTTTATGGTTTTCTACCCTAATTGCTATTTTCTTTCCATTTTAGGGTTTTTTACCCTAATCGTTATTTTCTTTCCATTTTAGGGTTTTCTACCCTAATGTTACTTTCTTTCCATTTTAGGGTTTTCTGTCCTAATTATTATTTTATTTTCATTTTTAGGGTTTTCTACCCTAACTGTTACTTTCTTTCCATTTTAGGGTTTTCTACCCTAATTATTATTTTATTTCCATTTTTTAGGGTTTTTTACCCTAATTGTTACATTCTTCCCATTTTAGGGTTTTCTACCCTAATTATTATTTTATTTCCATTTTTTAGGGTTTTCTACCCTAATTGTTACATTCTTTCCATTTTAGGGTCTTCTACCCTAATTATTATTTTTTTTCCATCTTAGGGTTTTCTACCCTAAATGTTACTTTCTTTCCATTTTAGGGTTTCTACCCTAATTATTATTTTCTTTCCGTCTTAGGGTTTTCTACCCTAAATGTTACTTTCTTTCCATTTTAGGGTTTTCTACCCTAATTATTATTTTCTTTCCATCTTAGGGTTTTCTACCCTAAATGTTACTTTCTTTCCATTTTAGGGTTTTCTACCCTAATTATTATTTTCTTTCCATCTTAGGGTTTTCTACCCTAAATGTTACTTTCTTTCCATTTTAGGGTTTTCTACCCTAATTATTATTTTATTTCCATTTTTTAGGGTTTTCTACCCTAATTGTTATATTCTTTCCATTTTAGGGTTTTCTACCCTAATTGTTATTTTATTTCTATTTTTTAGGGTTTTCTACCCTAATTGTTACATTCTTTCCATTTTAGGGTTGTCTACCCTAATTGTTATTTTATTTCCATTTTTTAGGGTTTTCTACCCTAATTGTTACATTCTTTCCATTTTAGGGTTGTCTACCCTAATTTTTATTTTATTTCCATTTTTTTAGGGTTTTCTACCCTAATTGTTACATTCTTTCCATTTTAGGGTTTTCTACCCTAATTATTATTTTCTTTCCATCTTAGGGTTTTCTACCATAAATGTTACTTTCTTTCCATTTTAGGGTTTTCTACCCTAATTATTATTTTCTTTCCATCTTAGGGTTTTCTACCCTAAATGTTACTTTCTTTCCATTTTAGGGTTTTCTACCCTAATTATTATTTTCTTTCCATCTTAGGGTTTTCTACCCTAAATGTTACTTTCTTTCCATTTTAGGGTTTTCTACCCTAATTATTATTTTATTTTCATTTTTTAGGGTTTTCTACCCTAACTATTACTTTCTTTCCATTTTACGGTTTTCTACCCTAATTATGGCAATAAGCATCCAACTATGGCAATGAGCATTCAAACATGGCAGTGTATCTAAAAAAAACCACTCATGATGAAAAATTCAATGGTATAAATCACTATTAATGGTAATCTAACCGTTCAGATGCTTTGAAATCAATCATGATGATAATCTAATGGTTTAGATGCATTTAAAACATTCATAATGAAGATCCGACGATTCCGATTCATTTAAGACACTCATAATGAAGATCCATTGGTTTGGATCAAGCATCAACATATCTAAAATCAATGGTCCAGATTTGCTAATTCAAACATCCAAGATCAATGACCCGATTTTATCATTAAAGCATCCGAGATCGATGGCCAATTTTTATCTCATAAAAATTCATAATCAGAGGCCATGATCAATCACTTAAGGTAAATCTAAATCAAAGGCTAGATCAATCACCTTAAGATTTCGAATCATATGACTCACAATTGATCAAATTAAAATTCATTCAATATCAATGGCTCAAATTATATCCTCATCAGATTAACATCAATGACTCAGATCATATGACCATTTCATGGCATCATATGATTAAACAAAAATAATCATCCAAAAACTCAATTTCATGGGAGAGAAGATTAGGTGATAAATTTACGGATCAAGGGGGATTGCAATGGATATGGAGTAGCGAGTTGGGATAATGACTGCAGGTGATAGGATGTTACAGTGGTACACCGAATCAGGTAAATGAATGGTGATATTGATAATAAAAAGAATGAAAGAGGAGAGGGTTTACCTGGTTTGCAGATCCCTGAACCTTCTGCTCTTCTTCTTCTCCTCTCTTCAGCTTTCTTTAGCTTTCGGATTCCCAAAATCGAACCCCCCTAAGAAAGCCTACGTTTCCTCCTTTTTTCTCTCTTCTTCCCTTCTTTTTCTCCCAAAACCTAGCCCCAAAAGAAAAATCCCAAAACCCCTACTAATTCTCCTTTTTCTTTCCCTCTTTTCTCTCTCTTCTCCCTTTCTTTTCTCCCAAAACCGAGCCCCCCTGGAGAAGCTCACGTTTCCTCCTTTTTCTTTCCCTCTTTTCTCTCTCTTCTCCCTTTTTTTTCTCCCAAAACCGAGCCCCCCTAGAGAAGCTCACGTTTCCTCTTTTTTTTTCTCTCTTCTTCCCTCCTTTTTCTCCCAAAACCTAGCCCCAAAAGAAAAACCCTCCTTTTTCTCCCAAAACCTAGCTCAAAAATCCTTTCCACGTTTTTCTTTCTCTTTCCCCTTTTTTTTCCTCTTTGAAAAAGTCCCTTCTTCTCTCTCTCACGTCCCTTTTATCTTCTCCCTCTTTCCCTTTTAAAAAAAAAATCTAGAAACCCTAAATCCTCTCCCTTTTTTTTTCTTTTTTTCTTTTTTTTCTTCCCTAAAACCATGACTCTTAAAAACCCCCACGTTTTCTCTTTCTTCTTTCTTTTTTTTCTCCAACAAAATCCTTTGGATTCTCTTAGAAAAAGTCACGTTTTTCCTCTCTCCCTCTTTCCTTTTTTTTCTCAAAATCTTTTGGATTATCTCCAAAATCGAAATCCCCATTCCCTTTCACGTTTTTTCTCTCCCCTCTTTCCTTTTTCTTCTCAAAAATCCTTTGGATTATCTCTAAAACCGAAATCCCCCTTCACTTTCACGTTTCTCTCTCCCCTCTTTCCTTTTTCTTCTCAAAATCTTTTGGATTATCTCCAAAACTGAAATCCCCATTCTCTTTCACATTTTTTCTCTCCCCTCTTTCCTTTTTCTTCTCAAAAATCTTTTGGATTATCATTTACATATAATAATATATATTATATACATACATATACATATATTTAATAACATACATACATATATATATATATATATATATATATATATATATATATATATATATATATATATATATATATATATATAATATAAATATTGTGTACATAGATGAACTGATTCGAAATGGGTTGAAACTGACTTACGTTGACAACTGATATGGGTTGAGCTAGGTTGGGCCAAAACTGGTTTGAACTGAGTTGACTGGACTGATTGGAATTAACTAGGTTTTCTCTCCTTGTCATTTCACGGGTCATTTTCGCTGTCATCCTGCATGGAATTTTTCGATGGCCTCTATTCTAAATTTTTTGCGTTCATTTTGTAGATCATTAAAAATGAAGAATATAGGAACTTGAATCACCTCATTTGGAAGTAAAATGGTCAACTTATGAATTTTTGAAGTTTAAGCGGACCAATTATCGATAATTTGGCTGACCATTCTGCATGAGATCCTCGGAGGCTTCTACCGGAAAAATTTTACGTCCACTTTGTAGAGCACTAAAAATGGAACATAATGAGACTGGAATCACCTGAATCCGATGTAGAAAACGGAAAAGATATGCAGCTTTGAAGTTCTGACGATAATTTTGCATGCAAGTTTGCATGGGACCCACTGGTGACTTTTACCCAGGATTTTTTACATCCACTTTGTAGAACATCATGAATGAAGAATAATGGTCTTGGAATCATTTGAATCCGATGTAGAACGGGAAAGATATGAAGCTTTGAAGTTCTAACGATCATTTTACATGCAAGTTTGCATGGGACCCACTGGTGACTTCTACCCGGGATTTTTTACGTCCACTTTGTAGAACATCATGAATGAAGAATAATGGTCTTGGAATCATCTGAATCCGATGTAGAACGGGATAGATATGAAGCTTTGAAGTTCTAACGATCATTTTGCATGCAAGTTTGCATGGGACCCACTGGTGACTTCTACCCGGGATTTTTTACGTCCACTTTGTAGAACATCATGAATGAAGAATAATGGTCTTGGAATCATCTGAATCCGATGTCGGATGATCAAGATATGATGATTTAAAATTCAAACCATCCGACTTAGGATAATTTGCATGAAGGCCCTTGGGATTATTATTTATAATAATTTCAGAAACCTCCCCTATATGTATCATCCGACTAAAATGGCCGTATCTTCCTCATTTGATATCAGAATTGAGCAATTCTGGTCTCGTTTCGAAGATAATTCTATGACCTATGCATCTATGCAGATAATAGCCCATGACCTTGCTATGGGGATTAGTGGAGAATCACAAATCTTTGGGTTAAAGGTCAGAAACCTGCCATATTGGTTCATTTATGCCGAGGGTGGCAAAAATGGGGTTCTTATAGGACCATTATCAGTAATCAGCACCTGTGGGATCCCATATCAATACAAAACTTCCAATCTTAAAAACTCCTTTGCTTTATGTGCCGTAACCTTCGCCATTGCCTTTACTTCAATCCATTTGATAAAGTAGTCGATTGCCACCAAAATGTACTGCAACTGTCCCTTAGCTTTTGGAAACGGCCCCAGTATGTCCATCCCCCAGATTGCGAAAGGAATAGATGCAGGAATTGGTTGCAGCTGTGTAGACGGCCAGTGGGATATAGGAGGATATTTCTGGCAGACTTCACAACTTCTGGCATACCTTTCGCAATCATTCATCATATGGGGCCAATGATACCCCATTCTAATGATTTTGAAACACATGGCTCGCCCACACTGGTGGGCCCCACAGATTCCCTCATGCACTTCCGCCATAACATATTCTGCTTTCGAGGGCGAGATACATCGAAGTAATGGAAAAGTATGAGATTTTTTGTACAGTACCTCATCCTGAATGACGTACGACCCCGCTTGAGTTTGGATGCGACGAGCCTCCTTCTTATCTTCTGGTAAGACATTTTCCAGCAGGTAAGTAAGCAAAGGATCCATCCAGCATGGCTCCACATCGACCAGTAGAACTTCTCCCTCAGAGTCAATGCTCGGGTCAGATAGATGTTCAATATATACCGGTACGTCAAAATTACCCAAGTCACTTGACCTGAGGTGAGATAGTGCGTCGGCCTCCGCATTCTGATCACGGGGTACACTAGTCATTACAAACTTCTCCAAAGGTTCAATGAGTTGCTTCACGAGGGCCAGGTATGCAGTCAAGCGACTCTGTCGAGCCTCATAATCGCCATTGACTTGCCTGACGACTACCTGTGAATCGCCATATACTTGTAAACGAGTGACCTTTAATTTCCTCGTGAGTTTGAGTCCAGCAACGAGAGCTTCATATTCCGCCACATTATTGGTAGTGGAGAATCCGAAACGTACTGATGTGAGTACCTTAAATCCTTCGGGGCTGATGAGAACAATGTCAGCTCCCGCATCTTCTTGATTAGAGGCTCCGTCTATATACATGACCCAGGAAGGTTCTTCTGGACCAAGAAAAATTTTAACCTTTGCTTCTTCGAGGGCTCATTCCGGATTTGCTCCTTCTTCTTCACTTCCTGGCAGGGTGCTTTTGATCAAGAAATCATCCAAGGCTTGTGCCTTAATAGTCGTTCATGGTTGAAACTTGATATCAAATTCCCCCAGCTCGACTGCCCAATTGATCATTCGTCCTGACACATCTGCTCTGGCCAAAAATTTACTTATGGGTCGGTCTATCAGTACGATGATGGAATGGGATTGGAAGTAGGGTCGTAGCTTACGAGCACAAACTACCACCGCCAGTGCCAACTTCTCAATGGACTGATACCTAGTCTCCGCGTCCAACAGAACTTTACTAACGTAGTAAACCGGATGTTGGACCTGGTCTACTTCTTTAACTAAAACCCCACTAACAGCACAGGGTGAGACTGTAAGTAGAGTAACAACGTATCTCCAGTTTCAGGCTTAATTAGCAAAGGAGGAGAGGAAAGGTACCGCTTGAGTCCTCAAAATGCCTCCTCGCACTCAGCTGTCCATTCGAATGGTTTTAACCCCTTCAGAGTTTTGAAGAATGGAAGACATCTATCCGCAGACCATGACAAAAATTGCCCCAGGGCTGTGAGTCGACCCGTGAGCACTTGAACTTGTTTGGGCGTCGTTGGAGCTTTCATTCCTTCGATGGCCTCGATCTTGCTGGGATTCGCCTCGATCCCTCTTTGGGAAACCATGATGCCTAAGAACTTTCCAGACTGCACGCCGAAAGCACATTTTGCTGGGTTAAGTTGCATGGAATTTTACCTTATCACCTTGAAAACCTCCTGTAGGTCTGTTAAGTGATCCACTGCCTTCACTGTCTTGACCAGGAAGTCATCCACATAAACCTCCATGGTTCTTCCAATTTGTTTCTCAAAGACCTTGGTGACAAGTCTTTGATATGTTGCTTCCGCATTCTTTAATCCGAAAGGCATTACATTGTAACAATAGGTGCCTTTGTTAGTAATGAAGGCAGTGTTCTCTACATCTTCCTTGGCCATTTTTATTTGATTGTATCCTAAGTAAGCATCCAGAAAAGATAGAAGCTCATGTCCTGCAGTTGCATCGATGAGTTGATCTATCCGAGGCAAGGGGTAGGAATCTTTTGGGCATGCTTTATTAAGATCTGTAAAATCAGTACATACTCTCCACCGACCATCCGCTTTAAGTACTAACACAATATTGGCTAACCAATCGGGATAGTATACTTCCCTGATGAATCCGGCTTTCAGCAGCTTTTCGACCTCCTGATCGATGATTTTTTGCTTCTCTCCTGACACAGCTCTTTTCTTTTGTCGCACAGGACGCTGGTGAGGATCTATCTGGAGATGGTGTTCTATGGTAGATCACGGGATCCCTGGCATATCCTCCGGTGTCCAAGCGAAGACATCCAAATTTGCTCTTACGAACTTAATGAGTTCCTGCCTCTGCGTCTCTGGAATGGCAGATCCTACCAGAAAGGTCTTTTCAGGTTGCTCTTCCTTGAAAGGTATTGCAATGAGATCTTCGACAGGGGTAGTCCGCTAAATAGGGAAGTCATCATGGTACTCGTCCAACTGTATCACTTGCACAGGTTGATCTTCTTCTAGGGCAGCCAGTGAAGCCGCGTGACACTTCCTAGAAACCGACTGGTCTGCTTTGCAACTCCCCACCCCCCACTCGGTTGGAAACTTCATCAGCAAGTAATATGTTGACAAGCAGGCTCGTAACTTGTTTAGGCCAGTCCTTCACAGGATACCGTTATGACTTGACCGTGTGTCGACCACCATATACTTCATGGTAATGCTTACTCTGGTTGGATAAGTTCCCAACCGAGTATCAATTTGGATAGCTCCTTTCACCTGTACTCCTTCTCCGTTGAACCCCAAAAGAGAGTACCGAATGGGTCGCAATTGCTCATCTTTGTATCCCAGCCTCCGATAAGTGTCATAGTATAGTATTTCACATGCACTTCCCGTGTCCACCAAAATACGAATTACTTCCCATTCTTCCCCTATGGCCATCTTGATAACCAAGGGGTCCTCGTGGGGAGTAACTACATCAATCAAATCATCATCTCCGAAGTAAATGTACCCATCGTACTTGAATTTTTTGGAAGATGATTCCCCCAAATATCCTGCTTTTCGAGGTTGTTTTCCTTTGACTGTTCCTTCCTCTACTAGTTCGATGACCACCGGGAGCACTTCCCATCGCATATGCTCTGGCCACACAGTCACCGTCATACACTCGGGCTGGTAGAGGGTGACGTATTCATCGTCTTCCAACCCCAAATCTTGTTCCGGACCTGCTCGTCCCATTGTCTTACGCGGGGGACTCCTTTCACAAACTGTTCGAACCCCCGGTGTGGGTGGTCCACTCCTCCATTCACGTAATCCTTCAATGCTTAAGTCGATTTGGCCCATGAATCCTCTAGGAGGTGATCTGGGTGGTGGTGGAGGGAGACGATCGACTCTTTCTTGTCTATTCTCTGGTGCTCCGGCCGGAGGAGGAGGGAGGATCACGACGGAATCTTGATGCGGCATATCGGCCCTTGGGCCCACGAATTCTGTCCACCTTCCGTGTTGGATAAGGTCTTCCACCAAACTTTTCAGATGACGACACGAGTTGGTGTCATGGCCATGGTCCCGATGGTGTACACAATACAGCCGACGGTTCCGCTCCTCGGGTCGAGCAATCATGGGAGGCCGGGGAACCAGTAAGGTATCCCCCCTCTTGATATTCAGTATCTCTGTCATGGTCCGATTGAGGGGTGTGAAGTCTTGGGGGGTCGAATGGGGTATAACTCCTTTTTGGCTTTTTTGTTGGTTTCCACCTCTTTTGGAACTTTCTCCGAGACTTCATTTTTCTTTTTCTCCACTGGTGTAGAGGTGACACTGGCAGGTGCCACTAACTCCGCCACTGCCTCTGCCCCCGATGCATATCGATCGCAGCGACTAAAGATCTCCGCATGGGTCCGAGGATGCTTTTTATTGAGAGAAAAGATCAACTGGGGGTCTCGGCATGCTTTTGAAAGGGTGGAAACGACCACATCTGGTTGTAGATCTTTGATCTCTCCTACTACTCCAAGGAAACGAGTAATAAATTGTCGTAACGACTCCTTCTCCCCTTGCTGGATCACCATCAAATGGGACAGATTTTTCTTCTGTACTCGACTCTCCTGAAAGTGGGAGAGGAATGAGCTGCTAAATTCTTTGAAGGTACTTACTGACTTTGGAGGAAGATTGTTAAACCACCCTCTCCCAGCTTCTCGCAAGGTAGACGGGAAAGCTCGGTAGCATAAGGCGTCGTGATAGCCATAAATGACCATTCCCACTTTGAAGTTATCCAGGTGTCTTTCTGGATCCATCTTGCCATCATACCATCCCACATTTGGGACAATAAAATTGGTGGGCAAGGGATGGTTCATAACTTCTTCCGACAAGGCTGTGTCTGTGGCATACTCCTGTAAAGCAATCGAGTCGACCCCTCTCTCCACTTGTTGTAAACGGTTGGTGAGTACTTGACAAGACGTTGTAACCTTTCAGTGTTTTCGTTCCCGGCATGGGAGCTGTTAGTAGTTGGTACCACAGCAGCTGGTATTAGTATTGATGGCGCAGCAACCGAGGGCGCAGCCACCCTTTGTTCAGTCTGAGGGACATTTCTTCTGGCCTGCACCTCGTCCCGAATGCGTCGGGCTTCTTCGATGCGGGCTTGAGTTTCCTCCTGGAGTCTCCTGGCCTCTTCATTTCTTGTATGGAGATCCGCCCGAGCCTGTCGGGCAGCGTCTACTTGCGCTTGTGCATCTTCTCGGGCTCACCTAGCCTCATCGACCCTCCTCTGGGCCTCTCGATCTACCTCTGATTCGGTGGGTGCTCCCCGGCCACCCCATCTGGTGCCTTGGTTAGCCGTCCTTTGTCGAGAGGCTATTGAACGGTGGGACACGCCCAAAGACTCCTGACTACTTTCTATCATTTCAGTAGGGTCTTCTCCGGGGATAGACTGGGAAGGGAGATCTCCCCACTGTCCTCTTCGACCCCATCGTACATATGAGTCTACCGACGGGCTCTCACTTCGCCACCCAGAGGATACGGCATGTGGTATAGATCGCCTGGATTGTCGAGATCTGGAAGGGACTTCCGGCACATCCACCGGGGGTACGGAGGCTGTTGGTATCCCCGCCGAGCGTCGTTGTAACAACTCCGTTACAGCCGCTAGCTGCTGAGCTAACACATCAAACTGTTCTCTAGAAACATATCGCACCGGATCCGGGTTAGATCCACCCGCTCCTTCATTAGCTGGTTCCTTCGGACACCTATCTTGAAGATTTGGCACCGCGTCCGCTTCCTCCATGTTTCTAGCCATATGTGCTTCCGTCCTCCTGGCTTGAGTCTCCCGTAAATTGTAAGAGCTCTCCGTCCTTCCTGCTGGGGCCATTCTTATGACTTGGAAACCTGGTTTAGGATAGATGAAAATGATGAGGGAAAGTGGTAACACTAAAGGGAGATGCAAACTAATAAAACACGCCAGGCCCCACGGTGGGCGCAAAACTGTTGTCGATGGAATCCGGAAAGGGGAAAAACAGACAGTATGGATCTCTTAGCCAAAGACTGGAGATCCTTTGAGAAGGGATTCCTGGGGTGTGCTTAGTTGGATGACTTCCTTGAAGCTCCAAGAGCGTACATTGGTCACAGGGTGGCGATAGGAGTAAGGTAGGAGAGCCGGGAGAAAGAACACTACCAAAGAGATATGAAATCTTCCCCTCCACTTTTCATTACCCTTTTTTTCACCTCTTGGGTTACATATATATTCATTTCATGATTTTCCTACATTATTCATATTTGACGGTACTAGGTACAGCAGACTATTAGTCTATCTGTCCCCTAGTTCTGGTGGATTTATCACATCATCCGCTTTTCAACCCCCTGTTACAGGTCACCATATCATGTCAACCGCTTTTCAACCCTCTGAGATAGATCACTTATGTCACGTCAGCCACCTTTCGATCCGTGGAGATTGTTTTCGACCCCTTGGTGGGCCAGGTATTCCCAGGATTCCTCATCATTGTCCTTGTTGGAGTCTGGTTCTTGAGTAAACTTTCGCCTTTCCGCCGATTCTAACCCAGATCTTCTGATACGGCTGGTCAGCCCAGTTAATGGTTTGTGTCAGTATTTATGACCATTGACAATGACTTTTTGGTGGCCCAGATATCCCTATCAAGTCATTATCCCCAGGTGAGATCAGATCGAGCGGGGTCGAACTTAGACATCTATCTCGTATACCTTCTTCTACAGCGTCCTGGATGACCGCCACGTATTCATATCCTGTGGTTAAGATGAATGCCAGGTGGTTACCTTTGATGTCAGGCCTCTTGCGGATATTTCCCCCAACATATATCATGGAAATATAGAATACAAATCAATCAAGCTCAATGTAATTTAACATTGATTTACAAAATTTTCATGGTATCAGAGCCGTCTGCTTAACAGCTCTATCGTTCCCTCTTTTTTTTTTCGATGGCATCTCTTAATACTCACAGTGAGAGCCCATCCATTGATGAAACCAATACTACTCCTACTGCAAGTGATGGCACAACTTCTACACTTTCCTCCCCACCTATGGTTATTTCGAATATAACTAGCCTCATTCCATCAAACTATCCTCTTCTAATTACCTTCTCTAGTGATCTTTATTTGAACCGATCCTTCGTGGTCACAAGTTAATGGGACTTATTAATGGCACTGTTCCATCTCCCATAACTCCTGCATCTCCTTGGCATGAGAGAGATCAGATGTTGTTGTCGTGGATCAATGCTACCCTAAGCGAAGCTGCTCTTCGCTACATTGTATGTAAGACCCGCACTCTGAAAACCCGGTCTAAACCTTGGTTTTGTGTCGTGACAAGTCTTTCGATCATCACCGGGCCAGATGGGGCAAGCGGATAACAAACAGGTACAAAATCGGACCGAAGTCGACCAATTATACCTGATTTTAGGTATATCGGTTGATGGTACCGGTTGATGGTACCAGTCGACCGGTATGGCCTGCGCAGCTATGTGCGGGAATCTGGAAATTGGTCTCTGCGGGTCCCGCTTTCCTGATTTCGAATCCTAGAAGTTTCCTAATCCTAGTAGGGTTACTAAACCCTATTTCTAGCCTATAAATACACCCTTAAGCCTCCTCAAATCCTTTCCATTGTCTCTCGCAAACCCTAGAGAAGAGAAAGAGGTGGAAAAGGAGAAGGAGCTAGGAGGAAGAAGAAAGAGCCGCCATTACCGTTCGACGAAGCTCACGCTATGCCTGTCAACGGTAAGTGTTTGAATCCCTCTTCTTACCCTATGTTTTTTGTGTGGGTGGATCAATACCATGCAATGTAGGTATTGATCTAAAACCCTAATTTGGCCATTGAACCCTAAGTTGCCGTCAAACCCTAGATTCGAGTTTCGAGATGATATTCATCGAAACGAGACTTGAATGAGTTGGGGATAACTCTAACTCAAAGCCAAGACTTAGAATGGATAGGAGAAACCCTGAAAATCCATGAAGGGTGATCATCGGCAGTCGAAAAACCCATGTATGGTCTTCCAGAGACATACCGGTCGACTATACCGGTTGCACATAGTACGACCGGTATGTTGCGACCGCTACCTCTCGGGAGGTTATCTGTGGGGACCGGCTGACCATACCGGTCGCCAGTCTTTCCCACAGAGCTGCGACCGGTATATGCCACCGGTCAGCTCTGTGAGGGTAGTTTGTGATCTCTGTTGGTTTTCGACCAACATGAAACCCTAAGCAATGTATTCTAATGAAACCCAAATCATATTGTAGGACGTTGTGACATATCCTTTGGACCTTGCGACGTGGAGCAAGTTATCGAACGAGCGTCAGGTAAGGGAATCTGACCTAAACCTAATAATTAATGGACAGTAAATCGTTGTTAATCATTGAATATCTATGATATGATGTTTGTGCATATTCACATGCCATCCTTTACTTTCAGTTATTATTACTGTTCATGCATTGATAGGATGTGATTGTTAGGCATGTGATTGTTTTCGTTGGTGTGTTGAGTGGGGCATGGGCCTGGGATCGCTCTTCACACTAGCACCTTTTGTAGTATTCTGTCTTAACATGCTTGGTACGGGTGGGGTATCAGGGGAAGGTCGTGGTACGATGGTCTCCGATATTGATGTTGTCCCGGCCATTGTTATGTGGTACTGTGGATTTCGAGTCGACGCTGGCTTGTCCACGATGCTTTAGCTCTATCTCTATGCCGTAGGGAGTTATGTTGGGATAGGGTCTACCTGCGTATTGTTTCTATCCTAGTGGGTTAGTTGCGGATAGGGTATCAGGGGGAGGTGAGGTATTGTGGTCTCCGGCCCGGCCTGCACGCTCTAGCTCTATCTCTATGCCGTAAACGGCTGTCTTTGGGATAGAGCATACATTGTTGACATATATGATTGGTTAGTTGCGAGCCCGGTTTGCGAGCCCCGACCCGATAGGGGCTTAGGTACCGGTATGGGTAGAGTATCAGGGGAGGTGCGGGTATACCTTAGCTCTATCTCTATTCCATGATGGGTGCATGTGGGTTGGTGGTAGTGTGATCTACTATGCGATGCCACACACTCGTGTATAGAGGTGCGGGGGCCACCAAACATTTCTATAGCTCATTGCAAACTTAAAACCAGACCACAGCATAAAATGATTGTTACTCATGCATAAAATTGTGAAACTGTCTGATTGTCTTACTGAGCTGTGTTGTGAGCTCACCCTTTGTACGTACATTGTTTTTAGATGTTGATGCAGGTTACACTGTGGATGACTACATAAACGCTCCGGCGTATGGGAGTGTGGCTGCTGTGGATGTACAAGCAGGAGAGGACGAGCATGATGCTTCATGCGAGTGCCCTTTCTGCGTGTACCTGTGATGGCTTTTTATTTAATTGTTTCAGTTATTTTTGCTTGGTATTAAGAGATGTAAAAGATTATTATTTTATGTGTTTGAATTTGAATAATGGGATATTTATTTAAATTATCAATAGATACTCAGTTCATTCTATTTAAAGTCTTCCGCTGTATATTTATATTCTGATTGTGGTTATGTGTAATTGGTTTGCATGGGTGGACACGGCCTATTCGAGATCCTGGTGTGAACTGTTGGTTCAATGACGGTTCACTCACACCGTTCTGGTTGGATCAGAATTGGGGTGTGACAACTTGGTATCAGAGCCCTCGGGCTCTGTCTACAAACTATATTACATTTAACTGGGTCGATGAACTGAGTTAGGAGAAAATTTAAAAATCTTAATACAAACGCACCCTAAGCATTGTTTGATACCTGAGACGGACTAAGAAAGAGAATAATGTACTATTCTAATTATGAAACTTAACATGTGCACATACACTAGTTAGGTGAAACCATGAAACTTTCATTAACAAGGAAAAATGGTAGCAAATGAAATAATGCTACAGGGTACAGTCCACAAACCGGACAGTTACCCTGTATTATAAACAGTCATAAGTGAAAGAAATAAAGGGGATAATCATGGGGCAGGGGGCCTAGGAGGTATGGGGTCCGCTATATCATAGTCTCTCTCGTAAGCGACCCTGAGCCAGTGCACCTGATCCTGTGTGACTCGGAGGCTGCGAGTTAACTGTGCTAAGTCACGGCTCATCTCCCGCTGAGCGTCCCTGAGCTCCATGAACATACCCATCACTGAGTCGGGAGGGGGCTGAGATGGCCCAACTGTGGGGACAGATGGTGGTGGTGCAGGTGCAGGCTGTGGGGCAGGCACTGGTGCTTCCCCAGCTACATCGTCATCATCGTCATCACCCATCTCTGCCACATAGGCCGCGTTGGCCGCGGCTGCTGCTGCTGCTGCTGCTACTCTCCCAAGTGGACGAGGGCGAGCCTCCAACTCGTCGTCACTAACCGGCAGATCGACCATTTGCATCCTCTGAATGGCGTCCCAGTCTATATCAGACGTCATAGTATCCTCAACGGTCACCTCGCCTCTCATGCTCACGCCCAGACGACGTAACAGGAAGGTGATGAGACGACCATATGGTAGGTTACTGGCCTGATCGGCCAGGGTCGCCTGATGCATGGTCCTAATGATGAGGTATGGGAGAGAGACCCGCTCCCCAGTACAGACGCAGTAAGTGATGTACTGAGTGAGCTGGGATAACTCGTTATAATGGCCGCTCTGGGGGACGATGTTGTGCTGGATGATGCGACTGTAGACCCAAAGTACAGGTCTCAAGCTAGCCGCCTTCATAGGAGCCCCAGGGTTAAGGATCTGATGAGCTATCTCTCAACGCAGGTCCTCAGTCAGATAGCCCTTCGCTTTGGGAGGGCAATATACTAGGTCTCCATCATTTGAAACCCCTAGAAGGTCGGCCAGCTGATGGGTGTTAAAGGAAATGGGAACACCCCGGACATAACTGGAGATACGTAAATCCCTACCTTGGTTGGGATCGTTCACATCTCCGTGCAGCTCCAGGTTAGCAAAGAAATGCTTAACCAGGTTAGGACGGGTGGCGTAGGTGTATGAAATGACGGGCAACCAACCAAGCCTGTTGAACGCCGCTCGCACGTCGAACCGGTCTAACTGTTCCACGTTGACCCGTCTCCTTGATTCAATGCTCTTATTATCGAACCACGGGAATCGAGCTTGTGCCTCTATAAAACGAAACCAGTGCTCGTCCAATTGGGGAACTGGTGGCTGGGGGGCACGTGAACTCGAGTCGTGGGGACGCTTGCCAAGAGCACGTCTAGGAGCCATTTAAAATCTGCAAAACAAAAGAAAACAAAATAAAAAGTTAGAAATTTTCGAAATTTCGGCAGCATAACGGCTATAAATTGGGGAAAAGCCTCGAACTCACCCAAAAACATGGGGAGGAGGACTTACGTAACCCCCACACTCTTCGACAAACCAATCACAAGCAATTTAAAGGAGAAATTTCAAGAATTTAAAAAAAAAAATTAGAAATTTCGAAATTTTTGGAAAACCTAGGTTAAAAAGTGTAAAAATTTGATTTTTATCAAAACCATTCGGTGGAACCCCAAATTGGTTGAGGGCTTTTTCTCTTGGGGGTCCCTAAACCCTTTCCAAGCCGAAGGAAAAGAATTCCTACGGTTAAAACATCTCGAACAAAGAAAAACCTAAATTTCTACATATAGACGATATGGAAAACTTGTAAAAATATGAGAGAGAGGGAGGAGACCTACCTGGAGATGATGTTCCACGCTTGGAATGGAAGAAATCGGCTTCTAAGAGTACCGGCCGGACTGTAGCAACTCAATTGGGCAGAGAAGAATCGCCACCGGAGAGGAGAAAGAAAGAAAAGTGAGAAAATTTCTCACTTTTCGCGATTTTAAAGTCAATTCTGGGCATACCGGTCGACGGTTTTGCCTATACCGGTCGACCGGTATCACCCCAGGTGTGCGACCGCTATGTCTCGGTCAGAAAAAATTTTCTGACCGGTCGACTATACCGGTCGCAACACTGTATACAGAGTGTCGACCGGTATCTCCTAGACATGCGACCGCTATGTCTCGGCCAGAATTTTAATTCTGACCGGTTGACTATACCGGTCGCAGCATATTTCCACAGGTGTGCGACCGGTATGTTGCGACCGGTACGCCCCAAAGAGCCAGAAAAATCGAATTTAAAATTTCTAAAAATGTGTAAATTGAAATGTTACTTCTCGACTATTTTCCCTTGCATTATTCAAGACTAACACTGCAATTATTGATGTTCTCACGTGTTATGTCTTCTTCTCAGATCCAAATAAATAGTCTGAGATGGCAGGTGGAAACGGTCGAAGGGGTCGGAAACGTCATCAGGCCAGGATGTGCCTAGAAGAAGAGCAAGCTGAACAAGACCAGGTTAGAGAACCCAGTCCTGAAGTGGAGGAGGAACAGGTCCCGGAAGTACCGACAAATTTACCTGGCCCACCTCACAGGAATTCTGAGACCATTGTTACAAACTTGGTCTATCAGATGCGAGCTCAACGAAGGAATTTTGAGCCGAAATGCGAAGATGCTCGGGCCAACAGGGTTCGGTTCTCGCGGGAAATATGCCCGAGTCGGGAGGAATTAATACTACCCAACCGATGCGTGAGTAGCCCAAGGCCGAGGGGCCAAGCACGAAACGTACCACCACCGCATCGGTTTCTGTCGCCTTCGGGCGTACCCAGGAGCTTATCCGTATCCACCACCATCGTACGGAGCAGACACACAAGGACAGCATGACCTGAGCAGGTCAGTGGACAGATTTTTGAAGTTGAAACCTTCATCGTTCACGGGCAGGACAGGGAAACCATTGTGGCCAGCACAGTGGGTTTCTGAAATGGAAAAGAACTTCCGACTGATGACTTGCACTGAGGAGGAGAAGGTTCTGTTTGCCACTCATATGTTAAGGGAAGACGCCAATGCTTGGTGGAATTCTACTCGGGCATATCTGGAGAATAAGTATACCCTGGTTGATTGGGAAGTGTTTTGAAGCGGCTTTCTTCGACAAATACTTTTCGAAGAGCTTCAGAGATCAAATGGAGAGAGAGTTTCTCAATCTGCAGCAATCTCAGTCGACCGTAGATGCTTATTAGCAGAGGTACGAAGAGCTATTCTTCTTCGCACCAGCCAGTATGCAGGAGGAGGAGACCAAGACGCGTAGGTTCACCATGGGACTACGTGGAAGCATCAGAGAGCACCTTTTGGGTCTGGACAAGAAGACCTACAATGAGGCGGTGCAGGTGGCTAGGGTGATAGAGTCTAGTCAGAGGGACAGCTTCTTCGCTCAGAACAAGGGAGTGAAGAGATCCGCTGGTGAGAGCTCGGGTGGCGGTAATACTAGACCATTCCGCCCATACAGGGCATAGACCGCTACAGCACCTGCGAGAAACAACCTGGCACCACCTGTGCCACAGTTCGCTAGACCCAACCCAAATATCAAATGTTATAACTGTCAGCAGCTGGGACATGTTGCAAGGAACTGCATACTACCTAAGAAGCAAGCTCCCCAGCAAGGAAGAGTTTATGCGGTCACCACTGAAGAGGCAGCCGCGAGGCAGCCGCATCACCTGATGTGGTAACTGGTACGACTCTATCCCTTACTATTTTGTTTACTCTTTCAGTTGCATGAGCATGTAGAACTAAGGGGCAATATATTCCAGAAATTGTAAATGTAGCTGGTTTACCCGCCAGAGTATTATTTGACTCTGGGGCCACGCACTCCTTTGTTTCTATTTCTTTTGGGAAGCGAATGGAGTTACCAATCAAGCAATTGAACCCAAGCTTGATAGTTCGCTCTCCACTAGGAGTCGAAGTGGCTTTGACCGAATATTATGGACCATGTACTGTGTGTATTGAGGGCCGAGACTTAGAAGCAAGCCTAGTAATACTTGAGATGGCAGACTTTGATGTCATTTTGGGGATGGATTGGCTGGGCCATCATTCAGCCGTCCTTGTATGTGGTGAAAGGAAGCTTGTGCTTACTGACAAAGAGGGAAGGGAATATAGTTTCGCTGGGATCAAGCTATCCAGGAAGCGGAAGCTGATCCTCTCCGCCCTAAAAACTAAGAGATGCTTGGAGAAAGGGGGAGTGGCTTATCTCGTTTCTGTAGTCGATCTCACGGCAGAGTCACTCAAGATGGAAGATATAGATGTGGTTCGGGAGTTTCCAGATGTATTTCCAGAAGATCTCCCAGGTTTACCACCAGACAGGGCTACAGAATTTGTGATAGACCTTATGCCTGGTTCGGCGCCGGTGTCTAAAGCACCATACAGGATGGCGCCGACCGAGTTAAAGGAGTTGAAGACCCAATTACAAGAATTACTGGATAAGGGCTTCATACGACCTAGTATATCGCCTTGGGGAGCACCTGTATTATTCGTCAAGAAGAAGGATGGAAGTGTATGGCTATGTATTGACTACCGTGAGGGGAACAAGTTGACGATCAAGAATTGGTATCCCTTGCCTAGGATCGATGATATTTTCGATTAGCTGCAGGGTGCAAAGGTTTTCTCGAAGATCGATCTCCGATTGGGGTATCATCAATTGAAGATCAAGGCCGGAGATATTCCGAAGACTGCTTTCAGGACGAGGTATGGGCATTATGAGTTTCTGGTTATGTCCTTCGGGTTGACCAATGCTCCAGCGTCGTTTATGGAACTGATGAACCGAGTGTTCCATGACATGTTGGACACTTCGATCATCGTATTCATCGATGGCATATTGATTTACTCTAAGGACATGGAGACTCATACAGCGCATATGAGGGCAGCCCTACAACGGCTGAGAGATGTGAAGCTTTATGCAAAATTCAAGAAGTGCGAGTTTTGGCTGGAAGGAAGTGGCTTTCTTGGGCCATGTTGTATCTGGAGACGGTATCAAGGTTGATCCAAGTAAGATAGCTGCTATAGTAGGATGGGAAGCACCAAAATCTGTTGCGGAGATTCGTAGTTTCCTTGGGTTGGCTGGTTATTATAGAAGATTCGTGGAAGATTACTCCAGGATCGCGGTTCCACTCACCAGATTGACCAAGAAGGGAGAAAAATTCATATGGACAGATGAGTGTGAGAAGTGCTTTCAGACTTTGAAGTCAAGACTAGTCTCTGCACCTATCTTGACCATCCCAGAACCAAGCGTACCGTTTACCTTATATACGGATGCTTCGGGGTTGGGTATCGGGTGTGTATTGATGCAAGGAGAACAGGTGATTGCTTACGCATCAAGACAGTTAAAAGAGCATGAGAAAAACTATCCTACGCATGACTTGGAGCTGGCAGCGGTTATTCACGTAATCAAGACTTGGAGACACTACTTGTACGGTGAGAAGTTTCAGATTAAGTTAGATCACAAGAGCTTAACTTATCTTTTCACTCAGAAGGATCTCTCATGCTTGATTAGCAAAGGTGGTGAGGAAAAGTACCTCTTGAGTCCCCGAAATGCCTCCTCGCACTCAACTGTCCACTCGAACGGTTTCGACCCCTTCAGAGTTTTGAAGAATGGAAGACATCTATCCGCAGATCGTGATAGAAATCACCCTAGGGCTGTGAGTCAACCCGTGAGCACTTGAACTTTTTTAGGCGTGGTTGGAGCTTTCGTACTCTAGATTGCCTCGATCTTGCTGGGATTCGTCTCGATCCCTCTCTGGGAAACCATGAAGCCTAAGAACTTACCAGACTGCACGCCAAAAGCACATTTTGTCGGGTTAAGTCGCATGGAATTTTGCCTTATCACTTTGAAAAAGTCCTGTAGATTCGTCAAGTGATCCTCTGCCTTTACTGTCTTGACCAGGAAGTCGTCCACATATACCTCCATGGTTCTTCCGATTTGCTTCTCGAAGACCTTGGTGACAAGTCTTTGATATGTTGCCCCCGCATTTTTTAGTCCAAAGGGCATTACATTGTAGCAATAAGTGCCTTTATTAGTAATGAAGGCAGTATTCTCTTTGTCTTCCTTGGCCATTTTTATTTGATTATATCCTGAATAAGCATCCAGAAAGGATAGAAGCTCATGTCCTACAGTTGCATCGATGAGCTGGTCTATCCGAGGCAAGGGGTAGGAATCTTTTGGGCATGCTTTATTAAGATCTGTAAAATCAGTACATACTCTCCACTGCCCATCTGCTTTGGGCACTAACACAACGTTCGTCAACCAGTCAGGATAATATACTTCCCTAATGAATCTGGCTTTCAGTAACTTTTCGACCTCCTGGTCGATGATTTTTTGCTTTTCTACTGACACAGCTCTTTTCTTCTGTCGCACGGGGCACTGGTGTGGATCTATCTGGAGATGGTGCTCTATGGTAGACCGTGGAATCCTTGGCATATCCTCTGGTGTCCAAGCGAAGACGTCCGAATTTGCTCTCAAGAACTCGATGAGTTCTTGCCTCTGCTTCTCTGGAATAGTAGATCCCACCAGAAAGGTCTTTTCAGGCTGCTCTTTCCTTGAAGGGTACAGCAATAAGATCTTTGACAGGGGTAGTCCGCTCAGTAGGAAAGTTATCATCGTACTCGTCCAATTGTATCACTTGCACAGGTTGATCTTCATCCAGGGCCGCCAGTGATGCCGCGTGACACTTCTTGGAAACCGACTGGTCTGCTATGCAACTCCCCACCCCCCACTGGGTTGGGAACTTAATCAGCAACTAGTATGTTGACAGGCAGGCCCGTAGCTTATTTAGGTCAGTCCTTCCAAGGATACCATTATGACTCGACCGCGTTTCGACCACCATATACTTCATGATAATACTTACTCGGGTTGGATAAGTTCCCAACCGAGTATCAATCTGGATAGCTCCTTTTACTTGTACTCCTTCTCCATTGAACCCCAAAAGAGAGTACTGAATGGGTCGCAATTGCTCATCTTTGTAGCCCAGCCTCCGATAAGTGTCGTATTATAGGATCTCACATGCACTCCCCGTGTCCACCAGAATACGACTCACTTCCCACTCTTCTCCGATGGCCATTTTGATAACCAAGGGGTCCTCGTGGGGAGTAACTACATCAATTAAATCATCATCTCCGAAGTAAATGTACCCATCGTACCTGAATTTTTTAGAAGATGATTCCCCCAGATCCTCTGCTTCCCCTCGAGGTTGCTTTCCTTGAATGTTCCTTCCCCCACTGGTTCGATGACAACCGGGAGCACTTCCCGCCGCATATGCTCCGGCCACACAGTCACCATCATACACTCAGGCTGACTGAGTGTGGCATATTCATCATCTTCCAACCCCAAATCTTGTTCCGGACCTGCCCGTCCCATTGTCTTACGTGGGGGACTCTTTTCTCGAACTGTTCGAACCCTGGGGGTAGGGGGTCCACTTCTCTATTCTTGTAATCCTTCATTACTTAGATCGATCTGGCCCAAGAATCCCCTCGGGGGTGATCTGGATGGAGGTGGGGCACGCGATCGACCCTTTCTCTTCTATTTTCTGGTGCTCTGGCCGGAGGAGGTGGGGGGAGCATCACAGCGGGCTCTAATTGAGTCACTTCGGCCCTTGGGCCAACAAATTCTATCCACCTTCCATGCTGGATAAGATCTTCCACCAGGGTTTTTAAATGATGTCATGAGTTAGTGTCATGGCCATGATCTTGATGATGCGCACAGTATAACCGATGGTTCCGCTCCTCTGGTAGAGCAATCATGGGTGGTGGCGAAACCAGCAAGGTGTCACCTCTCTTAATATTCAGTATCTCCGTCATGGTTCAATTGAGGGGTGTGAATTCCTGGGGGGGTCGAATGGGATACAACTCCTTCTTGGCTTTTTTGCTGGTTTCTCCCTCCTTCGGGACTTTCTCTGGGGCCTCGTTCTTCTTTTTCTCCACCAATATGGGGGTCGCACTGGTAGGTGTCGACAATTCTGCCACTGCCTCTGCCCCAGAAGCATATCGATCACAACGGCTGAAAATCTATGCATGGGTCCGAGGACGCTTTTTGTTGAGAGAGAAACTAACTGGGGATCTCTGCATGCTTTCGACAGGGTAGAAACAACCACATCCGGTTGTAGGTCCTTGATCTCTCCCGCTACTCCAAGAAAACGAGTAATAAACTGTCGCAACGGCTCCTTCTTTCCCTGCTGGATCACCATCAGATGGGATAGATTTTTCTTCTGTACTCGACTCCCCTGAAAGTGGGAGAGGAACAGGCTGCTAAGCTCCTTGAAGGTACTTACTGACCTTGGAGGGAGATTGTTGAACTAGGTTCTCCCAGCTTCTCGCAACGTGGATGGGAAGGCTCTGCAGCATAAGGCATCATGATAGCCATATATGACTGTTAGGGAATTACGCCACGCTGGCAATGCAACCTCGACACGTAGGACTCAACCTCGGAGCCACGTGGCAATTCCCTATTCGACGTAAGAAGGCTCCTCAAACACAAGAGCAAAGGGTAAAATCGATATTTTGGAAATATACATTATTCACTATAAATAGGGCAAATCCCGAGGTTTTCAGGTACAGACAATATTTATTGCTCATTTACTCCTAGAGATTCACGCTCTGACACTTGGGACGAAAAATCTCACCTCACCCCACACTTTTCTATAATATCTTAGTGGGCTCGACATTGAGCCCACTGACTGTTCACAGAGCCCTAACTTTGGCATCGGAGTGGACCCGGGGCATCTAGCCCGCCTCCCCCCCCCCTTCTTTGCCTTTCCTTGTCTTGCAGGTCTAGTCAGCTTGGAGGACCCACAGGACGGATCTGGGCCGAAACAGTTTGGCGCCCACCGTGGGGCCCTTGAGATTTGACATCATAAGATAACGCTAGAGAGGAATCTTTAGTCATGAGTCCAAGAAGAACTCGAAGCCAGATGACTAGTCCCAACCCCCCCGTGATCGGTCAACGGGTAAATCCCGATGAAGGAGACAGGTCTGAAATGCGGTCCAGCAGGGACCGAGGAAAACGCGTGGCGAACCCAGTCCCCGCGCATGAATCCTTTGTCACATACGAACAGTATGAGACCGTGGCACAGCAGCTTGCAGTGCTAACTCGGTTTGTACAAGGGCTACAGTCCCCAGCCGCCGAAGCCACTTCTCGTCCCCCTGTCGGAGTCGTCCTACAAGCGGACCCGCATAGGGAGACTGACCTCCCCAGAGAGCCCCGTCACCACCTTGGGCGAGATGGAGCTCGACCCACGAGACCAGGAACCAATGCTCGCCCCGTCCCAGAGTTGAGTGGCACAGGGTCAACATCATAGCACGGAAGGATTCCTGCTCGGGAAAGGCTCGACCCTCAGCCGAGGACAACACCTAGGATTGACGAAGATGCCGTGGATGAGCTTTTGGTCCCACGACACATAACGCTACCAGAGGTAGCCATGGGGGCAGACAAACCAAATGCTCCCATGGACCCAGAGGTAGCGGCAAAGATAGCGGACCAATTAGCAGTCTTGCATCGAAAGGTCGAGACGATGAAAAAGGCAGGGGTGACCCAAGATGAGGATAGGGATTATTCCACGGACAACCCTTTGACCGGTAACATCATGAGGGTCCCCTTGCCCAAGCGATTCAGCATGCCGCCAGTCGATTCATATGACGGCTCAACCGATCCCGTCAAACATCTAAACAACTTCATGGGCGCAATGGTCCTTCACGCGAACCCTGATGCAATCATGTGCAGAGCCTTCCCCCTTACCTTAAAAGGCGTGGCCCGTATGTGGTTCAACAACCTACCCCCATGGTCTATTGACTCTTTCAAAACTATGAGGAGGTTATTCAGAATGCACTTCCAAGGAAGCAGAGTGCAGCGAAAGACAAGTGTGCACCTTATGAATATGAGACAAAGGTCTAGGGAGACCCTGTGGGCCTTCTTGGCCAGATTCAACTTGGAGGTACTACAAGTAAAGGATATCGACGAAGCAGTTCACTTTGCCACGTTGAGAGCAGCGGTCACTGACCCAAAGCTCTGATTCTCCATAGCCAAGAAGGAACCGGCAGACCTACAAGAACTCCTGGCAAGATGTGAAAAATTCGCCAGCGCCAATGAGATCTACGAAGCAAGCAAGAGTCTAGTGGATACTCCACACAAGCGGACGGATGAGAGGCCAGACCTCATACGACCGGGGGAAAGTAAGCGGTCAAGGAGAGAAGAAGCACGGGCCAGGGGATTGCTCCAGAAGAAATTCAGCAATTACACCCCGCTCAACAAGTCCCTCGGCGACGTGTCCACCCTCATAGCTAAGGATGGGTATTTGCAAAGACCCCAGAAGATTGTAACCGAAGCAAGGAAGCGCAACGCAAACAAGTATTGCCAGTACCACCGCGACATCGGCCACACTACCGATGAGTGTCGCAACTTACAAGCAGAGATTGAAAACCTCATCCAACGAGGCTACCACAAGCAGTACGTGGACCATAATGCACCAAGAGTGCCGGCCACCGCGGCTGAAGGTCGGAGAAGATTACCTCCCCCACCGCGGGAGAGAACTCCAGAGCGAGAGCCAAGGCGCCCCCGTGTCGATTGAACATCGACCCCGTGCCGACGTGAGACCCATACGGCCCAAAGAATTCACCAAGTGTGGAACACATTGGGCCGAAGAGGGTAGAGCATGACTCCGCACCGATTGAACATCGACCCGGCCCCGTGCCGACGTGAGACCCATACGGCCCAAATAATTCACCAAGTGTAGAACACATTGGGCCAAGAAGGGTAGAGCACGGCTCTGCACCGATTGAACATCGACCCGGCCCCATACCGAAGTGAGACCCATTCACGCCAAAGATTTCATCAAGTGCGGAACACATTGGGCCAAGGAGGGTAGACATGGCTTCGTGCCGACGTGAACATCGACCCGGGCCCACGCCGAATTGAGACCCATTCGCACCAAATATTTCACCAAGTATGGAACACATTGGGCCGAGGAGGGTAGACACGGTTTCGTGCCGACGCGAACATCGACCAGGCCCTGCGTCGAAGTGAGACCCATTCGGCCCAAAGATTTCACCAAGTGTTGAACACGTTGGGCTGAGGAGGGTAGACACAGCTCCGTGCCGACACAAACATCGACCCGGCCACGCGCCGAAGTGAGACCCATTCGGCCCAAAGATTTCACCAAGTGTTGAACACATTGGGCCGAGGAGGGTAGACACGGCTTCGTGCTGACGTGAACATCGACCCGGCCCTGTGCCGAAGTGAGACCCACTCGGCCCAAAGATTTCACCAAGTGTTGAACACATTGGGCCGAGGAGGGTAGATACGGCTCCGTGCTGACGCGAACATCGACCCGGCCCCGTGCCGAAATGAGACCCATTCGGCCCAAAGATTTCACCAAGTGTTGAACACATTGGGCCAAGGAGGGTAGACACGACTCTGTGCCGGCATCGAACATCGACCTGGCCCCTCGCCGAAGTGAGACCCACTCGGCCCAAAGATTTCACCAAGTGTTGAACACATTGGGCCGAGGAGGCTAGATACGGCTCTATGCCACTTGAACATCAACCCGGCTCCGTGCCGACGTGAGGCCCATTCGACCTAAATACTTCACCAAGTGTGGAACACATTGGACCGAGAAGGGTAGACATGGACAGTCACATCGGTTCGATCACATTGGATCAGTTTACATCGGATCAGATGCCACCGCTGCATAGGTCACGTGCCAATCCCGTGACCACATCGGTGAATTTCTTTCAATAAGACCGATGTGTACTGACCGCGGTGCCCACATCGTTCCAGTCACATCGGATCGGTCACATCAGTCCAGTCACCTCGGATCGGTCACATCGGATTGGTCACATCGGTTCAGTTCACATCGGATCAGTTCACATCGGATCATTTCACATCGGATCATTCACATCGGATCGGTCACATCGGATCAGTTTACATCGGATTGGATGCCGCTGCTGCATAGGTCACGTGCCAATCCCGTGACCACATCAGTGAATTTCTTTCAATAGACCGATGTGTACTGGCCGCAGTGGCCACATCGGTCCAGTCACATCGGATCGGTCACATCGGATCAGTTCACATCGGATCGGTCACATCGGTCCAGTCACATCGGCTCGGTCACATCGGATCAGTTCACATCAGATCGGTCACATCGGTCGAGTCACATAGGTACTGTCACATCGGGTCGGTCACATCGATCCAGTCACATTGGAGCGATCACATCAATCAGATCAAAACCAATCGACGGAGACGGTCACTTGCAAGACCACCTCCCTCACATCAGGCCCCTATCTTCAGGAGACCGAGGCATATCGGCCGAGGTGGGCAGCTCAGACATTGCAAAGTCAAAAGAATGAAGAAGTCACATGTGCAACCATATCCCGTACCTTAAGCCTTTTTCGTATGAAAACCGACGGGAATGGACCGAAGCAGTCACCTCGGCCTAGACACATCAGTCCGCTCAAATGGATCTCCACGATAGAGGCGGTCACGTGCATGACCACCTCCCATGCATCAAGCAAGAGGTCAGGAGTTCAATTCTCCTTAGAGCTATGCCTACTAAAAAAAAAAAAAAAAAAAGAGAGAAACAGTTGACCGAGGGGTTTGTGTAAGACCCGTGTCAAACTAACCCGGTCTTACCACCTTGAACCAGGTTTACCCATCATGGTCGAGTCAAGTGGACCAAGGGCGTGATGGAGATCGAGATCCTAGGTATAAAATCGACCCAAAAACACTTAATTTTAGGGAAGGGTCGCATACCCAGCCAAGTAGGGTCGGACCTCCCAAAACAGAATGTCAGACCCTCAGATTTGAAGGGAGGGTCGGACAGCTTAAGACCCTAGGGTCGACGGGATCATCGACCCTCCCATCGACCCTCGGTTTCTGACGAATATAGAAATTAGGAAATTTCCTAATTTTCGGTTGGGACTCTTCCAAATCTCAATGGGACTATTATAGGACATTCCTACTCTATTTAAAGGACGTCCCTAAACCACTTTCACTCCTTTCACAACCCTAATTGAATTGAGAGAAAGAGAGGAGAAGGAAAAGAGGAAGAAAGGAGACAAGGAGGAAGGCTTAGCAAAAAGGAGAAGAAATTCTAGAGAAAAGTAATCTTCTCAAGTATGGATACTAATTCCATGAGTTTCAACAGACCTTAGGATAAATATGATTGAGTGTAGGATTTCGGAGAAACCCAAACCATCCATCCATGGTTAGGTTTTCATGGAAAACCATAGGAGGATGCACGAAAACTATTTAGATGGATTATACATGGTTCTAGACCATGGAATGACTGTTGAATGAATGTAGGAAGCAAGCCATAGGACCCCAAACACGAAGAGTGGATTTAAAAGTGGAAATTGGACCAGAGTGCATCGAGGGTCGCACCGAGGGTCGATAGACCGTCCGACCCTAGGTGTTTCTGACCATCGACCCTCAGCATTCGGGAAGTCCAGAAAGAGGGGAGGGTCGATAGACCCATCGACCCTAGCATCGATCCTAGCATCAACCCTCAGTTGACAGAATGGTTTTAAATTCTGAATTAATTCTAATTAAATTCTATCGACTTTGTTAGGTTTGCTAGCAATATAATAAAGTTATAACGGTGATTTTAAAGCTTGGAAAAATATCTTTTAGCAAGCTAAGGTGAGGAACCTTAACCCCAAACTGAATTGGTTAATAATAAATTGTTTTCTATTTCTTGAGTCCTATGCCATGTTTGATTCTATGCGAATATGTTGTAATGTGCATACAGCATGCCATCCAATATTTCTATTACTTGTTCATGCATATTTACTTTATTATTTATAACATGATGATGATGATGATGATAGGAATAGGCATGTGCTTGTATGTGTGTGGTTGATGTGCTTGATGCGAGCGAGTATCAAGGGAGGTGTGATGGAACGTCAATAAACGTTAACCTTTGGCGGGTCTCAAAGACTTTAGCTCTATCTCTAACTCAAGTCTTGTGCATTAACATCGTCGTATCGCCATTACCTTAGCGAGAACTATTATGTCGTAGAGTATCGGGAGGTGGTCTCGGTCCTTGTAGTCTCGACTCTACCGGGGGCCTTAGCTCTATCTCTATGGGCATTCTGAGGGATGTTGGGGTGAGGCCTTGGATACACTGTTTGGCATTAGGATTGGTTAGCAGCGAGCCCAGTTTGCAAGCCCTCGCTAACAGGGGCTTACGTGTTGGTATAGCATTATATAGTAATAAACGTTAACCTTTGTTGTATAATGTTATGGTAGGGTGGATGGGGACGACGATAAACGTTAACCTTCGGGCGGGCTTCCACACCCTGTGTATAGAGGCGGTGTCAATAAACATTAACCTTTGACCACCCAACCTTTCTATTGTACATTGCAAACTATAAACCAGACCAAAGATATAAATTGACTTTTTGCATGCATATGTATTGTTGCATTGTTTTGGCTACTCACTGAGCCGTGTTGTGTGCTCACCCCTCGACGTCGAATATTTTTAGTTGATGATGCAGGTTATACAGTCGAAGATTATATGAACGCGTCTACATACGGGAATGTAGCAGCCATGGACGCTGGAGCTGAAGATGATACACACGACTCCTCTTGCGAGTGCAATTCGTGTGTATTCGATTAGATATTTTATAGATTTCTTTATTGGATTTATAAGACATGTATTTGGTACTTAAATATTTATGTCTCAGTTAAACACAGAATAATTTGCTATTATTTATGGATATCATTCTAGTTCTCAGTTCATTTATTTACAAGATTTCCGCTATTGTGTATTACTCTGATTATGATTGTGGATGTGTGTAAAGTTTGGATAACGCGGGGATGGTCTATTAGAGATCCTGGTTGAACCGTTGGTTATTTAGCGGTTCATCACACCATTCTGAACAGTGTGGAATTGGGGTGTGACAGTTTGGGCCGTGGTGGCCACCCCGGCCTTGGTCAAAATAAAAAAGGCGGCTGGGATTTTATTTAAAAAAAAAATTGAAGGACCGAGGTGGCTTGACCGAGGCGGCCACCTCAGGTCCCTCAATTTTGCAAAAGGACAGTCCCGCCGTCAAAATTTTTTTTTTTTTAAAGGACCGAGGTGGCTTGACCGAGGCGGCCACCTCAGGTCCCTCCCATTTTCAAAAGGACAGTCCCGCCGTAAAAAACAAAAAATTTGAGAGACCGAGGTGGCTTGACCGAGGCAGCCACCTCAGGTCACTCCTTTTCTAAAATGCCAGACCCGCCTTAAAAAAATAAATTTTTTTTGAGAGACCGAGGTGGCTTGACCGAGGCGGCCACCTCAGTTCCCTCCTTTTTTAAATGCAGGTCCCGCCGTAAAAAAAATGCAAAAAGCTACCGACCCAAGCCGATCGAGGTGGCCAGCTCGGTCAAATGACCTCGGTTTGGCGACCTCGGTCAAAAAAAAAAAAAAGGGAAAAAGCAAAAAGCAAGTTGACGATCTTCATGAACTCCTTTGGTAAGTGGTTGAACAATTGGTTCCTCCATCGAGGGCATTGCTTTCCCTTTTTAAAGGCTGCGACGGCTCGGATCCAAGACAGTTATATCACATCAACCTTCCGCATCCGTATGCGCCTCGGTCTTCCCTCGTCGGCTAGTGCGACTGAGCCGCAGTGTCCACCTCGGCACTCACCCCCAATAAAGTCCAGAACCCCATCAGTCTCTAGCACATCAAACACCACAACGGAGTAACAAGGCAAGTTGTTGGGACAATGTCCGGTCAGTCTTCTTTTCACAAGCCGAAACTTACGGATTCAGCGGAGCAACGAGGCAAGTTGTTGGGAGGAAAGTTTTGTCATTCTATTTTTGCTCAGTCGAACCCTACAGATTCAGCAGGGAAACGAGGCAAGTGTTAGGGAATTACGCCACGCTGGCAATGCAACCTCGACACGTAGGACTCAACCTCGGAGCCACGTGGCAATCCCCTATTCGACGTAAGAAGGCTCCTCAAATACAAGAGCAAAGGGTAAAATTGGTATTTTGGAAATAAACATTATTCACTATAAATAGGGCAAATCCCGAGGTTTTTAGGTACACACAATATTTACTGCTCATTTACTCCTAGAGATTCATGCTCTGACACTTGGGACGGAAAATCTCACCTCACCCCACACTTTTTCTATAATATCTTCGTGGGCTCGACACCGAGCCCACTAACTATTCACAGAGCCCTAACTTTGGCATCGGAGTGGACCCGTGGCATCCAGCCCGCCTCCCCCCTTTTGCTTTTCCTTGTCTTGCAGGTCTAGTCAGCATGGAGGACCCACAGGATGGATTTGGGCCGAAACAATGACCATTCCTACCTTAAAGTTATCCAAGTGCCTCTCTGGGTCTGTCTTGCCATCATACCATCCCACATTTGGGACAGTAAAATTGGTGGGCAGGGGATGGTTCATGACTTCATCCGCCAAGGCTGTCTCCGTGGCATACTCCTACAAAGCCACTGAGTGGATTCCCCTCTCCACCTGCTGCACGCGGTTGGTGAGTTCTTTGACAAGGCGCTCCAACCTCTCAGTGTTCTCGTTCCCCACGTGAGAGCTATTAGTGGTTGGTACTGCTGCGGCTGGTACTGCAATCGATGGCGCGGCGATAGATGGTGCAGCCGCCACCCGCTCTTCCTGGGGGGCATTTCTTCTAACCTGAACCTCTTCCCGAATACGTCGGGCTTCTTCAATTTGGGCTTGAGTTTCCTCTTGGAGTCTCCTAGCTTCCTAGTTCCTTGCTTGGAGATCCGCACGGGCCCGCCGGGCAGCATCCACTCGTGCCTGTGCATCTTCTCGGGCTCGCCTAGCCTCATCGACCCTCCTTTGGGCCTCTCGTGCTACCTCTGTTCGATGGGTGCTCCCACTCCAGCCCATCTGGCACCTTGGCTAGACCCCCTTTGTCGAGAGGCTGTCGAATGACGGGAAACATCCAAAGACTCCTGACTGCTTTCTATAACTTCAGTATGGTCAACCCCGGGGACAGACTGGGACAGAGGGTCTCCCCATCATCTGCTTCGACCCTGCCGAATATACGAGTCCACTGACGGGCTTTCTCCTCGAGGTCCGGAGGACACAGCATGTGGTACAGATCGTCTGGATTGTCGTGATCTTGATGGGACTTCCGACACATCCACCAGGGGTACCGAAGCTGTTGGTATCCCTGTCGACCGTCGTTGTAGCAACTCAGTCAAAGCTGCCAACTGCTGAGCTAACACATTGAATTATTCCCTAGAAACATACTGGGTCGGATCCGGGTTAGATCCGCCTGCTCCTTCATTTGCTGGTTCCTCATGAAACATATCTTGAGGATCTGGCACCGCATCAGTTTCCTCCAGGTTTCCAGCCATATGTGCTTCAGCCCTTCTGGCTTGAGTTTCCCGCAAGTTGTAAGAGCTTTCTGTCCTTCCCGCCGGTGCCATATTAGTATTTGGAAAACTTGTTTAGGATAGATGAGAAAGAGAATGGAAAATGGTGACAACAAAGGGAGATTCAAACTAATGAAACACGTCAGGCCCCACGGTGGGCGCCAAACTGTTGTCGATGGAATCCGTAAAGGGGAAAACAGACAGTATGGAACTCCTAACAAGATTCAAGAGCTCCTTAAAGAGGGGATTCCTGAGGTGTGATTAGTTGAATACATTTCCAATGACTCCAAGAACATACATTAGTCACAGATAGCAGATAGAATAGTGGTAAAGGAGACAAAAGAAAGAAAACTACCAAAGAGAGACGAAACTTTGTTCTTGAATACTTTTTCCATCCATCTTATTATTTTTCCTTCCAGGACTACATATATATACTCAATAAATTATAAACCTCTTTTTTCGAGACCCGTTTAGTTCCTGACAGCCACCGTTTGTGATTTGACTATATAGGGTACAGTAGACCAGTAGACTTTCGACCCCCTAGTTCAGACTGTTACATCATGTCAGCCACCTTTCGACCCCCTGGTACAGATCATTACATCATGTCAGCCACCTTTCGACCCCTTAGGATTGCTTTTCGACCCCTTCGTGGGCTAGGTTCTTCGGGGTTCCCAATCATTGTCTCTATCATGGTTCTGTTTCCAAGTAATATTTCACCTTTTCGTCGATTCAAATCGAGATCTTCTGATCCGGCGGGTCAGATCAGAGTATTTAGTATTAATGGTTGTTGTCGGTATTTATGACCATTGATAGTGACCCATCGATGACCCAGTTACCCCTGTCTAGTCATTACCTCCAGATTGTGTCAGATCAGGGAGGGGTCGAACTTAGACATCTTTTAAGATTTACCATAATACCTTCTTTTCAACGTCCTGGATGATCGCCACGTAGTCATATCCTGTGATTGAAATGGATGCCACGTGGTTACCTTTTGTGATTGGCTTCCAGCGGATATTTTCCCCCAACAGTAAGTGTGGCTTGTCAATGATAAAAAAAAAAATTCACAAATATTTTGAAAGTGATTTATCATAATATTATTGTCAAAAGTTGTCATTGTTTTATATTTTTTTCAAATAAATATATGAAATAACAATAAATATTGGAAAAAAAACAAAATATTATATTAAGAAGCACAAAAAAAAAGAAAAAAAGAAAGAAAAAAGATTCCAAAATAATTGACACGTTGAGAGATGTGAATAAGACAATTCCATAATAAAATGTGTGTTCCTATTTTGACCAAACAAATTTTTTTTACAAGTTCAACGATATCATTGTTACATTGTTACTGTCACTGCCGTCATGTTTTCTTCTTGTACGGATTTATATGGACATGGGTGGGTTCATAGATAGGAGACTTATTATCAAACATAAAGTAGTGAATTTGGAGCTTTCTAAATTTATAAAAAAGCATCCCATTATATTTAACTTTGGTGGCATTTAATAATTTTGTGAGGTTTGAATACTTACTTTAAAAATAGCTTCTCTATTTATTTGGTTAAAATATTAACAATGAGATAACGTGTTAGTCTTCTATAGCATAGACCAACCCAGGTGTCCTTTTTTTTTTTTTTTTTTTTTTTTTTTAATATAAGGATTAGCCCAGGGTTGCAAATGGTGAAAGTCATGAAAGGTCTAGAACATCACAAACATTATAAATGTACAAATACATTATTAGATAGTGGAATGTGGAACGGGGAAGTCAACTAATCTAACCCATTAAATTCGGGAAATTCTACCCTGTTACATTTAGCCATGTAACATGGGTTTTATCATCGTCAGATTTACATCAGTTTCTAAATAAAATATTAAAACTATCCTCTATATATAATGAGGTTATCATAATGATTCTTTTTAATGCATATTCATTGTGTTGTTACAAGTTGTAATTGTTAATTATAACTCTTGTTATATTTAGACTTACCATTAAATTCATTAATGAACATAATTTATTTTCTGTAATTGCCTTGATTTATTATAATTTCCTTGCTTTCTTCTAGTGATGAAAGTTTGATTCACAAAAAGTACACAGCGGATACTTCTTATTTTCTGTAATTGTTTTACGGCTAAATACACGGACCTTCACTGTTCTTAGGCTTAATTGCAATCAACTCCCGTGTGTATCTTCTTCTTCTTCTCTCTTCTTAAAACTCCCACTGCTTTCTTCTATGTGATCTGCAAGGTAATTAACGATACTTGACACCATCGCAAAAGCACATCATACTCATTGTTTCATTTCAGGTTCAAACTTGTAGAAGCCATGGCTGATCGATCCGAGCTTGTTAGAGGAGGAAGGCCGAAATCAGATGGATCAGTCTAATTGCCGAAAGAACCCAAGATACCTTTTGCATTCACGAAATTGATCGGGTGAATCACTCACTGGTGAAGGCGATCAATTTTCAATGTAAGATAGATCTTTGTTTTACCAAGTTCCTAACATCCTTGGAACTAAAACATCTGTACATGAATTCAAAAAAGGAAAATGAAGTTGAAGAAGTATGCATGTCCTTCTTGCCTAGGGTTTCTACCAACCCAATAATCCATACAACGCTTCTAGAACACAATGGAGTTTGGGATGTAAACAATTAAAACATACCTATTTGTAGAAATTGATTTCCATCTAATTCTATGCTTTGACTCGAGTCTTTTACAGTCTTCGGGAGATCCTATTGTTCTCTCTATGTATGGGTGCAAGGAAAGGAATGAACAATTGTGGCTGCAGAGACTCTAATCATAGTATATAGGGAAAATTTCATCCACCACTCCTGTACTTTTCCTTTTAGTCACCCAATCCCAACCTTGCCAATAATATTAGTCGCACCCGTTGCTGTTAGATTCACAAATATAAAAAGTAAAATTACTCCATTACCCTTCTCAATAAATTGACAACAAAATAACAAGTTTGCCATCAAATTTATCGTTTTTTTTATAAACTCTTCCATATTTCATTTTAGTTTGGTTTTTGTAAGTGGTGACATTGCCAGCGATGCAAGCTATATCTTCTCTGGCGGAAAGCTATATCTTCTCTGGCGGTAAGCTGTATCTTCTCTGGCGGTAAGCTGTATCTTCAGGCAGTAAGTTGTATCCTCTCTGGCGACGGCAAGGTCATCCCCTCCGATCAGAAATCTTTTTTTTTATTTTTGTGAGTGGTTTTGGTGGAAAAAAAAAATGACACGAGGCGGTGAAGAAAACCCCTAATTTTGGTTTCGGATTCTAAGTTGGTTGGTTTCTGATCTCTTTTCAATAAGACCATTCCTAAGTACCAAAGATTTCCGATCTGATCTCTTTCAATAATATCTGAATTTGGTTTCAGATTTCTGATCTCTAGTCAGTAGATCCCAGTGATTCCCAAGACCTGTATGCAAGTGTGGTTCATTCACGTTTGTTCTAGCATTTTGCTATGGACATGTATTGTTCACTTAGTTGCGATCGGGGAACTCTGGCATCCACAGTTGTTGACTGGCTTGCCAACCAGCTATCCGTGTACAATTACTCACACCGTAAGGAAGAGACTCCTTCAATTTCTGATCCAATAATGCACCGGCAGCTTCTGCCTCCAAGTCGGACCGCTCCAATGCAACGGCAGCTTCCTACTCCCATGGAGTCCGCTACATTGTCTCCACATCTTCCACCTCCAAGTCAGTCAGTCATTTTCTAGCTCTACTGTCAAGGAAAGCTTATGAATTGTCCTTTTGCCTTAGTTTAAAAATAACCGTACTGCAGTTATGAATTCAGTTCCTGCAATGTTGAAAATGCAAGTAGAGAACAAATTGATTTCTTTCCTCAATCGTGGGATGCTTATTTTATGCATGTGGATATGAATTCAGTTCCTGCAATGTTAAATTTTGTGGTGTTTTATGGATCGTGACTAGGCGACCATTGGTCTTGCAGCTGCACAAGACAGATGAGGAGCAGCCTGAGTATGCTGAGTTTACATTTCTCGACGAATCTGGTTTCGTTTTCTTGGCGTTACATCTCTCCGGCGAATCTAGTTTCACTTTCTTTTGCACGATGAAGGTAAACAGTCTGTTATTGCTTTGATTTTTTTTTTTTTGCGTAAGTCTGTTGTTCCTTTGTTGTTTTGCGGGATGCATTCATAAATTTATTTTTTGGATAGGGTAAAATAATAAAGTACCATTGTGAAAAGTAATTTCATCATTATATTAATTTTAACCTTGTCACATCATCACTTAACATACAGATCTATTAAGTTAGGATCTATTTGATATATATTTGACATCTGACGGGGGGGGGGGGAGTGATATTATTGGCAAGTTTGGGGGTTAGGTGACTTTAAAGGAAAAATACAGGGGGGTGAGTGAAATTTTCCCTACTATATATAATACTATCCTAAACCTTGGACCAGCCCCACAATGGATCAGGTTCGGTTTATCTCTGACTTGTGACAACCAGACCTAAACCCGAGTGAACAACTGATTTTATAATTAATTATGCCCATAATTATCTTACACAACTCAACTTCCATTGCAATTCTTCTATTTCTGTCTCCTACTCGTGCAAATCCTAGAAACTTAAACCGTTGTCTGAAACTAAAATCCATCTATTGTCGTTGTCCGCTCATCTCCCTTGCCTTCTCCACCACTCCTTTGTTCCTTGCCAATTACCTGCTCCAATCTCCATTGGTCGCAGATGCCAGGCCTTTTCCAAATGCCCCTAGTTTAGTTCAACAATCGGTAATCTAAGACTCTAGGGCCTCCTCTATCAATCATACATGGCCAATGTGTTGAAGTAACTCGAAATTAGGGAAGTGAGCATTTGGCTAATCATTTACTTGAATTTATTTCTCTCTGATCATGAAAAAGTATTATCTGGCTTTGGGTAATTGGCGAGTCAAAGTTTGAGGCCCTCGGGATTGGGGGAGAAAGATCAAAGGGGAAGAAACAGAGAGAAAAGGAGCGGGAGAGAGAAAGATTAGGAGCCTACAATTGCATCTTCACTAGGTAATTGCAACAACAAGAGAGAAGACCAAAAGCAACGCCATTGGGGGGTACCTACAACTGGATCTAGGGTTTCATTCAGATTACTTGAAGACTTTAATTTTTTTTTATTCTGTCGCATTTATCTTTTGGGGGAAAACATATAAGTTCACGTCACCTTAAGGGTACTTTTGTCAATTAAAAGGTTAAGTTTACATGACGCTGGCAACTAACATTGCAAACCTAACACTAACTGTCCCCAATTTTGAATATTTAGGGAGTTTCGTATCATTTATCACAAGTTAGGATACTCCATTGTATTTAATAGATTTTCCAAGGGAAGTCCATCATCTGTCTAAAGTTATTTTTATTTTTATTTTTATTTATTTATTTTTTGCTAACGTTGATGTTGGAAAGGTTGATACGTATAATGTAGACAGCTGAAACTTCTCCCCTTTAGAGTTATATATTATTGAAATGTTAAAATGATTTTCACGTTTCATGCGCTTCATACATGTTGAAACCCATACATGCATGGAAATGAAAGTCCCTTTCTCGGATTTGTTTCCGATCCCATTGTCGGAACAAAAAAATATTAGATGCATCGAATCAATGTATAAATATTTCGGTACATAAAGTCCAGCCGGGATTACAATCGAAAAGGTATATATATATATATATATATATATATATATGGGAAAATGTTATTGTAATGAGGGTTTGTTATTTTTCTAAACGTAACAAGGAATCTATTCTACCACATGGATACTTGATGTGTTCATTCCAACCGTTGGATAGAAAGAACAGGTCTAGATTACCTACAGATCGAATTTTAAACTCTAATCCAATCGACAAGCTACAAACACATAAGGTGGATCTTACCAAAAAAAGAAAAAGAAAACACATAAGATGGATTACAAATCGAATGGCTCTGATCTGTTAACTCACATCGGGTTGGGTTTTCATTAACACTCTACCTAAGTAGCATCATCTAATCTAATTGGATTGATAAAATAGGTTAGTCATCTCGAAGGTTCTAAATCCAATTACTGGACACAATATTGGTCATGTTCAAAACCAATTCGGTTCTGATTGGTATATGGATCGAATTGTGAGCTGACATGTGGTCGACGCCACATATAATAATATTGAAACAAGATTGAATCGGGAATTGGTCCAGCCCAAAATCGATACAAATCAGCCAATCTGACACCGATTACTTAAACCGTTATCACCTTGCTATTCCACAAGGATGAAGATAAGACCAATAGATTGAAGGGCAACGACAATCCACTAGACAAAGTTGTGGACCCACTCACTAACCCCCGACGAGTAACTTGCAAAACACTGTTTTTAAGCTAAATACTGATGCCAATTTCACTGAGTCGATTGTTGGATTATGGTACATTTGCTAATATTCGTTATCTTTGAACCTTCCTCTTTTTCTCTCCCTATTATTGGAGAAGCCTTAGCTATTCGGGCAACTCTATTGGTCGCAATTAATGAAGGGGTAAAGCGGGTGATTCTGGAATCTGATAATCAACGCGTGATGGATCATTTACTTGGGAAACTAGGGTCTTCAGTGTTTCAGTGCAATGTGATCCTTGAAGATATTGTCCACTTACAACCATATTTCGAAAAAGTTGTATTTTCAGCTTTATTTGTAGGGAGCAAAATAGCATTGTTGACTCCTTTGTAAGAGGGCCTTGTCGTTAGCATGTATGACGGTTTGGTCGAATTCCAATCGTTGGATTCAGAAAAATTGTATTATGAATCCTTTGAGTGCCACATGTTCTAATAAATAAATTTCCTTCCTACAAAATAATAATAATAATACTAATACTAATAATAATAATAATAAAACTTGCAAAACACTTTTCATCATTTACATGAGGCTCTCTTTGCATTGGTTGGTTTATTTTAATGAAATTTTTTTAAGGGGGTTGGAGATCTCTCCACACGCTAATGGGGTATAATGGAATCTTATACACTAGTGCGAAAAATAAAAGTATAAAAAAACTGACCAACCGGTCACTTAAAGGAGGAAAAAAAAGGCCGAATATCAAAGAGAGAGATAGAAATAGAGATAGAAATACAATAACTAAAACCAGAGCATCAAGGGAGGAGAGGATTGTGAGAGAAGAGAAACAGACCATCAGAGGTGCTGGCGTAGAGGCCACTCTCCCTATCAAGAACTTTCTCCGAAAATTTAAAGATAAGAAATGTTATTATAAATATAAATCTTTTCCAAACCCTTTATTCTTTTAACTTATATATAACAAGAAATGAATTCAGAGCAGTATACATCAATAAATGAAGTGGAAACATATACCTAATCCCTACATACTTCGATGAAATAAAAATTCTCTCAAATCTGGAAAACAAAAAGGAATTTATATGTTAATAAACAAAATCTTAACCTTCAACTTACAGTTACTAGTTCTAATTCTAATATAATTATTCATACTCAAGCTATCCACCACCATTGAGCAGTTTGCATGGGGTGTCACCTTCGGCAGTTTCAGTTTACCAAGCTTCACCTTCACTGGTACTTTAGCATTAAGAGTCAATGGAATAGTTCCTGTCTGTTGTTGCTGAGATAATGCTTGACGAAGAGTATTTCCATCATCAATGTGACCTGTTAATTCAATATTCAGGACAGTTGTGTTGTGATGACCCTGATAGAAGACTGGTAAAGATCCTTCACACAGCTTACTGCTTGAGTACCATGCACTAAGGTTGCTTCCATTCTCATAATATATTCCAATTTTCTTGTTTGGATTCTTGATTGTAAGCCTCACAATAAATTTAGCAGAGAAACTCGTGCTTGAGTTAAAATTCAGCTCAGTGATCCTCAGGCCATCTACAGAGTATGAAGGGATCTTTGGTCGGAAGATAAGAAAAAAAAGCCCTACCAGAGCTGCAATGATAATCACTAGGATTATAAGAATGCTAATTGTCCAACACAAACACCTGCAACAACAACTTCTTTTCTTTGGTGGAGTTGAATGAACAACCGGATATGTCCAGTTCACCGGAGGGTAATGCTTCCCGGGATCGCCTTTTTCCGATCTTGCTGAACCTTGAGGAACTAACCGCACCGTTGGTGGCGCTTCTGGATCCACTGGATATATTTTCTTATGAACTTCTGCCATTACTACTAGCAACCTTTAGAGAGACCTGATAATGTAAGTGGCTTTTGTGATCTCTTGACAAGGTTGCAGATTTTCTTTGATGGTTCCAACCCTTTCATGTATTTATGAGGATGACATTGAAGAATATTAATTTAGAGTACTGAGATTTCTTGTTTAACTAGTATTGACGTGTCTCGTCAGGAAGTATTGTAGTTGGGAAGGTTTTAACCTTCCATACATCTAATCTAAAGCAAAAGTATATTATGGGTGATTTAGCAAAGAACATTTCGTCACCATGTGTCCAAGGGAATAATAAAATATGAACTGATTTAATCTTGTATATCAATGATTAGTGAAAAAAAGAAAAGAAAAAAGAAAACCATATGTCACTCCATAATATATATGGTTTTGTGTGTGTCACACGTTGATTTATATTTATTAATTAATTTGACTTCTTCTTGTTGTAATTGCTCAACCTTTTGACTTGAATGGTCATCATCATTTATGATTTTTCATTAAAGGTCTCAATAAATGGCACATGCATGCATGACATATGGCTAGGACACATGCATGCATTACTGTCTCATTTTGAAAGTCTTCAGTTTCAACAGGTTAATGTTTTGAAAATTTTAAAATTGAAGAATGTTCTGATCTTCCAAAGGATCAGAAGAGTCCCACGTACACGTTCAAGTCATGGAAATCAACCACTCTTTTGCGACTTGATGGGCTGATCCTGAGCTTCATTTTTTAAATTATATATATTTAATTCACGCATGTAAGTATCCCGGTGAAGGTTTTAAATCCAGGTTTAGTACATGGTATCTGAAATGTTCAAAATCGATTCAAATTGGTATATGGATTCAATGGGAAGTTAACGTGTAATTGATAGTGTATCTAATAATGTTAAAACAGAATTGGATCAGCGATCGGACTGGTCCAAAACCACTAGGAATCGGCTGATCCAATTAGTCCAATACTGATTACTTGAACCATGATCCTAGTTATTATTGATGAGGCTGCGATCACTCTTTGTAAAGGACCACAACGTTCGCAGCATATCAAACACAATGAACAATTGATGATGGTGAAAATTAGTCACCGCCGGACACATGGTGTGGATCCAAATTGATGATTAAAACACATGACATAAATCCAACTTCCGACATCGATCCACTCACGACTTCCATAGCAGAGCCGATTTCCAACTTGAGATAGTAGAAAGAGACAGCATGCATAAGAAGGAAAGGACAGCATGATGACAACGTGTCCTTTAAAGAGACCTCTAGCTCAAGAGTCACTTGCGCTTGACGTACCAATCAGCAGACATAATCATGCATTAGGATAGGGGTATCAATTTTGGGACGGAACCGGTAGCATAGACCTAGCCGGCCCAAATTAATTCCTAAGTCGACACGGACCGAACTGTTATTGGACATGTTTTGGGTTGAGGTATGGCATATCATACCGGTCCTAGTCCGGTCTGCGCTAGCCCAAAAAAGTGGACCGATGAGACTGAACCCGATAATGGCCCGAACCAAATGATTTAGACCTAATATTAAACCCTAGCTTCAACACTTAAGTCTTCTGGATGGCGTTAATGGGTTTTCTACCGGCCTTTCAATCGAAATCGGCCCGATACAACCCAATAAGTTAAGCCCAATAACAACCCGAAACCGGACCGGCTTGTTAGTTAATGTGAACAGTGCAACCCACTCAGCCCGAACCTCTTAATGGACATGTTTTGATTAGGGCTTATAAAGCTTGACACCGATTTAGCTCGGACCGAAACCCCCCTGGACCGGCCCCTTGACACCCCTACATTAGGACATGGCATCATGTGCTAACCCATGTGCCAAAAGCCACTATTAAGGTCAAAGCACGTTTTAAGCAGTTGACCCACATGATTAAGTACACAAAAAGGTGACACTTGAGAAGTCGCAAAAATCGTATCCCACTAAACCAGCATGTGCTAGAAGAAAAATAACGCAAATGCCAAATGCCATGAGAATGCATGCAACACCTGAAGGATGCCACCTCAGTAGTCCAGCATGTGTACTTCCACATCAGAAACCACTCCAGTAGTTATAAATACCTGACAGATCAAAGATAAATGGTTGAACACTTTCATTCTTAAGAACTCTGTCTTTCTCTCAATCCTACAAAAAAAGATCCCACAAAAAGCTGGAACTCGGATCTTTATTCCCTAGTTCCTAATTGCTTGATCTTGTACTCAATTGAGCGAAGGAGTGGTTTCAGGGTTATCCAACCCGCCCACATTATCTCTTTTCTTTCTTCCTGTGTAGCACTTGAACGATCTGGAAGGGGCGAGCCTTGTTTCACATCAACGGTTTGGCCCCCACTGTGGGACCAGTTTCTTGTTTTCCTAATCCTTAGTACCTTTGAAAGTCTCTTACTGCACCTTAACCATTTCTCGATGGAAAACGGCACATCGAAGAGAGCATGTTCAACAATCTCAGAGTCGTGATCTCCCAAGTGAAAGATATCATCGCAGTAATGAAAACAGCCAAAGGATTCACCAGGAAGCTGACCCCAACCCTCAACAGTATGTAATGCATGTACAGTTCGTTGCTATTGCACAACGGCTTACACAAGTCACTTAGTTGCTGCAGCAAAGGCAACAACCGGTAGATGTTTGGGGAGTAGCACCAACTCCAGCTCTAGACATACCTCTACCTTCGGAGGGTAGCCAAAGAAACCATAAGCCCTATGATCGTACAAAATCTAAGCATTCTGTGAGACCAGCAGTTTCCAGGCCCCAACAGCCACAACTTAGTAGACATACTCCTCACGTTCCTGATAATGCATCCCATCCAAGGTGTGCCCACAGTGTTGCTGCTTCATCCAGTCGCCATCACCCTGAACCACAATATCAAAATAGGATCTCGGCCCGAGAGAGACTTGGATGACGGATTGATGCGGACGATGATGTGTAAGCAAGGTTGATGCCGCTCGACAAGGCCTGCAGCAGTAGAACAACAACCTCTACCATCAGTTTTGGCATCAAACCCAACAGTTCCTCTGTCCCCAGCATTTGACCTGCAACAATAGCTCCAGAAACTGACCCAGCGACTCCTACAGAAAGAGAGGATTACGGAGGAGTGGTTCACCAAGAGTAAAATGCCGTAATAGCCCTTTCTCATGACCTAATGGCTGTCTCACTACCATTAGGGTTCGTCATGCCGAACGTAGGGTTTTTCAATGGCACTAGCCACCGAGAACAACATTTGGACAAATTCTCATCCAACATACTCTTTCATGGCCACGAGATTCCTTTATCTGGCCTTTCCAACTACTTTGAAAGGAGCCAGCAGAACCTGGTTTCATAACCGGCCCCTATACTTCCTCACAAGCTTCATTGACCTTAGCAATAAATTCTACACCCATTTCCATGGAAGCCAAGAGCAAGTAAAAACTGTAGCACACCTCCTGATTCTACGTTAGCAAAAGAATGAGTCTTAGATCCTTCATCACTCGGTTTAATGCTGAAGTCATGGAGATAAAAAATATTGGCCAGGAGGTCATTTTTGTGGCACTGTCAATAGCAGTCCAAGACTTGTAACTCATGCTTTCTTTGACAAAGAAACCTGTGACTTTCTTGCCGGAGCTCTTAAACCGCTAAGAAACGTATGCCATAGCAAATGAAATTGTCACCTTGGAAAAAGGACACTGGCACCTCGACAGCTGGGTCCGAAAGGAGGCGGTCTAAACTGGCAGAGATCTAAAGAAAGTGATGCAGGAAGAAAGCAATGAACTGGGAGAGATTCCTTCGTGGGAAAACCTACAAATTAGACTCTCAAGGAATTTACCCGACTTATACTGCCTTTATTAGAGATTATGCTCTTGATGAAGGAACAAAAACTATTAAGACCACCTCCAAAGATACAGGAAGAACCGGCTCATCGAAATCCTTGCCGATATTGTAAACATCATCGTGACCACGGCCATGTTACTGACAAGTGTCAAAATTTGCGGCACCAAGTGAAGAGGTTAATCAAGCAAGGATACTACATCGTGTACATTAATCATACTCAACTAGGTGTAGACAAAAAGCAAGCAGCAGTGTCTAGACCCATTTCGGTAATAGGGTGTAATACCCAGGTCGGTTACCAGTGACCTGAATTGTGAAGAACCAAACCACCACACAACAAATCACACACAATATCCAACATAATCAGAGTTAAAACAGATATAATATAGTAGCGGAAGTATTAACGTAGATCAATAAAATATCTGATGCCAACTGATGATAGTGTAAAATTTATTACAAATGTTATTCCCAAAATTTGTACTTCAAAACATAATCCATAATATTCAATATTTATACAACCATATAGGGGAAAGAGTAGATCAATGAAAATCCTAAGTATAGACTATACAATCTATCTACGGTATCTCTGGGGTGGCACTAGCTCAGGGGCCATAGATGCAGGCACTATATAGACACAACCCTTATCGTGACTCTCTTCAAGGAGCTCCCCAATAGTACTAGCGTGACCTGAATCCACTGTGGGAGAGTCCAAGAAGTCAGCAATAGAAGGAGTACTTGCATCAAAATCTAAAAAGAAGTATCGATACAGGGGTGAGCTCCTATCCCAACTCAGTGAAGGGTCAAGCCAATGCACATGCACATGAATGAAGAAATGTATTCATTAATTAGGTTCAGTGTAATGGGCTGATAGTGCCATCTTGCGATTCACCACAGTACTTGACTGCGGATCCAATGCTCTTGTAAGGGAAAAAGGTACAGGGCCCACAGTCTAGGACCGAGACTCTATACCCCAAGAATGAACCACCATGCATGATCCTTGATCAGTGGATCGTTATCCCCAATATAGGCACCACCTTGCCATCCTCAGTCACTGACCTTCAGGACTCATCTCACTGCTACTGTTACACCCCAAAACCACGACATTTTAGTATGACCATGGGTTTCTCGCAGTGCAAGTATTCCATACATAATCTATTCACAGTACTCATACTTACAGCCAAACACACCAGATATAGCTACCATAGCATGGTGTAAATCAGAGAATACAAATAAAGTAGCGGAATCAATATTTTAAACTCGAAGCCATGTCTAGATGTTATAATTACATCATAGAAGTTTATGTATCTGTAAACCAAGACATAAAATAAATACTATCAAGTAGTTCCATATTCAAACTAAATACCAACTATCACGGGTCCAAACATAGCTTGGAGACAAAATAAATAAACTAAGAAAAATCTAAATAAAATCCTATCTCTTTAAATAGAGACGTATTCACATCAAGCAAAATGTTGTTCCTGGTCCATAAAGACAGTCATCACATTCACATGTCGAGTCATGCGAATCATCTTTAGATACTTCATCTTCAGACATATCAACAGTATTATTTCCTACAAAATAATCTAAAATATGTACGTACATTGGGGTGAGCAGACCATACGCTCAGTGAGGAAATTAGCACGCACAAGTACACAAATGCATGAGTATTTTATTAAAGCTTTGGTCAGTGAGCAAGCATGCGTAAGTCATGTCACACCTAAATACTGGTAATGAACACTCAAGTACGGATAAAGTAAATGAAACACACTTGGCTACGCTGCATTTGAAACATGACGCAAAGAATGAAGAAAACGACCCAAGGACTATGCCCTGGTGCCTACCAGCACTCCCCCATTATAGGCCTCATCCTAGCATCGACAGAACTAAGCCTTAACCCTTCGTTGGGTAACCCGCCCAATCCATAAGATAAACTCCCATCATTGGGTAACACACCCAGTCCCTGAGGAAAAGCACTTAGAGCGCGACTCATCCCTAGGTCTCATCCAGAAACACTAGATGAAGGCTACCAACATGTCCGGCTAGGTCGCCCTGCTCCAATTACGAAAGGGGAGCACCGCATCTACGGTCAGATCCTTTTATATTTAAACCTATGCCAATACCTAAACCTCTATTGGCAAGGGTTGCCTGTCACGGGATGTTGAAATCTAAACCTAAAATATTACTAATGTAGGTACTCATATCCTAGCTTAATAGACCAAGATGAACCATTCCATTCCAACCAACTAGATCCACCAGGATATAAGAATATGCCAAATAATCATGTTATCAAACAATTCGAATGTTATCAATCCAATACAGAAATAGTATGCAAGAATGCATGAATAGAAATCACAGTTATTGGATGCATGTTATCACATAGCAATCCAAACATATCATAATCACAACATGCACATGAAAAACAAGAAAATAAAATAAAGCTAATTTTCGCACATGTAATGGTGAGCTATATGCAGACAGAGTACCTTCTATTGCTTCCCACGTCAATTACCTCGTTGTGATTGGTATATGATTAATACTATAAATTATTTGGTTCTTCTTTTAATTGGCCTAGGGTAACCTCATTAGTCTTAGGAATATTTTCTAGGGTTAACTGGTTAAGTTTCATAGTCAATGGTTGAATAATCAACCTTGAAAAACATTCTTTAACATAAGCAGTTGCTGGGAGTGGTCGACTAGATAAGCGATCGATCAGACCCTTTCCATCAACCTATTGATGGATTTTGGCTTATAATTGGCTCCAAAGGCTTGTACCTTATTTGTGTCACTTCCACAGATGGTTTACCGTATTATCCAGTCACTGGCTATGGTAGATTTCCATTCCCATAGTTTACATATAGAAAAAAAATCAGCTAGCCCCCAAAATAGTTTTGAAACATCACCTACCATTCACACCTTTTAAAAAACATCAACTACCCCAAGTAACTGACGGATGAGACTGAAATCATTGTTAAACATTTTTACCCTTTTTGTTTTTAATTGAAATTTTTTAAAAATTAATAAAATGACTAATATAACCCTTCACAATTTCGTTCTCCCCTCTTTCTTCTCATTTATCATTCTCCCCTCACAGTGCTTCCTGCATTGCAGTCAGATCCCGTTTCCTTACCTTCATTGCAGTCAGATCCGACAGAAATCGAATATATACCTCTTGTAATCGCTGAAACTTCAGGCGATCAATCTCCAATCCCAAAGCTTTCCAACGAGAGAAGCAGCTAGGGAAATGGAGAGTAGAAGCTGCGGACTACAACAATTTTTACTTTTTACGACGGTTTTTCTTCGTTGTAAAAGGTTTTTCCCGTCACAAATAACCTTTTCCGACGGTAAAAACCCGTCATATATAATGGCATTACCGTCGTATATGTAGCCGTCGTAAATGTTAACGACGGGAATTGCGTGGCGTCTGGAAAAGAATATTTACGACGGTAGTATAAAACCGTCGTAATAAAACGTATTTACTTCCCGTAAATTACATTGTTATTTTACTTTTAACGACGGTTTATTATAACCGTCGTTAAAAATGTTATTTTTTTAAAAAAAAATTACATAAAATTGATTTGGAAGTCTTTTTCACTTATAATCCACATCTACATACATTCCCTGTACCATGTTTCACACCAAAAAGATCATATGAACTTTAACAATCATGATCAACACATTGCCATTAACATTAATAGTTCTCAAAATTTGAATAATTATTTTTACATGACCCGTTTTGTAAGAACCGTGCTCTAAAACCCGGTTTAATCATGGTTTTATGCGATGACAGGTGCCCCAATCATAACCGGACCGGAAAGCGAAGCCGGGCAAGGGACCCGCAAGAAGCCGGGTGAAGAACCAATCAATTCAGTACAAAATGTGTAAAATGGCTAGTGCATACCGGTCTCACCATACCGGGTCTCACCATACGGATGCACTATCCTGCAACCGTATGGCATACCGGTCTCACCATACCGGTCTCACCATACCGGATGCACTATCCTGCAACCGATATGGCATACCGGTCTCACTATACCGGTTGCACTATCCTGCGACCGTATGGTGCGAGACCGGTATAGTTCGGGCCGGAGTCCGTCTCCATGTGTTCTCTCAAAAATGGAAACTTAAGTTTCCATATGAGGGGAGCGTGCTTTGGGCGGCCTCCCTTATTAATAGGGGAGACACTCGTGAACCCCTTTGTTCGGAGAAGGAGTTGAGGGTTCAAGGGGTAGATGCCGCCCGGGAAGGAGGGCTCGTGGAGGAACACGCCGCAACCGACAACCGCTACCGGTAAGTGCTCTATCCTTCGTAGTGTTGATTATCGGATCGGGCCGCTGAAGCGCGTGAGATCCGATGGAAAATTTTTAGATTCCTTTCGCTTTTTTTGGATCCGTTGGTTTTTGGCATTCTAGCCAAGATCCGTAGGACCCTTCGGCGGACCTTAGCAATAGGGAAACCCTTGGGATCTCCCGTAGGGTGGATATGATGATTTGTGCCCTAGATGCCTTTCCGTCCCTTTTCGGATCTGGGGCCGCTATGCGGCGTTCTAGCCGCGATCCGTAGGACTTTACGGGGATCGGGCCTTAGCGAAGATAGGTGAAACCTTAGGGAGCTACCGTGGAGACCTCGCTCTCCGAAATCACGCCGTAGGTTATACCCCTTGGGAGGAGTCCCGCGGTATGGGCCCGGTGTATACGGCGGCACCATACCGTCGCACTCAACCGGATCCGAGTGAGACCGGTATGTGTGCATCCGGTATGCATACCGCGGCACCCGTACCGGTTGCACTCGGTCCAGTCTGAGCGAGATCGGTATGTGTGCATCCGGTATGCATACCGTTGGCACCATACCGGTCGCACTCGGTCGGATCCCGAGTGGGACCGGTATGTGTGCATCCGGTATGTATACCGGCCACCATACCGGTCTCACCATCCTGCGACCGGTATGTGCGAGACCGGTATGTGTTCCGAGCCCTGTTTGTTTGGGAAAGCCGGGTTTGGCTTCTAAAACTCTAATAAATGGAAATTAACATGTAATTATGATTGTGTAGGACTTGTATGTGAAACCTCACGCCGAAAAGGATTGATACCACACGTCAGGTAAGGGACAAGACCCGAAACTTAAATTAAAGATTTAATAATAAACCTTAGAGAGCTCTTTAATTTTCTATATCAATTTATATGCTTGTTTGATGGATTGTGCATATCACATGTCATGTAGTGTAAATTCTATTTGATTTATCTGTTCATGCATTTCATATCCTAGGTGTGATGGATGTTAGACATGTGATTGTTTTAGTTGGAGTGTGGAATGGGAAGGGCCGGGGCTGGTATCATTCCTCACCCACACCTTTCGGAGCACCTTATCTTAGCATGCTTGGTTGAGTGGGGTATCAAGGGGAGGTTATGGCGGGTGGTCTCCGATGTTGACGTTGATCCGGCCACGATGTGGCATGGTGATCTCCGATGTCGGCGTTGACGCCATGGCGTCTAGCTCTATCCTTATATCATATGGAGCGATGTTGGGATAGGGCCTACTTGCGTATAGTTTCATCTTGGTATGCTTGTTACGGGTAGGGTATCGGGGGAGGTGAGGTAATGTGGTATCCGCTGGCCGCTCTAGCTCTATCCCTATGCCGTAGGCGGGTACTAAGGTGGAGCCTACTTGTATTGACATCCGGGACCTGGTTAAAAAACGGAACCCACTTGCAAGCCCTTGCCAATAGGGGTTTAGGTATTTGTACGATATGGGATATCGGGAGGAGGACGTGGGATTGTGGTTCTTCCCCCGCCCGGACTCGAGTCCCATCTCTATACCGGGAGTGAGTGATGTGGGGCAACAATAGTAGTGTGGTAGGTGCCCGACTATTGGGTGTGCTCATACTCCGGCATGGAGGTGCGATGGCCCCAAACCTTACCATAGCACAATTGCAAGTTATACCGGCCCAAATTGTAATGTTAACTCATGCATGTGGATGTTGCATTGGTCTGTGCTTTCTCCGAGCCGTGTTTTAGCTCACCCCGATATATATATCTCTTTTCGGATTTGGATGCGGGGTATACGGTGGAGGACTTCGTGACCGCCCTTACACGACGATGGGCGCCTGGAGACACAGAGTGTGGAGGGCCGAGCATGATGCGTTATGCGAGTGCTCCTTCTGTGTCTTTCCTCTTTGATTTGGTTATTTTCAGTTAAAACTTTGTAATAAAATAATATTTAAATTCTGATGGATGATGGAATAATTAGATTAATTATTTTAATTTATCATTTAGTTCAGCTCATTGTTATAATTATTTCCGCTGCTAGTATTACTCTGGATTTTGATGGTTTGCTCAGGGATGATTGGTTGACACGGTCTTTCGAGATCCTGGTGTGAACCGTGGTTAGTACCGGTTCACTCACACTTCTGGTTCAGCCGGAATTGGGGTGTGACACGTTTAACGTTTAAAACCCAAAGCACGCTACAAGCTCCCTAGTATAAATGGTGGGCCTGTGTAAGTGGCAGCATCTGGCTCCTGCAATTCTGTCCCATTGAGCAATGGATAAAACAAAATCTGCAACAACCGTAAATGGAAGAGGTTATAAATTTATTTCAGCAAGCCATAAAAGGGGTAGGGACAACAAGGATAGAATGCACAAACCAGTTTATAAAGAATTAAGACTTACATAGATATGTACAGAAGGTATAGAATCTTGATGTTATACTAGTAAACTTCAAATTTTAGAAAGAAGAGAGGCTAAAGAAAGAAATGGGAAAAAAATTACATTGATCAATGATGGAATTCTCCACCTAATAGCTTAAGCTTTTGTGTTGGATAATTCAACATAACTGAAGAGTGCAAAAGATGAGGTGATCACTTGATTAAATTTCAGTTAGCAACATCAATCCTATTCAGCTATGCCACTCTACCTAAGACCATATCCTGGCATAAAATCAAAACAACAATGAATTATCAAGACTCAATGTTTGAATAGGAACAACAGAACAAAAACAGTGGTGAAGTTGGCAAAAGGTATGGGATGGTTAAGATTAGTCAATAGTGGGCCTAAGACATCTGCTAAATAGTGCTCACATTACTTCATTTGCACTTATTGCACATTACTGGCCTTCATGGTTTATGTCAGGGTCAGAGGGTGAATAGATTCTCTTACAACAAATAGAAGAGTGACTTAGAGGCTAGAGAAAGCAAAGGAAAGAATCTCACCAATGGATAATTACAGTTGCCTTCTCATATACAAAAAATCATAGAATTGGTTCCTCCAACAGGTGTTTCATTTGTAGACTCCAACAAAATTGATATTATAGATGAGAGTTGCATAGGCATGTTTGTTGCAATCACAATAGAAATTCATTCTCAATTTTAGTATACATGCCTAGGGCCATACTCAACCTCATCAAAACTTACCTAATATAACTTCCAGCTGAATTAGCTTGCAGTTTTCAAAAATTTAGGATTGGGCATCAACTGACACTTAGGGCAAACCAACCCAACCCAAAGCTGACAACGTATATTACATGTTTTGTGTGAGTGCATGTGTGTGTGTGTGTGCAAATTAATTCAGAGTTGTACTGCTCTAATACATCTTCACTGTGTTGCGTAGAATTAGAGTTTTTTATTGAATGCTTTAAACCTACAACTTTTGGTAAATTGGAGCTTAACCTGAAAATCACCCTGCAATTTCAGGTCCATATGCTAATTCTAGAGAAATCTGGAGCATCCGTTTTACACCTGTTTAAGAGGGCAAAGCAACAAAGCCACATGCTCAGAGAGGAAAACCGAAAGAGAGGGGGTGGCAAGGCAACTACAGTATGTCTTTAACTCCAATGCCTTATCTATTGAAAACATATCAACTAGCATTGGAGGGACACCGTCACCTCCTAAAATACCTTGATCGAGACCATTAATGACCTGCACAAGAAGTAACTGTATTTAGTATATGTTGGCATTGACATAAAAATCTTAGTTGTCTCACAATATAAGCTATTTTTTCTCGTTCTCCGTTTGGTTGGAGAAGGGTATATAAGGGAACAGGTTCAAAACAAACAAAAACTTGTTGCTAATGTTGGTATTCTTAACCACGTCAAGAAACATGTCAGATCTGCTGAAATAAACAAACTTGTTGATAATAGGAAGGCAGCCATAGCAAACATATAAATTTGCACCAGAATGAACCACCAGTCCTAGGGAAGGAAGAAAATGTTATAAAGCTATGGAAACTGGAAAACAAAATATGGTCTATGGGCATTAAGAACAAGGTCAAGAAGGCAAGGAGTACCTGCTTAAACGGGACTTTGGATTTTCGGTCAGGCTTATGTAGAGCTTCTCCAATCATAAGTTCATAGGCACAGATAATTCAAGGAATGTGAATATCCTTCAGATCAAAACATATGCTGCACTTTTGCAATTGCATTATTTATAAAATAATAATTCTACACATGAGCAACCGATAACAATAAATTATTGCCAACTTGGTCTTGTGCTTTCATTACCTCTGACAATAATAATGAATCCAAAGTCAACAGAAATCAAAGCTTGCAAAGATATCGAAATTTAATGACAAGTGATAAACACTTACTGGTTGATGACTAAAATTTTCCTTACTGGCTACAGATTGTAGAAAGACATGATATTATCACCTTTCAACTGGTAATGGTCTGTGAATCAAGTTCATCACAGAGATCACAAACACTTACAAATTAACTTGAAAGTAAACAAGAATGTGGTCAAGATAATGGAAGAGTAAGAGATCAAGGATTAATAATACATGGAGGATCAGGAACCCATGATTTTACAGTAGTGGAGACAGGAGAGAAATCAGACTTAGAAACTACAAGTTCAACTGATCAGAATTATAATTTTCCATTACAGGAACTGAAATAAGAAACTACATTAAAATGCGAACAACCCGAACTAATATATATATTGAACAAAAGCTAATCAGAGACACCATTATTATACAACAATTAATTTGTTTGCCGGCCTTGGAACCTTCATTCATCAGTAATTATTTGAAGTCTTTATCCATAGATCTCTAATAGTACTTTTCTCTAGAGTATGTACCATATGTTTCTGTGTTTGATGGTTCAAGTGATGGCAATGACTGTGAGCCACCACCAACAGTCTGAGTTGAAGTTTGATCTCTTACTCCGATCCATTAGATCGAGTATTAAAAGTTCTTAGAAGTGAGACTGCAATAAACATGAAGAGCAAGAAACTAAACGGAGGATCTAAAGGGAGTTCCAAGAGCTGCAGATGTGAATCTGAACAAGAAAGTAAAGGAGATCTGGAGGCCCGAGTTTAAACCATCAAGCTACTGCAGCAACAATGCAAAACTGGGTTGTCTAAAGGTTGAAGAAGAAAATAGTCAGATTTAAGACACGTAGACAAATACTAGGAAGAAAGCATCTCATGAAGACCATTTGTAGCATGATAACTAAAATGTGGATAAGGTATTGGTGAAAAATGAAAGAAATGTTGGAATTTATACTCACAAAAGAAAAATATTTTCTACAGTGACCCATTTCCCACTGGTAGATGAAACCTTCCCCTTCAACCATGTCCTCAATGATGCAGGGGCGAATCCAGACCTATCAGATAATAGACTAGTTAATGTAATCAGCGATGAGGTTCTTGACCTCACCTTGTAGGAGTTTCTTACTCTAGCAACGCCAACTGCTAAGTTTCAGGTCTTTTATCAATAAATCTCCACAAAAGCCCTTTTCTTTTTTTTGGTGCCACATGGAAGAGAATTGTGCTCACACTAAGCACATGAATCTATTTAATCTATAATAATTCAAAATGAGGCACAAATCCAAACACCCATTGTATAGTGATGGCCATTGAAATGGAAGAATATGAAATGGACAAGGGAGGACCCTATATATATATGAGCTAGCAATCAATTGACTTCTCCATAAAACATTCACCACCTTTTTTGGGGATCACTCAATGAATTTTAACAAACTAATAGGACCACTTGAATATTTCACATATGACTATTGGGTTCCAAGTCCAACCATCTGGATGTGTGTCATATGCACAACATTAACACAACAGAGAACTTTTGTCATGATAGGTTCCTACTTCAAAAATTCTGTGCAAAAATGAAGTACCCCCGTCACTTTAGAACTATTAAGAAAACAACTCCAATATTTCAACAGAATCGAGAACTAACATTCAATAAAGTGGGTAAACACCGAACTAAGCCTACTTTAGCAACTATGAATGATGATATACTGCTAGATACCTAATGTACCGGATCCCTTCTGCAATAATTGTGTGATCACGACCTGCAACTGCTAGCAAAACCAATAGACATTTTCTATTTTCTCTATAATTTCTGCAACATAAAAAACGCAAGAGCAAGAGTAAAAGAACACTCAATTCCAGCAAATAAATGATTTCGTTTAGACTTTGATCTTTGAGATCTTCATGGAGAATAGAAGATCAGTTTAATGCCAGAGACAAGCTTATATTGTACTCTGCCATCCATCTAAAGATAGACTAGGATAATGAGGGATTAGAAGAGGCAGAGTAATGTTTTCTGCACTAAATTGCCTCAGATATCCTACGATAGAGTATCTACCATCCATCTAAAGATAGACTAGGATACATGCTTAGATGATATTTAATAAAATAAAAAAAAACCTCCTGATAACACTGCAACTTAGTAATTGGAAAGAACATACATGGTTCAAGAACTGAGAAACATAAAACCCAATCAGGATGAAGCTAAAACCCAATCAAGATACACAAAATTGACGAGGAATAATCAAAGTTTTTGCGAGAATTGAACCTTGGGTACCAAACTTAAAGAAATTGAACAATTGAGAATCTAAATCCAAACTCTAGCCAGTTGGTGAAGCTTTAAAATTTACCTCTGCCGCCGCATTGAAACTGATTAATAATCCGTAGAGGAGCAAGCTCTCCCTGAAATCGATTAATAATAGAATCGAACCTTACCTCCTAATGCTCGCACAAGCTCTCCCGGAAAGAACGAGACCTTCGATGGCTGGGGAGAGATTGGATAGATGATGGAGCAAGTGATCACCAACAGTAATTCCGATCGAGGCAGAGAGTCACAGACCCAGTGGGATGGGGAGAGATTGGGGAGAGTAATCGAGGGTTAGAGAATAGAGTACTAGCAGCAGAGAGTCGATTGAGCGGTTAGGGCTAGCATCGGCAACAGTGGAGCGGAGGAGTCAAGAGAGTTAGAAAAAAGGATTTTATCGGTTTATATACGATGGGTCGTGAAATCCATCGTATTTATTACTCATATACGATGGATATATTATTTCCGTCGTATATAAATTTTCTACTAAATACCATCGTATAAAAGCAGAGGTTAGAGGGACTTTGAAGCGGGAAATGCTAATATATATACTCGGACATATACAATGGGTATATTGTCCCGTCGTTAACACTAGGACGTATACGACGAATATATTTTTCCATCGTTAATACCTTGGAGGGAAATTCGTGGGAAAATATTTGTGTACGCCGGATGTTAATAATAAATATATACAATGGATTTATAATACCCGTCGTATATACTAGTTTGTTTATGACGGAATACACATACCGTCGTATATAACTGATTAAATCCAACGGGTTTTACATCCCGTCGTACGAGAGATATTATAAACGACGGTTTTAGTTTACCGTCGTTAACTACCATATTTTGCGACGGTTTTATTTTACCGTCGTACTATTTTGTCACAAAAAACCATTTTTGTTGTAGTAGCAAGGGAAATCAGTGAGAGACTGAAAGAAAGGGAGTGGAGCAAATGGAGATGCAGCTGGGAAGTCGAAACCGTAAAGAAGAAGAATAACAAAATCTAATTTCGTAAGAAAGGGAGAGGCTGATTTTGACAAGGGGGTTTTTGGTTTGCTGTGAGGCTGATTTCCATCCACATTGTAAGCGATCAACGCCTGGGATCCAATCATTCCTGGCTTTATAGGATTGATCGCCCATGAAATCCATCCATCGCTTTTCGTAGGAGGAGCCAAGAACGCTATTTCAGTGATGACTTTGATGAATCGTAGCTCTAGTGCAGTTAAGAGCTCAGTTGTGGAAGATCATTGCAGTTGTCGTAAACTCTGTTCCCTATTGACTTTTGCAACGATTAGGTGAGGGAATGGGAATGGTGGATTTGCAGAAGCAAGACTGCAAATACTAGAATCATAAGGAGCGGAGACGAAGACAAAAACGCCATTGATGGATTGCTTTGAGATTGTTCTAAGATTTGTTCAATAGAGGTGGCAATATTTCTAATCGAAATTTCCTAAATTTAGACGAATCGTTGATCTACAATAACTGATGAGTTGGTAGTAACAAAGTAATCCCGGTAGTTGTGATAAAAGATATGGATACAAATCATTGTTTCTTGCCACATGGCCAACATTGGTGGGTCTATGTGAGAAATCACCATTTTGAATTGATGTCATTAGAAGTGGGCTTCATTGAACAACATCATGTGCTCTGTTTTTGGACGCAAATACTAACTGGATTCTCCAAACAATGAAAGTGATGAAGCTCAACTGGTCCGACCACCTGCCTTGGCTGTCCGGGTTCGACCCTCAAAATATATGGCTCAGATGCTCCCAACTCATCCCCAAAGTCAACCAGTTCGTGAACCGCATCATCGCCGAACATAGAGCTGAAGCTCAAATAGGCAAGAGAAAGAAAGCCACCATGGACTTTGTAGACGTTTTGCTCTCTCTTGATGGACCTGATAAGTTATCGGAACCCAACATGATCGCCGTCCTCTGGGTAAGCAGAATATAAACTATTTTTGTATGTTCATTTGTTAAATCCCTACTATTGCAGGCAAAGTGAATCAGTTGGGTAATTGGAGACGGAGATGACGATCCATCGTTCAAAGCGGAAAGCCGCATAAGGAGTGGACTTATCTTTAAAAATGGCCAAGTATGAACTGTTAGGCAGGTTTATACCCCCAAAAAAAAAAAAAAAAAAAAAAAACCACTGCTAGGCATGTTTTTTTCCTTTTTGAGCAAAAGGGTTTGTATTCAGAAGGAAGAGAAGGGTAGATCTGGAGAAGAAGAAGAGAAGGAAGAGGAGGGTAAAACTGTCTTTTAATATTTTTGTAGGGTATTATTGTTCAATTCAAATTCATTTTTGGATGACATCAACAATTAACTGGATTCGTTTAACGGAGTGGATCTATTTGATTAACGGTGGTAAACGTTTGGATGGTAGTTGATGTTTTTTGAAAGATGTGGGGTGGTAGATGATGTTTCGAAACTATTTTAGGGGGTAGCTGATTTTTTTCTTTATATATATATATATATATATATATATATATATATATATATATATATATATATATATATATATATATATATATATACGATTATCGACTGTGAATGTCGGTTTTGCAACCATACGTGTCTATATTCTTGGGGATGTATTCTAATTAAATTAATCATTCCATAATGTTCATAACATATATCTTGAACTATAGGGTGAATCTATTCAGCCCATAGTAGCAGAATGGGAACTATTTAATGGACATTACACCTTTCTGTGATCAAGCGGTTGATCAAGCTCTTTTATCGACCATAATCGTCGATCGTATGGTCCCAATGAGCTCGGACTGAACTTGCTTCAATCCAATCTCTCTGGCACGGGGTCCAAGGCATTCTCAAAGGGTTTCTAATGGTCTGAACTATATTGAGGACTACTTCCCTACATTAATTCAACAGTATAGTCTCATATTATGATCAAAGATATTACCTTTGTGTCGATTAGTCAAATTTGTACATCATTAAGCAATTTTACTATAGTGGCCATTAATGGTTAAGGGAATAACAATTCCCACAAGATCAGAGGTTAGGAATTACCTCATGAGATCAAGAGAGGGTCGTTTTAAGTAATAGAATAGTGATACGTTGATTACCTTAACGATGTGTTATTAATTCTTTAGCAAGAAACTGGAGGGAGGACCTTTAATGGAGGTGGGTTCTTCTTCTTCTTCCTTCAGTCTTCTCCCAAATCTCTCTCATCAAAACTTGCACCAAAATGAATGAGGGAACAATAAGTCCCACTGATCAGAGGTTGGGATTTACCTCATGAGATAAATATATGGTCATTCTAAGTAATATAATAGGGATAAGTTTATTACCTTAACGATGTGTTATTAATTCTTTAGTAAGAATCTTGAGGGAGAAACTTTAATAGTGGTTCTTCCTTCTTCTTCTTCCTTTAGTCTTCCTCTTAGATAGCTACCTCCAAAACATGCGTCAAAGATTGTAAAGCTCTTACAAATTAGGGTTTTGGAGATTATATAGAGGGGAGATCAAGAGTTTGAGTAGATTGTGAACACGATAGGCTTCTAGGTTGCCAATTGGCACACTAACATGTTTAGAGATGGGTCCCACATGATTTGGGATGACTAAGGGTAATTAGACATTAGTCGGAACCAAGCCCACATGAGTAACCATAAATCGGTCCAATTCTGTGATCGAGCGGTTGATCACAGTTATGCGCCATTGACCGTAGTAGTTGACCGCATGGCCTTAACTGGTTAAGATTGGCCACGCAAAGGTTGGTTTGACCTTTTACCCCAGAACTACTAGTTCCTATATGTTATAAACTTGATTTAAATTTTACCTAATTGTCTGCTAAGCTTCTATACTGATACAAATGCTAGGCTTGTGTCGAATAGAAGAACATTACGCGGAAAAACTCAAATTAGCTCGTAATTTTGGATGTGGGTTTTACAATCCCCCCCCCCCAATTAAAAGAATTTCATCCCCGAAATTGTCTTACCTTATTTCTTGAACAAGTGAGGGTATTTCTCACGTATCTCATCTTCTTTCTCCCACGATGCTTCATCCTTAGAATGGTTATTCCATTTTACCTTGATATATGCAATGGATATATTTCTAAGCTAGTGAACCTTCCTATCCAGGATTTTTAGTGGTTCAACTTCATAACTCAGTTTTGTTTCAATGGATGGCGGTTTAGTGTTCAGGATGTGTGTTGCGTCAATGATGTATTTCTTTAGCATTGACATGTGAAATATGTCATGAACACTAGCAAGGTAGGGAGGTAGAGCAAGTTGATAAGCTACGGCTCCATTTCTACTAAGTATCTCATAAGGTCCTATATACCTTGGACTTAGCTTCCCTTTCTTACCAAAATCTTCTGATTCCCTTAAAAGAAGATATCTTTAAAAATACTTTATCACCAATTTCAAATTCAAGTTCTTTACAACGAATGTCAGCATAACTCTTTTGTCTTGATTGAGTAGCTTTGATCCTTTCCCTGATCAAATCGATATTCTTGTGGGTCTTTTGGATGATCTCTGGTCCAAGGATTCTTTTTTCACCAACTTCGTTCCAAAATCCAGTCCTATACTTCCTTCCATATAGTGCTTCATATGGAGCCATTTTGATCATAGACTGATAACTGTTGTTTGTAGAAAAACTCCATCTAAGAGAGATTCTGATCCCAATTTCCTTTAAAATCTAGAATACAAGCTCTATGCATGTCTTCCAATATTTGAATTATTCTCTCAGATTGTCCATTTGTCTAAGGGTGAAAGGCAATACTAAACTTCAATTGACTACCCATGGCATACTATAATCCTTCCCAAAATTTAGATGTAAATCTTGGGTTGCAATCAGATACAATGCTAGCTGGGACATCGTGTAATTGAATGATATGATCTATATATAGTCTGGCTAGCTTATCTACAGAATACTTAGGGTAAACAATAATGAATCCCACTATTTTCATGAATCTATACATAATAACCCAGACTGCATTGACAGAGCGTGATGTCAAGGGTAACCCTATGATGAAGTCCATGATAATGTGGTCCCATTTCCATTATGGTAGAGATAATGGTTGTAATTTACCAGATGGTCTTTAACGTTCTGTTTTGACTTGTTGGCACATTAAATACTTATACACAAACTTAGCCACATTAACTTTCAAACCTCTCTACCAAAATTCATTCTTCAAGTCATGATAGATCTTGGTGCTCCTAGGGTGCATAGAGTACGGTAACGAATGGTCTTCAATCAGAATATTTTTCTTCAAATCTTTTACAAATTTTGGTACACATACTCTACCACGATAGTATAGGGTTCCATTATTCAAAATGAAATCTAGGTTTTGTTTCCCATTTTCAAGTTTGCTCTTTAGTGCACCTAGGTGGTAATCCAAGCCTATTGCTGATTTAATTTTTTGCAACAATGTCGATTGTATTTATAGGGCACTTGGAGGTGCAGTAGTAGCTTTAATATAATCTTCTAGTAAAGCACTAGCGATAAGGGTCTTCTGGTATTGGTGGAGGAATGACTTGAGCTTCAGATAAGACATAGTCATTAGCTCAATTTTCTTCATTGATAACTTAGATTTCAACCATACTTATGGCTTTCCTACTAAGGGCATCAGCTACCACATTAGCTTTTCCTAGATGATATTGGATATCATAGTCCTAATCCTTCAATAATTCTAACCATATATTCTATCTCATGTTGAGTTCCTTCTGATTGAATAAGTATGTGAGACTCTTGTGGTCAAACATTATTTGGAACTTTTCTCCATAGAGGTAATGTCTCCAAGTCTTGAGCGAGAATACGACATCAGCTAACTTAAGATCATGAGTGGGATAATTTTTCTCTGTTCCTTCAATTGTATAGAGGCATAGGAAATCACCTTGCCTTTTTGCATTAAGATGCAATCGAGTCCTAACTTGGATGCATCAGTATATACTACTAGTCCTTCTGATCCAAACGGGATTGCTAATACGGGGGTAAAAATTAACTTCTCCTTTAGTAGCTGAAACGCTGCTTCACATTTCTCTGACCATACGAATTTATTTTCCTTCTTTGTTAATTGAATCAGAGGAATGACTATTCTTGAGAAATCAGCAATAAATCTTCTATAATAACTTGCTAGTCAAAGAAAACTTCTAACTTCAGTGACTGTCTTCAGTATTTCCCAGTTGAGTACCGGTTTAACCCCTTGCTTGGATCGATTGATATTCCTTTAGCTGATACGACATGACCCAGAAAGGTAACTTCTCTTAACCAGAATTTATAATTCTTGAACTTGGCAAATAATTTCTCTTACCTAAGTCTTTGTAGAGTTTGACGAATATGCATAGCATTATCTTCCATACTTTTTGAGTATACTAGATTGTCATTAATGAACACAATCACAGAGCGATCATGGAAATCGTGGAATACTCTATTCATGAGTTCCATGAATAACGCAGGTGTATTAGTCAGACCAAAAGACATAACTAAGAACTCATAGTGTCCATATCGAGTTCTGAAGGCAGTCTTTCATATATCACATTCTCGAATCTTCAATTGATGATATCCATATCGGAGATCTATTATGGAAAATACTTGGACTCCTTGTAGTTGATCAAATAGATCATCGATCCTGGGTAGAGAATATCGATTCTTGATAGTGAGTTTATTAAGCTTACGATAGTCAATACATAATCGTACGCTCCTGTCCTTCTTCTTGTCAAACAATACTGGCGCACCCCAAGGGGATATACTGGGTCGATTGAATCCCTTGTCTGATAATTCTTGGAGTTAAACCTTTAATTCCTTTAACTCAGATGGCGCCATATGATATGGAGCTTTAGACACGGGTGCTGATCTTGGAACTAGGTCGATCACGAACTTAGTTTTATGATCAGGAGGTAATCATGGTAAGTCTTCTATAAATATATCATGGAATTCTTTCACTACGTCAATCTGGTCTACTGATGATGTTTCAACTGTAGTATTGGTATATGTTAAATAACCAATGTAACCTTGGTGCAGTAGTTTAGGTTTTTACATTGTAGGTATAAATAGCTTCTTATCCTTCCTAGGTTTATCTCCAATGAATTCGAATGCTTTTCTATCAGTTGGTTGGAAAAGAATCTTCCTTTTAGCACAAAGCATATTGGCTCGGTGAGGTGGTGAGCCAATCCATGCCTAAAATAACATCAAAATCTGATATGTCCAATTTGATCAGGTTGACACCAGATTTTGATTTCCAAGCAGTACTTGACATGGTCTGTAGTACTCTGTTAGTACCACTTCCAGTCCTAATGGTGTACGAACAACTAAGTCTGACACTAATTACTTAGCAAGTATAGACAACTTCTTTGCGAACTCAAGATATAAATGAGTGTGTGGCTCTAGAATCAAACAGAATTCAAGCTGGGTGTTTGGATATACTAAGAGTGCCTATGGTGTTTAAATTCATGCATTAACACATAGACAAGCACGCAGTATGTATGAGTAAGTGATAATTGAAATATAAATACCCGTCACTACTCTAAAGGATTTTTCTGCTTCCTTTGATGACATAGCAAAAACCTTGCCCTACTGAGTATTGGCGAGCTTAGGGAAATTAGCCTTGAAATGATCAATCTACTGACAATGGTGACACTTGACTGGTCCTATGGGGGTGATTTTTTCAGCAAACTTTGTAGTGGTAGCACTCTTGCTCTTGAACTTGCCTTGAAAAGGTTTCTTTGAGATCTTCTTGTCATGTGTGGTAGAAAACCTCCAGCCAAAATCATTCTTGGTTTAATAACTATCTTTGAAAGCATCTTCAATGACCTTAGCTGTCTGAACACACTCAGCATAGCTGGTATGTCCTCTAGTTTCCACTGTGGCCCAAATTCCACCTCTATGACCTTTGAAGAATTTCCTTGCCTTAACCGCTTCAGTCCACATGCAGGCAGGGGCAAAATAGAAGAGGGATTCCAACTCAATATGATATTCTTGGATAGACTTCTGGCCTTGATAATGACTCAGATACTCAATCTCTTTCTTATCTTGGAAGCTTCTAGGAAATAGTTGTTGAAGAATCCTTTCTTGAACATTTCCCAAGTGACTATGGGATGGAGAGCTTCGAGAATTTACTAGTTAGATTCCCACCAGGTATATGGTTCACCTTCCATCATATGGCTTGCACAGATGATTCGTTGTTCATCTATCAAGATCATCATCTTAAAGCACTTCTCGATATTGCATCCAGACTGCAGGTTGTAGTGGGTTATCACCCACTCCGATGAACTTCTGAGGCTTCATCTTTTGAAACCTTTGCAACAGTCTAGAGAATTCAGCTTGGGTGGCTTCAATCCTAACTGGGGCAGCATACCTTCCTACATTCACCTCAGATATTGGCTATTGCAACCCTGTACGATGAGCATTTTCATTGGTTGGCATAGTAGCATTTGGAGCTGTAGCTCTAGGTACAGAATTAGTGACAGCTACTGGAGCAGGAGGAGCACAACCAAGTGGAGGTTTGGGTGTAGGTACAGGGGTCCTTTGCAAGGTAGCGATTAGGTCATTCATCAATTTTTGTTGTTGTTGGGTTTCCTGCTGTTGTTGTAGTACTCATGTAAGATTTTCCACAATAGCTGTAAGACCCATATCAAACTAACCCGGTCTTACCACCTTGAACCAGATCTACCCATCATGGTTGAGCCAAATGGACCAAGTGCGTGAAGGAGATCACGATCCCAGGTATTAAATAGACCCAAAAACACTTAAATAAGGGGAGGGTCGCAGACCCAGCAAGGGAGGGTCGGACCCCCCAGTATAGAAGTCAGACCCCCAGTTTTATATGGGGGGTCGGACATTTTAAGGACCAGGAGTCGACGGGATCTCCGACCCCCCCTATCGACCCTCGGTACTCGATAAAAATAGAAATTAGGAAACTTTCCTAATTTCAATGGGATTCCTTCCTAATATCAATGGGACTTGTTTTAGGAGTTTCTACTCTATAAATAGGACGTCCCTAAGCCTATTTCACTCCTTTTAGAACCCTAATTGAATTGAGAGAAAGAGAAGAGAAGGAAGAGAAGAAGAAGAGAAGGAAAGAACAAAAGAAAGCAAAAGGAGAAGAGTTGCAGAGAAGGAGTAATCTTCTCAGGTATGGATACTATTTCCATGAGTTTCTAAAGACCTTAGAGTATATAATGAAGAGGGTATGATCTCGGAGAAACCCAAACCATCAACCCATGGTTAGGTTTTCATGGAAAACCATGGGGGAAATCATGAAAGCCATATAGGTGAATGAATCATGGTTCTAGGCCATAGAACATGTGTGGAATGGACTGTAGGAGCAAGCCATAGGACCCCAAACACGAAGAATGGGCTGAATGAAGAAAAATTGACAAAACCCACAGGAGGTCGCATGGGGGGTCGATGGCCAATCGACCATACCAGACCCTGAGCATCGACCCCCAGTGTTCGGGAAGCCCAGAATAGGGGTGGTCGCACCGAGGGTCGATCATAACTCAGACCCTAGCTCCGACCCCCAGTTAACAGTATGGTTTTTAAATTCAGAATTAGTTCTAATTAAATTTTATCGACTTTGTTAGGTCTTCTAGCAATATAATAACAATATAAAAGTGATTTTAAAGCTTGAAAGAAGATCTATTAGCAAGCTAAGGTGAGGAAACAAGACTCTTAACTAATTAGTTAATAATAAACTATTTTATTTCTTGAGTCCAATGCCATGCTTGATTCTAAGCAAATATGTTTGTAATGTGCATTCAACATATCATCCAATATTTCAATTTATTGTTCATGCATATTTACTTTATGGTTTATAACATGATGCTGATGATGATGGTAGGAATAGGCATGTGAATGTATGTGTGTGGTTGGTGTACTTGATGGGAACGAGTATCAGGGGAGTGTCATAGGCTGGGCCTAAGCACTTTAGCTCTATCTCTAACTCAAGTCTTGTGCATTAGCATCGTCGTATCGCCATTACTTTAGCAGAACTATTACGTCGTAGAGTATCAGGGGAAGTGGTCTCGGTCCTTGTAGTCTCTGACTCTATCGGGGGGCCTTAGCTCTATCTCTATGGACGTTCTGAGGGATGCTGGGGTGAGGCCTTGGATATACTATTTGGCATTAGGATTGGTTAGTTGCGAGTCCAGTTTACAAGCACTCGCCAATAGGGGCTTACGTGTTGGTATGGACTGTACAACAATAAACGTTAACCTTTGTTGTACAATGTTCATGAATTGGGTGCTTGTGAGTCAACGATAAACGTTACCTTCGGGCGGCGTCACACACTTGTGTAGAGGAGGGGTCAATAAACGTTAACCTTTGACCACCCAAACCTTTCTATTGCATATTGCAAACTTTAAACCAGACCAAAGATATGAATTGATTGGATGCATATGTATTGTTGCATTGTTTTGTTTGCTCACTGAGCCATGATGTGTCCTCACCCCCTCGACGTCGAATATTTTTAGTTGATGATGCAGGTACTACCGTCGAAGATTATGTCAATGCTCCAGTGTACGGGCACATGGCGGTGATGGAAGTTGAAGATGAAGTGGATACGCATGACTCCTCTTGCGAGTGCGATGTTATTTTTATTTTTTTGGATTTAATAAAGACATGTATTTGATATTTATTTATGTCTTAGTTGACACATAATAATTTTTTATTTAAATATTAATATCACAGTAGATTCTCAGTTCATTTTACTATAAGACTTCTGCTATTGTGTATTTATTTTGATTATGAATGTAGATGTATGAGGTTTAGATAAAACGAATATCGTCTGTCTGAGATCCTGGTTGAACCGTTGGTTTGCTAGTGGTTCATCACACCATTCTGAAGAGTGCGGAATTGGGGTGTGACTACTTGGTATCAGAGCATCTCAGGCCATGTCTGCTAACCTAGCATACTTTCACGTCGAATTGTGAATTGAGATGGGATAAAAGTAAAAACTGTAATATTAAGACACTCTAAGCACAAGTGATGTTTGAGACCAAATTTGAAAAGAGAATAATGCATCTATTAAAGGGGGAACAATATTAAATATAATGAGAGAGAAACAAATGTATATAAATCGCTAAAGCAGAGTACAGTCCACAACCCGGACAGTTACTCTGTAGTACTATGAAAGGAAATAAATACAATCAGGAAGTTGGAGGTGAAGGAGGAGGCGGTGCCTCACGATCTCTGTCATAATCCTCAGTGTAGACTCTAGTCAACTAGGCTATCTGAGTCTGGGTCGTCTGAAGACTAGCTTTAAGATCAGCAACCCACTGATCAGTCCTGCGTTGAGCACCCAAAAGATCCTCCATCTGCATATCTGACCGGCGCTGAGCATCTATGAGCTTTCCCATCCTCATGTCTGATATGCGTTGGGCGTCTAGTAGCTCATCCACTTTCACACGCTGAGCGTCTAGTAACTCCCCCATCCTTAGATCAGATCTATGCTGAGCCTCTCTGATCTCATGCAATATCCCCATCATATCAGAAGGTGGGTGTGAAGGACCAGCCGCATGTGAAGGACCAGCCGTGTAAGAAGTACTAGCTCCAACAGCATGTGTAGGTGAAGGAGGTGGTATGGATTCCACATCCATGTACAGACGGTCATCATCATCAGCAGGCTCCCTATGAACTCCAGTGGTTGTTGCTGCTACCTCAGCGTCAGCTATCTCTATGCGAGTGCGATGGCACACCATCTCGTTCCTCTCCTCATCACTGACCTGAGAATCCCGCATGCCCATCTTGCAAATATCCTCCCAATCTAGAGGTGATGAGAAGGACTTCTCCTGAATCTTCTCATCCACTAAGTCAACCCCCAGGCGGGTAAGCAAGGTAGTGATCATGCGTCCATAAGGAAGGTTGCCGGTGTGACTGGACAACGTGGCACTGATCATAGTACGCATAATGATGTATGGAAGGCAGACGGGCTGCCTAGTGCATATACAGTATAGGAGATATTGGGTCAGCTGGGAGACCCTCTCGTAATGACCACTCTGCGGTATCAGGTTATGCTGAATGATCTTGTAGTATACCCATGGATCAGAATGCAGATAGCACGTTCTCATCTGCCAGCGATCAGGTCGGATGAGCTGACTATCGATCTCGGCCCTCATCTGAAGAGAGAACTGGGGCTCTCCAGGGGCATAGAAAACCATGGGTCCAGCATAGGAAATGCCCAGTAGGTCGGCCAGCTGTCGATAGTCGAATGAGATGTCAACCCCCTTGACGTAACTCGTGATGCGTAGCTCATCACACCTCTCAACATCATTGTAATCCCCCACCACCTGGAGGTTACAATAGAACTGGCGTACCAAATCTGGATGGGTACACGCGTCGTAAGTGATGACAGGGAGCCATCCCATATCACCAAATGCCCTCTCCACATTGAACAGGGCTAACTCAGCCAAGTTCACCTTACGACCTCCCTTTACTTTCTTGCGAGCGTAGTGGGCATACTGTTCCTCGGCTTTGTTGGAACGGAAACGAAGAGGATCGCGAACTCTGGGTACTTTGGTACGAGCCATGGTATCTACAAATAAGAAAGAAAAATAGATAATATGTTAGTAGGGTAGAAACATCTGAAATTTGGACATTATAACGACGTAAGTTGGCCAAAAGCCTCACTTTTCACCCATACACGTGGGCAGATGGACTTACGTAGGTTCTAACATATCCTGCAACACTCACACAGTAGGAAATCCTAGCTAATGGAATTCAATTTGAAGAAATTGCGAGAAATCGAAAATTTTGACAAATTAAGTTAAAAAGAGCAAAATTCGAGTTTCTCGATAACCAATCGATGAAACCCAAATATTTTTGAGGGCTTTCGTTCCTTGAGTCACCAATAACAAAAGCCCCCAATAAAAATCGAATTTTTACGACTGGAAAAAGTTTAATTTGAAGAAAACGAGATATACGGGTAAAAACCTAGAAAAGAGAACCTAAAAATAGGTAAAGGTACGATACATACCTGTAGGGAAGGTGCAGACGTCGAAACAAGGAACCCAAATGACCAATGTAGCAGAGTTGGCACTGTAGCAACTCAGGGAAAAGAGATGAGTCGAAACGGAGGAGGAAGAATGGAAAATGAACTCAGAATCGGACCTTAAAAATCTAATTTTTGGTCAAGGGGTCGGAGAATTCGACCAGGAACATCGACCCCCATATCGACCCCCAGATCGACCCACGGCTCTCGGTAATCTACCAGAGAACCAGGGGTCGCACCTGGGGGTTGGACACCCATCGACCCCCATATCGGCCCCCGGCTCTCGGGAAAAATAAGTGATTTCCCAGGGTCGGACACTGAGGGTCGAACATACCATCGACCCTGCATAGAAAAGACTGTATTTTTTCACAGAATGATCTGAAAATTTTGAAAATAACATCGGTTAGCGTATCTACATGATGTATAAATGATTGCCTCACATATTTTAATGATTTTTAGGCTTCACCATTATCAGAAAGAAAACATGGCTGGGCGTAGAGTAACCAGGCAGAGCCAAAACACAGTTCCACCACCACCACCCATGGAGGAAGCCAGTCAAGAAAATATATATGCACAGGGTAATCCGTAGGTTGCACCACCAGTAAACCAGGGTCAGGCAAATCCTACAAATTTGCCACCTCTACCACCGGAGCTGACAACCGTGGTTATGAACCTAGCACAACAGCTGCAGCAAATGCAACGAGTACAGGCTCAAATGCAAGCAGCAATGGGAATTATGTTTCAGGCAGCACATGCTACACCAATGCCGACTGGACAAACAAGTGCAGCACCGGTGGGTAACCACCCAACACCTCAAACACCTCAACCACCAGCTGCACAGATTCCAGTACCAGGTCCTGAAGCAGTTCAAGTTAATTACCAGTATCCACAATCTATGTTTGGAGCATACCCTCAGAAACAAATGGACCACTCCCGACTGGTGGAGCGATTCTTAAAGATGAAGCCCAAGGAGTTTAACGTAAAACCGTCTGATCCGCTCTGGCCGACACACTGGATCGACGAAATGGAGAGAAATTTTCTGATGATGACTATTACAGAAGAAGAGAAGGTATTATGTGCCACCTTCATGCTAAAAGGTGATGCACATCATTGGTGGAAATCTACCAGGGCCTACCTATTGACCAAGCACGCCCTATTGACCTGGGCTATATATAAAGAAGCTTTCTTCGAGAAGTACTTTCCTCGAAGCTTCAAAGATTCTATGGAGAAGGAGTTCCTGAGTTTATATCAGGGATAGATGTCCGTGGATGCATATCAATAGCGTTTTGAGGAGCTATTTTTCTTTGCACCACTCAGCATGCAAAAAGAAGACACTAAGACTCGTAGGTTTGTCACGGGACTTAGAGGGAGCATCAGAGAGCATGTACTAGGTTTGGAAAAGAAAATATATAATGAAGCTGTGCAAATTGCTCGAGTTATAGAATTGAGCCAGAATGAGAGCTATTTTACGCAGAACAGAGGTATGAAAAGGCCAGCTGGAAATGCTTATAACGGAGGGAATAATAAGACATTCAAACCCTTCCGTGCTCAAGGCTTTACTACTGCACCCAAGACTACCCCAGTAGCCCAACATCAGCCAAAGCCAAATACTAAAAGCCCAAAATGTTTTAACTGCAACCAAGCGGGGCATATGGCAAGGGAGTGTCCCAAGCCCAGGAAGCAGCTACATTAAGGACTAGTTTATGCTGTTACATCCGAGGATGGGGCCGCATCACCCGATGTGGTCACAGGTATGACTGAAACCTTTTATGTTGTATTACATTGTGTGAGCATGTAGACTAAGTTAAAATAAATCATAGGTATCGTACCTATAAATGGCATACCCGCCAAAGTACTCTTCGACTCAGGAGCTACTCATTCTTTTATATCTGTGTCATTTGGAAAGAAGCTGAATTTACCCATCAAAACATTAGACTACAAACTACTTGTACGGTCACCGATGGGGTTAGAAGTGGAATTAGAAAAAGGTTATGGGCCATGCCCAGTTCTCATTGGTGAGAAAACCTTATATGCAACCTTGATCCAACTTGGGATGGCAGACTTTGACGTTATCTTGGGAATGGACTAGTTAGCTCGGCATTCTGCGAACCTATTATGCGCTGAAAATAAGCTAACATTTAAAGACAAAGAAGGAGCATAATTCAATTTTGTGGGAACCAAACTTCCCCATAAACGCAAGCTCATACTCTCAGCACTAAAGGCTAAGAAGTGCCTTGAGAAGGGAGCAGTCGGATATCTAGTATCTATGGTCGACCTCACCAAAGAAGCACCACGAATGGAAGATATTGATGTTGTGCGGGACTACCTTGACGTATTTCCTGAGGAACTACCAGGATTACCAACCGACCGAGCCATAGAGTTTGTGATAGATCTTATACCTGGAGCCGCACCAGTATCAAAAGCACCTTATCGAATGGCTCCTATTGAACTAAAGGAATTGAAAGTACAACTACAAGAACTACTGGACAAGGGATATATTCGACCCAGTATATTACCATGGGGAGCGCCAGTATTATTCGTAAAGAAGAAGGACGGTAGCGTGCGATTATGTATCGACTATCGGGAGCTGAACAAACTGACAATCAAGAATCGATATCCACTACCTCGGATCGATGACTTCTTCGATCAGTTGCAAAGAGCAAAAGTATTTTCTAAGATCAATCTTCGGTCAGGCTACCATCAGTTGAAGATTAAAGAAGGTAATATTCCTAAGACAGCTTTCAGGACCAGATATGGACATTATGAATTCTTGGTCATGTCTTTTGGATTAACAAATGCACCAGCAACTTTCATGGAACTTATGAACCGGGTTTTCCACGATATGTTGGATACGTCGGTTACTGTATTTATTGATGATATATTGATATATTCCAAGGACAAGGAAACCCATATTAAGAATCTAAACACCACTCTACAACGTTTAAGGAAAGAGAAGCTCTATGCCAAATTTACCAAATGTGAGTTTTGGCTAAGTGAAGTCGCCTTCCTAGGCCATGTAGTATCCGCTGAAAGAATCAAAGTGGACCCCAGCAAGATCGAGGCTATTGTAAAGTGGGAAGCACCAAAGAGCGTTGCAGAAATTAGAAGTTTTCTGGGTCTCGCTGGTTATTATCGGTGATTTATGGAAGACTATTCCTGGATTGCCGTACCTCTCACCAGTCTGACTAAGAAAGGTGAAAAGTTTGTGTGGATAGATAAATGCGAGAAGAGCTTCCAAACCTTAAAGACCAGATTGATATCCACTCCGATTTTGACTATTCCTGTTCCCGGACAGCCATTTACCCTATGCACTGATGCGTCAGGACTGGGATTAGGATGTGTGCTTATGCAAGGAGAACAAGTAATTGCTTATGCCTCAAGACAGTTAAAGACACATGAGAAAAATTATCCCACTCATGATTTGGAGTTAGCGACAGTAGTACATGCTGTCAAGATATGGAGACATTACCTATACGGAGAGAAGTTCCAGATTAAATCGGACCATAAAAGTCTTATTTATTTAATCAAAAGGAGTTGAATATGAGACAAAGAAGATGGCTAAAACTATTTAAAGACTATGATTGTGATATCCAGTATCATCCGGGGAAAGCTAATGTAGTAGCGGATGCATTGAGCAGAAAGGCAATGATAAAATCTCAAGGAGAAGTTAGCACAACTGTAGCAATGTGTACTACTGGAATGGTATTCAATCACGGTAATGAGCAGTATGTAATAGATACAACGGATGGATCATCCAACCAAGGGTTCATTCATCGGTTTTCCAATATGTTCGCTGCATTGAAGATTATACAGGATATAATTGATGAAGTGAAGACAGCTATCAAATCAGACCCTTACCTGAGAACGGTACAAGAAGACATCGAAAAAGGTAGAACTAACCCTGAGTCCACCTTGGACGAAGAGAAGGTATTGAAGTACATAGGAAGAATATGTGTACCCAAAACAGAAAGTGTGGACATTAGACACCAACTGATGAAAGAAGCCCATACCACCATCTATTCGATACACCCGGGAAGTACAAAAATGTATCATGATCTAAAGAAATTATATTGGTGGAGAGGAATGAAAGTAGACGTAGCTAAGTTCGTGTCTCAATGCCTAAATTGTTAGAAAATAAAGGCTGAACGACAAAGACCCGCAGGACTGTTACAGCCGTTATCGGATACAGCTTGGAAATGGGACTGCATCACTATGGACTTTGTCACAGGATTACCATTGACTCCTCGAGTAGTTGACGCAGTTTGGGTGATTGTAGACCGCCTGACCAAAATAGCTCGCTTTATATCGATACGACCTCAGTATACACTAGAAAGGCTAGCAAAGCTGTATGTGGATAATATTGTTCAATTACACGGTGTACCAGAGAGAATTGTGTCCGATAGAGATCCACAATTTACTTCCAATTTTTGGGAAGGATTGCAAACGGCTATGGGTACAACATTGAAGTTTAGTACCGCATTCCATCCACAGATAGATGGACAATCAGAGCGTACAATTCAGATTCTAAAAGATATGCTACGAGCATGTGTAATTGATTTTAAAGGATCATGGGATGAAAAGTTACCACTGATCGAGTTCGCTTATAACAACAGCTATCAGGCTACCATACATATGTCACCCTATGAAGCACTGTATGGCAGAAAGTGTCAAACTCCGTTGTTTTGGAATAAAGTTGGGGAACATAGTATCGTTGGACCTAAATTTGTTGAGGAGACTTGTCGAGTGGTTGACATTATCAAGGAAAGAGTGAGAACAACCCAGAATCGTCAGAACAATTTGCAGATACTCGACGCAGAGATCTTGAGTTCGTCGTGGGTGATAAAGTATTCTTGAAGGTATCACCTATACGAGGTCTGAAATGGATCGGACAAAAAGGGAAACTAAGTCCAAGATATGTCGGACCATATGAGATTTTAGCTAAGCGTGGGAAAGTGGCTTACCAGTTAGCACTACCACCACCTATGTCAAGTGTGCATGACGTATTTCATATTTCCTTATTGAAGAAGTACGTCAAGGATCCAACGCACGTTCTGACAGTAGATCTACCTGATTTGACTGATGATTTGACCTTTGAACACCAACTGAAATCACTAGCCGAAAGGTTCAACGACTACTCAATCGAGATATCTATTATGTTAAGGTCACTTGGAGAAGTAGAGACATGGAAGAAATCACATGGGAAGAAGAGAATGCTATGTGAAAGCAATACCCTCATTTATTTGACTCTGAAGGTATGAACAATTTCGGGGATGAAATTTTTTATAAGTAGGGGGGAGTTGTAAGACCCGTATCAAACTAACCCGGTCTTACCACCTTGAACCAGGTCTATCGATCATGGTTGAGCCAAATGGACCAAGTGCGTGAAGGAGATCACGATCCCAGGTATTAAACTGACCCAAAAACACTTAAATAAGGGGAGGGTCGCATACCCATCAAGGGAGGGTCGGACCCCCCCGGTATAGAAGTCAAACCCCTAGTTTTGTATGGGGGCTCAGACATTTTAAGGACCAGGGGTCGACGGGATCTCCGACCCCCCTATCGACCCCCGGTACTCGGTAAAAATAGAAATTAGGAAACTTTCCTAATTTCAATGGGATTCCTTCCTAATCTCAATGGGACTTGTTTTAGGAGTTTCTACTCTATAAATAGAACGTCCCTAAGCCTCTTTCACTCTTTTTAGAACCCTAATTGAATTGAGAGAAAGAGAAGAGAAGGAAGAGAAGAAGAAGAGAAGGAAAGAAGAGAAGAAAGCAAAAGGAGAAGAGTCGCAGAGAAGGAGTAATCTTCTCAGGTATGGATACTATTTCCATGAGTTTCTAAAGACCTTAGAGTAGATAATGAAGAGGGTATGATCTCAGAGAAACCCAAACCATCAAAGAAATCATGAAAGCCATATAGGTGAATGAATCATGGTTCTAGGTCATAGAACATGTGTGGAATGGACTATAGGAGCAAAGCCATAGGACCCCAAACACGAAGAATGGGCTGAAGGAAGAAGAATTGACAAAACCCACAGGGGGTCGCATGGGGGGTCGATGGCCAATCGACCCTACCAGACCCTGAGCATCGACCCCCAGTGTTCGGGAAGCCCAGAATAGGGGTGGTCACACCCAGGGTCGATCATAATTCAGACCCTAGCTCCGACCCCCAGTTAATAGTATGGTTTTTAAATTCAGAATTAGTTCTAATTAAATTTTATCGACTTTGTTAGGTCTTCTAGCAATATAATAACAATATAAAAATGATTTTAAAGCTTGAAAGAGGATCTATTAGCAAGCTAAGGTGAGGAAACAAGACTCTTAACTAATTGGTTAATAATAAACTGTTTTATTTCTTGAGTCCAATGCCATGCTTGATTCTATGCGAATATGTTTGTAGTGTGCATTCAACATGTCATCCAATATTTCTATTTATTGTTCATGCATATTTACTTTATGGTTTATAACATGATGCTGATGATGATGGTAGGAATAGGCATGTGAATGTATGTGTGTGGTTGGTGTACTTGATGCGAGCGAGTATCAGGGGGGGTGTCATAGGCTAGGCCTCAGCACTTTAGCTCTATCTCTAACTCAAGTCTTGTGCATTAGCATCGTCGTATCGCCATTATTTTAGCAGAACTATTACGTCGTAGAGTATCAGGGGAGGTGGTCTCGGTCCTTGTAGTCTCTGACTCTACCGGGGGGCCTTAGCTCTATCTCTATGGACGTTCTGAGGGATGCTGGGGTGAGGCCTTGGATACACTGTTTGGCATTAGGATTGGTTAGTTGCGAGCCCAGTTTGCAAGCCCTCGCCAACAGGGGCTTACGTGTTGGTATAGCACTGTACAACAATAAACGTTAACCTTTGTTGTACAGTATTCATGAATTGGGTGCTTGTGAGTCGACGATAAACATTACCTTCGGGCGGCGTCACACACTTGTGTATAGAGGAGGGGTCAATAAACGTTAACCTTTGACCACCTAAACATTTCTATTGCATATTACAAACTTTAAACCAGACCAAAGATATGAATTGATTGCATGCATATGTATTGTTGCATTGTTTTGTTGCTCACTGAGCCATGATGTGTGCTCACCCCCTCGACATCGAATATTTTTAGTTGATGATGCAGGTACTACCGTCGAAGATTATGTCAATGCTCCAGTGTACGGGCACATGGCGGCGATGGAAGTTGAAGATGAAGTGGATACGCATGACTCCTCTTGCGAGTGCGACTCATGTGTATTCGTTTAGATGTTATTTTCTTTTTTTTGGATTTAGTAAAGATATATATTTGATATTTATTTATGTCTTAGTTGACACAGAATAATTTACTATTTAAATATTAATATCATAGTAGATTCTCAGTTCATTTTACTATAAGACTTCCGCTATTGTGTATTTATTCTGATTATGAATGTGGATGTATGAGGTTTAGATAAAACGGATATCGTCTGTCCGAGATCCTGGTTGAACCGTTGGTTTGCTAGCGGTTCATCACACCATTCTGAAGAGTGCAGAATTGGGGTGTGACAATAGCTATCATATCAACAGTGGTCAACAGAGAAGGTGGTGGCAGTGGGATAGGAGTAGCAGCTGTGTGATGAACAGGCATGTTCTTGTTAGCACCTTGTGCACTACTTTGAGGTACATCCTGAACACGCTGATTGTTACGGGTGTTAGGGGCCATCAAATTCTCTATTTTTTATTCCTGTACAGCATACATCAATAGTTAGTATGAGTAACAGTGCAATTAAAACTTGAAATCTTAGTCCAAATGATAATTCATCTTTAAAATCACTTAATAACCATGTTAAAACACTTGGTAATGGGTTTCATGATGGAATTTTTCAAAAATGACCCAAACGGAGCTTTCTGTTGACAACTGGTTGATTAAAGTGGTCGATCAGAATAAATGATCGATCAGATCGATTTTGTCGACTGGTTGACTAAAAACATGTTTTTAGAGAGGCTGGGAGCTTCATTTTTCCTCCCATTCTCAACTTGTATGGAAGAGGAGAAGAGGAGAACGACTAGGGATTTTTCGAAATAGTTTTCAAGCTCAAAACTAATCATTCCTATCACATTTCATTGCCTATTCATTGACAAAGGTATGTACATTGGTTATCATCATTTTCCCTATTTCGGTTCAGTAAAACCTAGGTATTCAATTGGTTTCCATTCTACTCCATATAATTTGCTATAGCTAGTTGCAAATCACTATTTGAAGCTATTAGCATGTTTCTAATTGATCAAATGTGATTATCTTTTCACTTTTGACAATGTCAAGTTTTCACATATCGAATTTTCCTTAAAGTAACCGAAATTTGCTTCTACTAATTTATCCATCGGTTTTCGATGCTTCCAATCACAAAACAGTCCTTTATGATATGTATGGAATGTTTCTAATCTTTTAGAATCTCTTTTCCATGTTTTGGTACATATGCCATATTTTCATGTTGGCTTTCTACGTGTTTTTCATCAAAATTTCCTTCGAAACTTCTTATACTTGGTTTCTCCTTAATTACAAACTGTGTTTCGAGTATTATAAATGTTATTCCTCCTTTCTAACACTTTGATCATTTAGGATTCTCACACAATTTCCATTCTTGTGTGTTTTACAACAAAATGGTTAGACCACAAAAACAACTTGCTAGACACACACGCAGTCAAGCGGTGATTAGCGATGGTTCATCCTCTAGTAGTGGCGACGATGGCCAATCACAGGCATACGATGCACTTTGTTTTCGTTCTCGTTATGAGTAGGATGCTTGGCCTCGATTCGAGCATATCAAGGTCAAGTCAGGTAGATATATAGAGTTTGAGTAGTTACGATTCTTTGTCGTTGGTAAGGCATTCACAGCTTTGGGTTGGGCACCAGTCCTTCAGTATAGGGTAGTTACCAGACCGAACTTGGTTAGGCACTTTTATTGCAACCTTTGGGTTGAGTTTGATTTGGAGGATGAGGATCTAGCCAAGGAGCTGAGGATCTCCAGTAGAGTCAAAGAGGTGGATATTTCCTTTGACGTCCGTCAGTTAGTCAGTCTTCTGCAAATTTTGAAAGCAGGCGATTGTGTCTATGCTAGGCCGAGGATTTCTTTTAGAGCACTTATCTCTAAGATATTCGGACAGGAGATTTGGAGTCAGGTGAGACAGCCTGGTCAGCCACACACAGAGTCAGGTTATCGTTTATGTCCACGTATGTACAATCGGATCATTCAACATGACATTCTTCTGAGGAGTGGCCATCGGGAGGCGATAGCTATCTTCAATGAGTATATGATATACTGCGTCTGTACTCGTTACCAATTATGTCTTCATTACATTCTAATGAGGATGATGATAGCTAAACTAATCGAATATGCACTGGTTGCACTCGCATGATGAATCATGTGCATCTTCAACAAATTCTACGTCCATGGTGGCAACATGTCCATACGTCGGCGCATTCATATATTCTTCAACAGTTGGACCTGCATCATCAACTAAAATATTCGATGTCGAAAGGCTGAGCACACATCATGGCTCAGTGAGCAAACAAAACAATGCAACAAACATATACATGCATTCAATTCATATCTTTGGTCTGATTTTTAAGTTTACAATGTGCTATAGAAAGGTTTGGTGGCCCCCGCACCTCTATACATGAGTACGTGAATCCACCCAATGGATCAAACACCATTGCCATCCCACATGCACCCACCATGGAATAGAGATAGAGAAAAAGTATCCGGATCAAACACCACCAACACTTTCCCTGATGCCCTACCCATACCAACACGGAAGCCCCTGCTGGCGAGAGCTTACAAACTGGGCTTGCAACTAACCAATCTTAATGCCAAACAGTGTATCTAAGGCCTCACCCCAGCATCCCTCAATACGTCCATAGAGATAGAGCTAAGGCCCCCCGGCAGAGTTAGAGACCACACGGTCTGAGACCACCTCCCCTGATGCCCTACGACGTAATAGTTTTACTAAGGTAATGGCGATACGACGATGTTAGTGGGCAAAACTTGAGTAGAGATAGAGCTAGAGTCTAGTGATGAGGTCAAAGACCACCATGCCACGTCCTCCCCTTGATGCTCCACTCGCATCCAACACACCAACCACATATATACATTCACATGCCTATTCCTAGCATCATCATCATCATCATCATCATCATGTTCTAAATTAACTGAATTAAATATGCATGAACAGTAATAGCAGAAATATTGGATGACATGTAAGATGCACATTACAAGCATATAAGCATAGAATTAATCATGGCGTTGGACTCAATAAAAATAAATAGTTTGTTATTATCTATCTAGTTTAGGTCTTGTTCCCTCACCTATTAGCAATACTCGATCTCCTTCCAAATCTTGAAATTCTCTTTCAATTAATTTAACAACCTAAAAGTTATATGAATTTAAGTTAGGGTTCATATGTAACATGTTACAGTAGTATGAAATCAAAATAGAGCACTAATATGTGTCTGATTGGTCCTATGGTCTCATACTGTATCGACCTTACTGCCTACAGTCGATACGCTATGGTCGCATATGGTGCGACTGTAACTGCGACCATATGATTCCTGAATCTTCCAGAATGCCTATGGTCGATCCTCTGATCAGGTTGGTCATGCTATGGTCGACCGTAGCTGCGACCTTGGGATTTCTAGTCAAAGACTACATGCAATTCGAGTTCTTCCTGGGTCAAGTCCTCTGATCTTCAATTGGGTTTATTCTAAGGTCATCCTATGGCCATCATTGGTAGTTTCTTATCAACCCTAATCATCAAACTCACTCCTCATGGTTCTCCTTGGGATTTTCTCAAGGAAATCACATGGATCATAATCGATTGATTTTGCCTATCTTCCATAGAAGTCTTATTCCTTAGAGTTTACATCTCCAGAGATTAGGTTCATACCTTTGCCTATGGTGGAGAGCCAATCTCTTCTCTTGTCTTTAAATGTCAGTTTCTTTTCCATACATAATAGGTTTACGGAGTGCCGAGCTAACCAATCCATTCCCAAGATAATGTCAAAGTCTGCCATCTCGAGTTGAGTTAAGGTTGCATCCAAAATCTTCATGTCGATAAGAACTGGACATGGTCTATAACCTTTGTCTAGTTCCACTTCTAATCCCATAGGTGATCGAACAAGTAGTTTGTATCTAAAGGTATGAGGGGTAGATTTAACTTCTTTTCGAACGATACAGATATAAAAGAATGAGTAGCCCCAGAGTCAAAGAGTACTTTAGCGGGTATGCCATTAATAGGTACGATACCTGTGACCACATCAGGCGATGCAACAGCATCCTCAAAAGTAACTGCATAAACTTTCCCTTGCTGTAGTTGCTTCCTTGGCTTAGGACACTCTCTTGAATAATGTCGTACTTGATCATAATTGAAGTATTTGACTCCAGCATTACTTTACTTCTGTTGAGGTTGGGCTGTCGGAGTAGTGTTGGCTACAAATTTGAAGCCTTGAGTATGGAAGGGTTTAAATGTCTTTGAGTTTCCTCTGTTGTATGAGTTTCCATTGGGCCTCTTTATACTTCTATTCTGAGCAAAATAACTTTCCCTCTGGCTTTATTCTAGTACTCGAGCAATCTGTATAGCTTCATTATAAATCTTCTTTTCCAGTCCCAATACATGCTCACTGATACTTCCCCTAAGTCCCATGACGAACCATTGGATTTTGGTATTTTCCTCCTACATGCTAGAGGGAGCAAAGAAGAACAGTTCTTCATAACACTGTTGATATGCGTCTATAGTCATCTGTCCTTGGTATACTCAAGAACTCCTTTTCCATTTGATCTCTGAAACTCCTGGGAAAATACTTCTCGAAGAAAGCTTCCTTTATAAATAACCCATGTCTGTTGGGCATACTTTGTTAACAGATAACCTCTAGTTGATTTCCACCAGTGGTGTGCATCAACTTTCAACATAAATATGGCACATAATACCTTCTCTTCTTCATTTATAGTCATCATCATAAAGTTTCTTTCCTTCTCATCGATCCAGTGAGTTGGCCACAATGGATCTGATGGCTTGCCTGTGAATTCCTTCGGCTTCAACTTTAGGAAACACTCGATCAATTGAGAGTGGTCAAGCTGATACTATACATATGCCCCATACATAGGTGGTTGGTACTGATAATTACCTTAGTTTTACCCGCCTTGCGGTGCTTCAGGGTTTGCACTTGGCCTTGTACTGCTGGTGTTTGCGGTGCTTGGGGTACAGTGTTGCTACCACCAGGTGCCATACTAGCTTGTCCTGCAGGTAGAGATGTTGTGTTTGCAACTGGGAAAGCAATTCCCATAGCAGTGTGCATGTTGGCTTGCATTTGCTGTATATGCTGCATTTGTTGTGCCAAATTCATCATTACAGTAGCCAAATCCATAGGTGGTGCAGGTAAGTTGGTTGGGTTGGCTTAGGTGTAAACATTCTAAGGTGCAGCATTCTGAGCTCCAATATTTCCTTCTTGTTCTTGCTGACCTTCATTGTCGTTGGCCTCCATAGGTGGTGGAGATAGGTTTGCATTCTGTCTCCTTCTACTTACTCTACGTCCAGCCATTTAAACTCTTGGTTGATGTGTTACTGGCGAAGCTACACATGTGAGACAAAATAGAGTGGTGGTATTGGGTTAGTCTCACAATAGAAGGCGAGTAAAGAACAAGATTAATAGGCAAAAGTTTGAACAAAATAAAAAAGTAGGCAATAGTCAGTCATACGGTTGATGGCCTACAGTCGCATGTTGTGCTACCATAGGTGCGACCTTCAAATTCCTGGTAACTTTTCGAGACATTATGGTCAATCATATACTCTGATACCAAGTTGTCACACCCCAATTCTAGTCTAACCAGATTAGTGTGATGAACCGTCAATAAATCAACAGTTCAACGAGGATCTCGTATAGGTCGTACCCACCATATCAAACTACACACACATTCCACGATAATAATCAGAGGTAATAAACAAATAAGCAGAAGTCTTACAGATAATAAACTGAGTGTCTAACAATGATAACAAATAATTAATCCGATTATCTCTAAAACTCAAGACATAAAAATAATTAATCCATTACATGTTCTAATAATTAAATATAGCTAAACTAATCGAATATGCACTGGTTGCACTCACATGATGAATCATGCGCATCTTCAATAGCTTCTACGTCCATGGCGGCAATGTATCCATACGTCGGTGCATTTATATATTCTTCAACAGTAGGACCTGCATCATCAACTAAAATATTCGACGTTGAAAGGGTGAGCACACATCACGGCTCAGTGAGCAAACAAAACAATGCAACAAACATATGCATGCATTCAATTCATATCTTTGGTCTGGTTTTTAAGTTTACAATGTGCTATAGAAAGGTTTGGTGGCCCCCGAACCTTTATACAAGAGTGTGTGAATCCGTTAAATGGATTAAACACCATTGATGTCCCATATACACCCACCATGGAATAGAGATAGAGCTAAAGTGTCTGGATCAAACACCACCAATACTTCTCCTAATGCCCTACCCATACCAACACGTAAGCCCCTATTGGCGAGGGCTTGCAAACTGGGCTCGCAACTAACCAATCCTAATGCCAAATAGTATATCCAAGGCCTCACCCCAGCATCCCTCAATACGTTCATAGAGATAGAGCTAAGGCCCCCTGGTAGAGTCAGAGACCATACGGTCCGAGACCACCTCCCCTGATGCCCTACGACGTAATAGTTCTGCTAAGGTAATGGCGATACGACGATGTTAGTGGGCAAGACTTGAGTATAGATAGAGCTAGAGTCTATTAATGAGGTAAAAAACCACCATGCCACATCCTCCCCTTGATGCTCCATTAGCATCCAATACACCAACCACATACATACATTCACATGCCTATTCCTAGCATCATCATCATCATCATGTTCTAAATAAACATAATTAAATATGCATGAATAGTAATAGCAGGAATATTGGATGACATGTAAGATGCACATTACAAGCATACAAGCATAGAATCAATCATGGCATTGGACTCAATAAAAATAAATAGTTTGTTATTATCAAATTAGTTTAGGTCTTGTTCCCTCACCTGTTAGCAATACTCGATCTCCTTCCAAGTCTTGAAATTCTCTTTCAATCAATTTAACAACCTAAAAATTATATGAATTTAAGTTAGGGTTCATATGTAACATGTTACAGTAGTATGAAATCAAAATAGAGCACTGATATGTGTCTGATTGGTCCTATAGTCTTATACTGTCTCGACCTTACTGCCTACGGTCGATACCCTATGGTCGCATATGGTGTGACCATTGCTGCGACCATATGATTCCTGAATCTTACTGAATGCCTATGGTCGATCCTCTGATTAGGCTGGGCATGCTATGGTCGATCATAGCTGCAACCTTGAGATTTCTGGTCACAGACTACATGCAATTCGAGTTCTTCTTGGGTCAAGTCCTCTGATCTTCAATTAGGTTTATTCTAAGGTCATCCTATGGCCATCATTAGTAGTTTCTTATCAACCCTAATCATCAAACTCACTCCTCATGGTTTTCCTTGGGATTTTCTCAAGGAAATCACATGGATCATAATTGGTTGATATTGCCTATCTTCCATAGAAGTATTATTCCTTAGAGTTTACATCTCTAGAGAGATTAGGTTGATACCTTTGCCTGTGGTGGAGAGCCAATCTCTTCTCAGCAAATTCCTCTCCTTAGCTTTTTCTTCTTCTCCTTCTCTTCCTTCTCTTCCCTTCTCTCTCTTTAGGGTTTACTAATGTTCTAAAAGAGTGAAAAAGGGCTGAGAGACGTCCTTTATATAGAGAAAAACTCTCTATATGGAGTCCTCTTTCAATTATGAAAGAAATCTCTTAGTTTAGAAAAGTTCCAAAACTCGGAGTCTGAGCTGGGGTATCACGGTCTATGACTACAGTCGTAGAACCCGTCGACTGTATGGTCGAAATCATCGACCGTAAGGTCATTGATCAGTGACCATTGTTTCTTTCCATATGGTCGACCGTACCTACCCACGTATGCGAGCATATGTATACAGTTTTGGGTGTTGAGTCAATTTTTATACTTGGTTTGTGATCCATCTTCACACGCTCGGTCCACTTGGTCCAGGAATGATGGGAAGACCTAGCACGACATGGTTAAACCAAGTTAGTGGAGTACGGGTCTTACACTATACCTTTACCAGCCTTTATTTCTATAGCTTTTGGGGGTGTTGAGGAGGAGATGGCACACGCTCGTGCAGAGGGTGTACAGGTAGAGAATGTTCATATGGATTTTGCTAGCGATGATGATGAGGATACTATGTGGTAGGGTACTCCTATGGCTAAGGGCAGAGAGCAATCATCAGCACCAGTAGAGGTTCATAGTCCAGCACCTATAGTTCCTGAGCCTAGCATTCGAGATCTATATGATGTCATATAATGGATCAGTAATGATGTCCAGCAGCTACGGAGGGCACTGGCTACTGCAAGGTTCATCTTTCCTCCAGCAGATGGGAGTTGATTGTTTTATTTCTTTTAGTCATAATATGTTTTACTTTTGCGTAATCTTCTTGATTTTGAGTTTCTTTATGTTTGTCGAGTAATAGACCGGATTGTTGTCTATACTCTTTTTGGTACAAAACATCATTTTGTAATGAATCAAGATTTTTGCACATTTAGTACATTATGGTATTGTTTACAGTTTATGCAATGGTATTAACCAATAAGTGCTTATTAACTTGTTTTCTTATGAGCTTTTAATTAATCCTATTGGCTTCGGTTAGACACATGGCATTACAAATGGTAGTGTTTGTGAGCACAATGTAGAGTGAACTACTCTGATATCAACTTTTTTCATACCCCAAAACCATGGTGTTTTGGTATGACCATGGATTTCTCGCAATGCAAATATTCCATACCAGAACCTGTTTATAGTACTCATACTTACAGACAAACACACCAGATAGAGCTACCATAGCATGGTGGAAATCAGAGAATACAAATAAAATAGAGAAATCAATATATTAAACTTGAAGCCATGACTAGATGTTATAATTACATCATAGAAGTTTATGTATCTATAAACGAAGACATAAAATAAATACTATCAAGTAGTTCCATATTCAAACTCAATTCCAACTATCATGGGTCATAACATAGCCCAGAGACAAAATAAATAAACTAAGAAAAATCTAAATAAAATCATGTCTCTAGAGATAGAGATGTCTTCACATTAAGCAAAACCTTGTCCTTGGTCCATAGATACAGTCACCACATTTACATTTCAAGTCATGCGAATCATCTTCAGATACTTCATCTTCAAACATATCAATAATATTATTTCCTACAAAATAATCTAAAAATATGTATGTAAATTAGGTTGAGCAAACCACATGCGCAGTGAGGAAATCAGCACACACAAGTAAATAAATGCATAAATATTTTATTAAGGCTCTAGTTAGTAAACAAGCTGTAAGTCATGTCACACCTAAATACTGGTAATGAACACTCAAGCACAGGTGAAGTAAATGAAATACACTTGGCCACATGGCATGTGAATCATTCCCAAAGAATGAAGATAATGACCTAAGGAATACACCTTGGTGCCTACCAGCATTTCCCCATTATAGTCTTTATCTTGGCATCGATAGAACTAATCCTTAACCCTTCGCCAGGTAAGGTGCCCAATCCCTAAGGTAAACTCCTGTCATTGGGTAACACGCCCAGTCTCTGGGGAAAAGCACTTAGAATGTGACTCATCCATAGGTCTCATCCATAATTACTAAAGGATGGCTACCAATCCATGTCCGGCTCGCCCACCCTGCTCCAACTTCGAAATGGGAGCACCATATCTATGGTTAGATCCTTTTATTTTTAAGCCTATGCCAATACCTAAACCCCTATTGGTAAGGGTTGCTTATATGGGATGCTAAAACCTAAACTAAGAATATTACTAATGCAGGTACCCATATCCTAACTTAATAGAACAAGATGAACCATCCCATTCCAGCCATCCAGATCTACTAGGATATAAGAATATGTAGAATAATCATTGCATCAAACAATCCACATGTATTAATCCATTACAAAAATAGTATGCAAGAATGCATGAACAAATATCACAGTTATTGGATGGCATATTATCACATAGTAATCCAAACATATCACAATCACAGCATGCACATGGAAAATAGAAAATAAAACATTGCTAATCCCCTCACCTGTTGAGGTAAGCTATTCACTACTCTGATGCAAACAAAGTACCTTCCGTTATTTCCCATGTCAGTTACCTAGTTGTGATTGGTATATGATTAATACTTTAAATTGTTTGGTTCTTCTTTTAATTGGTCTAGGGTAACCTCATTAGTCTTAGGATTATTTCTTAGAGTCAATTGGTTAAGTTTCATGGTCAATGGTCGAAAAATCAACCACGACTAACATTCTGTAACATAAGCCGTTGTTGGGAGTGGTTGATCAGATAAGCGGTCGATCAGACCCTTTCCATTGACCTATTGATAGATTTTGGCTTATAATCAAATCCAGAGGCTTGTACCTTATTGGGGTCACTTCCACAAATGGTTTACAGTATTATCCAATCACTGGTTATGGTAGAATTCCATTCCCATTGTTTATATATATGTACGGTTATTGACTTTGAATGTCGGTTATGCAACCATACGTGTCCATATTCTTGTGGATATATTTTAATAAAATTAATAATTCCATAATATTCATAACATATATCTTGAAGTGTGGGGTGAGGCTATTCAGCCCATAGTAGCTGAATGGGAACTATTTAATGGATATTACACCTTTCTTTGATCAAGCGGTCAATCAAGCTCGTTTTATCGACCGTAGTCATCGACCGTATGGTCCCAGTGAGCTCGGACTGAACTTGCTTCAATCTGGCCTCTCTGGCATGGGGTCTAAGGCATTCCTAGAGGGTCCCTAATGGTTTGAACTATATTGAGGACTACTTCCCTACATTAATTCAACTGTATAGTCTCATATTATGATCAAAGAAATTACCTTTGTGTCGGTTAGTCAAATATGTACATCATTAAGCAATTCTACTACAATGGCCATTAATGGCTAAGTGAATAACAACTCCGACAAGACTAAAAGTTGGGAATTACCTCATGAGATCAAGAGAGGGTCGTCCTAGGTAATAGAATAGTGATACGTTGATTACCTTAACAATGTGTTATTAATTCCTTAGCAAGAAACTTGAGGGAGGACCTTTAATGGTGGTTTTTCCTTCTTCTTCTTCCTTCAAGCTTCCTTTTAGATAGCTACCTCCAAAACATGTGTCAGAGATTGGAAAGCTCTCACACATTAGGGTTTTGAAGATTATATGGAGGAGAGATCAAGAGTTTGAGTTGAAGTCCATTCTTACTCTAATTCCTACTCTAAGTCTAATTGTAATCAAGGTAGGCTTCTAGGTTGCCAATTAGCACACAACATGTTTAGAGATGGGTCCCACATGATTTGGGATGACTAGGAGTGATTAGACATTAGTTGAAACTAAGTCCACACAAGTAATCATAAATTGGTCTAGTTCTGTGATCGAGCGGTCGATCACAGTCATGCGATCGACGGGGCTCATTTCATCAACCGTAGCAGTCAATGGCCTAGCCTTAACTGGTTAAGATTGGCCACATGAATGTTGGTTCTACCCTAGAACTACTAGTTCCTACATGTTATAAACTTGATTTAAATCTTACCTAATTGTTCGATAAGCTTCTATATTGATACAAATGCTAGGGTGTAAGACCCGCACCCAAAATTTCAGTCTTAATTTGAAATTTTGGCTTTCTAACAGGTCTTACCATGACAAATGAGTCGGACAAACATGAACCAAGATAACAAAGCCCAATGGAGGTAATAAAACACAAGACCCTGAACCCCTCTTAGTTAAAAAGAGTTTTTTATACACAAAACAAGGTCAGGCTAGACAACGGAGGTCCAGCTGTGCACACCAGCCGCAAGCCCCTTCAACCGCTTATATGCATGAACCTGGTTGGTGACTAACCATGTAAGGGACCCACAACAACAGATTGGGTTTTCCCTAATCATGGAAGGCTGACTAGGAATGTTACAAGAAAGGTAAGAGAGGAGGAAAATCCTCTCTATTGCCATTATGGGATTTCCCAAGATCCCTCAACCCATTGTCAACTTTGGTAGAGTATTCTCTACTCTCTTCATTTTGTCCAACCTATGACTAACAAAGAAAAAGAGAGACTGTAAGACACATGCCCAAATTCTAAACCTAAGATGGAAATTTCAGCATGTGATGGGTCTTACCACGTACGAGCATATAGGACTGACACGACCAAAGATGATGACGAATAGGGAGGCGACAAAATTATCATCTTGAACCTCCTACGTCATTGGAAAACAAGACATCAAACTACGGGAGGTCTCGGACTAAATCAATGTGACAACCCAGCACCCGACAAGTACGCACCTAAGCTAGCTGACCAAAAGTGGAGGTCCGACTGGGAAAGGTGGTGTGGCTAGCACCAGCCGCATGCAGTACCAGTGGCACCCTTGCGCGCGAACTAGTTAATGACCAACTGATTTTGGGACCCATTGATTTGAATTGTTGCCTTCTCCAAGCATGTAAGGCTTATCACCAATGGTCTGAATAAGGAAAGGAAGGAGAGAAATTATCCTCACTTCCATTTTGGTTTCATGGAGATCCCATAATCCAATTTACCTTCCATGGGGATTGACACTCATCTCTTAGTCAAACCAAACTAGGGGATTGTGGAAAGAAATTTCTAACGCATAAATTGGTGAAGGAAAAACATAGAGAGAAATGAGAAAAGAGAAGAGGAAGAGAGAATCTTTTCACCCTGATATACCCACCCAACAGAGAGAGAGAAGAGAAAGAGAAAGGAAAAGAGAAAGAGAGAGAGAGAGAGAAGGAGGAGGAAGAAGAAGAGTGCAGAGAAAGAAGGAGAATAAGGAGTAACTTACCTCTAAAAGCATGAGTTTGTCAGAGGAATCTAAAGAGACGGACCTTTGTAAGTATCCCTTCATCTAGTTGTAAATCGGTGAATGTGACTCACTATGGGAAATATTGATGTCAGTATTAATAAAGTGTTGTCCTTCACCATTTATGGTTCCCAATATTGTCATGTGGATGGCTCCATGATTAATCAACGGAAGAGAAACCATCCACCATTAATGGAAAAAGCCTTGTGCTATATGAGCTACTTTCCACGGGATGATCATGAACGGCAGCACTTACAGTATAAGAGAAGGGATGATAATGAATCGTAATGGATTAAATCAAAGCCTATGGACACTCGAAGATCCGAGAGTTACCACTAGAAACTAGAATCATGAGCCAAGAAGATTCAAAGGGTTTAGACTTGGATCCAGAGGTTTCTAGGCCAGATCTAATATCTCAGCTAATTATTGAGTCAAAACGGTATCCAAGGAGTAGTGTAGACATTGATCCATGACCCCAAAAGTAACAGGCACCCGTGGGGGAGTTTAGGCTATACCCCAGAGAAAAGTTGTAGTCAACCATCCACGTTACGACGTGCGGCCGTGACCACCAGCCGCACGGCTTACTAACTGTGGAGTGTAGCCACGACCTCCAGCCATACGTATTTTCGTGTCAGATCTCTACCAAACTCAGCCAGTGACTTGCTGTGACTTAGTATGACCTACCTATGGCTTAGAATCCAATTATCATACTTGTTACTATGTTTCCTCCGTTATTTCAAGTGTTAATGTAATGACTTCAGCTTATGAATTAATGCTCCCCTATTCTTATCACCTATCACAATTAGACTACAAGTGTAGTATGCCAGGATTTATCTAATAAACCGTTAGATAGCGTATGAATCTTGTCGAGGGTCAAAAGACCTACACCTTCATTTTAAGAAGTCTTTCTTAGTATTAAGTCTGATAAATTGTAAGAATGGAGTGTCAAACAAGATATTCGTTCCTATGCCACCTGTTCTACTTAGACGGCAGCTGGTTATAAGATAGAATTGAACCATGGACTTTGTAGGACAACCCTAAGACCAAGGGCAGCAGTGTAAGCCTAAATTACGTAGTGATTGGTTGGTCATTCATTTGCCATTAGACCTAGCCAATGAATTATTTGGTGGAATGCTAATCCACGCACCACCTACCTCGTATGGGCAATATGCCTGTTGTAATTTAGGGAGACTTCAGGAATTGAAGTAGGAACTAATGCTTAATGCTATGCTATGATAAACAGATAGTAGACAGTAGGCATGAATATCAAACAAGTTGATAACACTACGAACATAAGAACAATTAGCTTAAGTTAAAGCAAGGCTAGAACTAACCTTGTTAGATGAGAAATTAATGAATAATGTGTATATGATTTTGATAGAGACAAGAAGAACACTCAGATAGAAAGCTACTTGATCGAGACTGTGGTAGCCTACTCTACTAGTTATTAGTAAGGGAACTGATCCTTTGGATGCATGTGTTTTTCTCTATTAATTATGTTGTGCGTTGATTTAAGATTGATAACATGCTATTGTGTGATAACATGCCATCTAATATACTGCTCTGTGTACTCATGCATTTGGATTATTATTGTATGCAATCAGCAGTGCCTGTAGTGGTGGAAAAGAGTAGAATGGGAGACTCATAACCTTTTCCATGAAAGAAATTGGTTTGGGTGATGAATGATGTCTGGTTAAGTCGGTAAGGAGGAAGGTGGGTGAAATGGGACGCTTGCACTACTTCTTACCTGCGCTACATTGCATTGACCTTAAAAAACTTAGCCAAGTCACGATGTCCTAAGTGAGGATTGGACGGGGTCGGAAGCTTGGCAACGTTATGGTCCAGTAATATGATTAATTAGGCGGACATGGCTAGTTGAACAAAAATACCCTTATGACTGTACCCCTAGCCATTAGGGGGTTATGTAGTGGCATGGGTTATAAAGGATGGTATGAACATAGCTACGATGCTCCCTATGTCCGATGTAGTGTGAATTGACAAGCGAGTAGATTAGTGGGATTATCAACTCCTCAAGTGCCACATGGTGGACTTGGGATGAGTCGCGGTCAGGGAGGACCAAGACGATGAACCCATACATGGGGGATGGTTTTTGTATGCCGAGTGAGGCGGCATTCATTTTGATAGGGGTGACCCATGCAACCTGGAGGCTCCTTTTTAGTCATCCTGAGTTGGCACTTACAGTTATCTTACCTGACCGTAGTTGATAATTTCATGCATTTACTTGTTGCATGTTTAGTTTTCTCACTAAGCTCGGTGGTTGAGCTTACCCTTGTGCGTGCAAATATTTTTAGATATTGCAAGTACATCATTCGATGCTCCAGAAAGATTTTCATCTGGTGTGGAGGATGATGACAATGAACCTGAGGAAGATATCCATGACCCTTCTTGTAATTTGTAGAGACTGAGTATAAGCTTAACCTATGCCTACTCCTTTTAGTACATTTAGTTTTGGGATGAACTATACTGGGATACATTTTATTTTAAGAATAAACTTTGAACCATGTTTTTATTTATTTAGAACTGTGAACTTGGAATATTAGTCTGTCAGCTTAAATTGGTATTTGAACAATAAGACTTCCGCTATCTCTTTATTTAATTCTAACAATGTAATTTATATGAATGTTTTATTTTACTTTGATAATTATGTGAGTACTGATGTAGATCGCTGGATGATTAAACAATGATGTATGATCATAGAAGGGGGTTTCTATTGCCCTAATAGGATGAGAAGATCTCGTTACATTCCATAGTACCAATATGTTAGAAATGGGGTATGACAGAGTTTGGTATCAGACCACAGTTATATTATAATCACTACCAATCCATATCTCTTTGATACTAGAGTTTGGTATCAGAGCATGTCATACTATAGTTTCTCATAATCCTACTCACATGTAAAACATAAATGCTGGCATTACGTGAACAAAATAACATACCAAATGAGAATAAGCTGTAGGTAGAGATACCAAAGAATAACTATAAAAATTGAAGAGCATAATATACAAACTAAATGAGATAAGCTTTAACAAGTAAACAACATTTAAAGTGGGATGGGTAGGTAGTCACAGGTTAAAACCTTAATCCTAAACAAAATGAGGCTAGTAAAACAAAGGCTTAAATATGAGTCTGACAATCCTCTTAAAGTTTGAACTCACTCTACAAAACAAGCCAATTGAACCAAATTAGCAAATAGAATAAAGGACACTTCCGTTGATTCCTTCCTTTGGTTCAACCCACTTACTGAAATCTAGCCATAGATATATCTCTACGCTGGTGAGCTCTCTCATGCTTAGCAGTAGCCTCTGCCTCTACCTTAGTAGGAATCAGTGAGATTAAACCCATAGAAGTCAACGCATTCGGTAAAAAGGACACCTCTTGTCTAGTAACCTCAAGAGAGTCACACAATTGCAACATAGCATGCTTAGTCGCTATCACACATCGCTCTAAACCTGAGATGTTTGTAGCATGCACCTCTTGTATGATGATAATCCTGTCTCTATTATATGATGATACTCATGTAACTTAAACACTGGAGCGTGAGCATCTACCAATGCATCTTGTAGCTCCACAACTTTAAGAGCCCTGATCTGAGGAACCGTCACATGTGGCACATCATCAAAAATCTCTCACCGCTATGGTGTACATTCTCGTTCATTTGTTAACAATGCCGTATCCTTTGAACCTTGAGCATGGGAAGAATCCTCCCAAGAATCCGTAGGGATGTATTTCAAATCATTTTTATCACTCTTCGAAGCTGACTCAATCCTAGTTGAGGATTGAATCACTCTACGCTGAATTCTCTTAATCGACCGTTGCCAAGACCATGGATTCGGACGAGGAATCCCCTCTAACTCGTCATCGCTAAGAACTACATCCTAAAGGCCAAGCCTGAACAGTGAATTCTAACCAAAGTCAGAATGGACCGACTGCTCTATACAATCATCTTTAGAAAGGTCTATTCCCAGTTAAATGAATATGTGGCTGAGCAACCTCCCATAAGGAAGACTACCAGACCAAGAATAAAGCATTATAGTAATCAGTGTTCTCAAGATCAAGTATGGAAGGCAGAGCTGTCGCTGCACAGTAACACTGTAAGACCCACTCCAAGATCCACATGATTTGGATATCTCCGTATTGGGTCTTACTGTGCCAACCCTTGGCACATTGTCTTTGGACCCTACATATGATGTGGGTCAGCCGCTTAGGTGTAAGACCTTCACTCTATTAAACCAGTCTAATCGTGTCATGCTAGGTCTTCTTATCTTAGCCGGATTGAGTGGGCTAAGCGTGTGAAGAAACCACAAGGCTAGGTATGTAAATCAACCCAAAAATAGTGAATTGTGGGTGTGTGGTCAACTACCTAAACGGGTATGGTTGACCACACCATAAAGGAAGTGAAACCAGTAAAAAAATAGAAGTGTGGTCTGTAAGAATCATATCGAACTAACCAGTCTTACCACCTTGTATCAGGTCTACCTATCATGGTCGAGCTAAGTGAAACCAGTGCGTGAAGAAACCACAAGATCAAATATGAAATATAACTCAAAAATAGTCAAATATGAGTGTGTGGTCGCATGTCTAAAAGGTGTGATCGACCCCACCTCAAAAAAGTTCAACCCATGACTTTTTGGTCGTGGGGTCGCACATTTTAAAATGTAGGGTCACGGATTTTGTGACCCTACACCCTAGGGTCGCATGTTTTAAAAACGTAGGGTCGCAGTATGTCCGACCCTACATGCGACCCTACGAAAACAGCAAGAACCAAAAATTAGGAAACCTTCCTAATTCGAAGGGGGTCTTTCCTAAACTCATTGGGAGTTATTATGGAGGGTTTTCCTCTATAAATAGGATGTCCCTAAGCCTCTTCTATTCCTTTAGAACCCTAATTGAAAGTGAGAGAAAGAGAAAGAGAAGGAAGAGAAGAAGAGAAGGAAACTTGAACAAGAAGACTAAGGAAGTGGAGGAAGTTCAGAGAAACCTCTGAATTAAGGTATGAACCTAATTCCCTACCTCAATAAGAGAGCCTAGAATAGTTATGAAAAATATAGGATTAGGAGAAACCCAAATCATCCATCCATGAACAAGTTCTAAGAGAATCCATGGAGGAAATCACTGCAGACAATGGAAAGTGTATCAAAATTATAGTTTTGAGCCATAAAACAAGCATAGAATGGACCATGATAGTAAACCAAAGGATCCAAACATGAAGGGATGAACTTTAGAATGAAAGGTCGACTCAGAACATGTGTGGTCGCACGTAGGGTCGAATGATATCTGACCCTACGAGACCACATGATCGACCACATGCCCTCGGGAAGTCCCAGGGAGGGTGTGGTCGTACGTAGGGTTGAATGGTATCCGACCCTACATGCGACCCTACACCCTAGGGTCATAGAAACTGCTACCCTAGGTGCGACCCTACCCTGCGACTCTACCCCTGTGGTCGCAGAAACTGCTACCCTAGGTGCTACCCTACCTGCGACCCCTCAGGTATTGTTATTCTAAACATATGGGGATTAATTCTAATTAAAATTTATCGACTTGTTAGGTCTTTCTAGTGATTTAAAAGTAAATTATAAAGCTTGAACGAGGATCTACTAGAAATCAAAGGTGAGGGAACAAGACCTAAACTAATTGGCTAATAATAAACTATTTTTATTTATTGAGTCCAATACCATGAATGATTCTATGTTTGTATGATTGTAATGTGCATATCACATGTCATCCACTATTCTTGTTATTACTGTTCATACATATTCTGTTTATTTATAATATGATGTTGATGATGATGCTAAGAATAGGCAAGTGAATGTTTATGTGTGGTTAGAGAACTTGATGCGAGTGGGGCATCAGGGGGTGGATGTGACACTGTGGTTCAGCCTGGTCACCAGACTCTAGCTCTATCTCTACTCAAGTCTTGTCTACTAACATCGTCGTATCGCCATTACCTTAGCAGAACTATTACATCGTAGGGCATCAGGGGAGGTGGTCTCGGACCGTATAGTCTCTGACTCTGTCGGGGGGCCTTTGCTCTATCTCTATGGACGTATTGAGGGATGTTGGGGTGAGGCCTTGGATACACTGTTTGACATTATGATTGGTTAATTGTGAGCCCAGTTTGTAAGCCCTCGCCAGCAGGAGCTTACGTGTTGGTATGGGTAGAGCATCAGGGGAAATGTGATGCAGTGCGGTCCTAAGCACTTTAGCTCTATCTCTATTCCATGGTGGGTGCATGTGGGGGTGGCAATGGTGTTTGATCAATTGGGCAGTTCCATACATTTGTGTATAGAGGTGCGGTGGCCACCTATCCTTTCTATTGCACATTGCAAACTTATGAACCGGGCCAAAGATATGAATTGAATGCATGCATATGTTTGTTGCATTGTTTTGTTTACTCACTGAGATCAAGTTGGAGAGCTGACCCTCGCACGCACAATTCTTGTTAGTTTCTTATGTTGCAGGTATCACAGTTGAAGATTATGTCAACACGCCAACATATAAACTGGTGGCGGCTATGATGAGCAAGCTATGGAGGACTATTATGATTCGTTAAGCGAGCATTTCAACTGTGGACACGCTTAGTGTTTAACTTTCGTATTTGGATAGTTGTAATATGTATTAAATTATGTTTTGGTTACTTAAAGATAAATAGAATATTAATTATTTATCATGACTAGACCTCAGTTCATTATCTGTAAGACTTCCGCTATTTATTTTATTAGCTCTGATTAATGTGGAATGTGTTTTGGTTTAACATGGTGGGGATAGCCTATTCGAGATCCTGGTTGAACCGTTGGTTTATTGACGGTTCATCACACCATTCTGGTTGGTTCAGAATTGGGGTGTGATAACTTGGTGTCAGAGCTCTCAAGCCTTGCCCATAAAACCTGAATACTTCCACTAGAGTCCCTGAACTGAGTTAGGATAAATTAAAAGCTTTAATACAAACACACCATAAGCACCTGTGTTGGTTGGGACAAAACTTAAACAAACAGTAATTTACATATAAGAGGTGGAACCATATGTTATATATAGAGACTAAGAAAAAGAGAATCAAAATGTATCCCGATAAATAAATAACATATGGTACGGTCTACAAGTAGGATAGTTGCCTGAGTATACAAAGGATATAGTACAGTAACAAGAAGGAAGCATCTGTAAAGTAGAAAAATTAAAATACCGAGTTGGTACTCACAAGATGTGAAACTCGATATATGACAGAGGAAGAAGAAAATGGCTAGTAACGCCTAAATCCCTGTAGAGGAAAAGGAAAATATCTCGGGCTGAATGTGACAGAGATAGGAGAACAATAGCAATACACCAAAAATGAGAGTAACTATATAAGGAGATAAAGCTATACTCCTGGGTGACATGGAGACTCAGAGTGAGATCCACCACAAGCTGATCCATTGCCCACTGAGCATTAAGAAGATGTTGCAACTCGACCACACCACTATCAGGGTCGAGAATGGTTAGTGAAAACTCATCTGAGCAGATGCTAAATAATGATAATCAGATTAAAGCAAATCAAAGGAGGTGAACAACCAGCCCACTCCAGCCAATCACCTGGACTACCAAGTACCTTGACCACAGTTGTAATAAATTTAACCAGACAAAATACAAGAGCAACAATAGATGAGACCGACTATGCAAGTTGCTATGTGAATCACTACCCAAGTTGTCACTGCTACATCAACACCTCTAGGTCAAACCATGTACAGTACCAATTGGTATCAACACTGTACCTCCAGCACATGTGAGCTATAACACAGTGCCTACCATACAGTAAGTCCCAGTAACGCACACCCCAGTGCAGAAGCTTGGTACACAACAAGTAGTGTATCAAGGTGGTGACCCTTATCAGCCACCGATATATGGGATAGTTGTATCATGGTAGAATGATCCAATAAGGATTGAGGAATATTTTCTGAAGATCAAGCCTCAAATATTTTCAGCAAAGGATCAAAGATATTGTAGCCATATAACTAGATAGGTTATATAGGATGCGGTGCATTATTGATTTACTCTTATGATTATAGAGGATGCACATACCTGATTCTAATTCTCGTACCTAGACAGAATACCTTCTTGTTTCAACCTATCAATTGAATTTATAGATGTTATTTTCTTAGAATTAGTCATGATTATACCAAACTGAGCCACTCTCATGATCGACAACATGAACAGAGATATGAACTAAATGAACAGTTAAATGTTTAATCATGTTGAGCGTACATCTTTTGATTTATACCTGATTACTGATGTACCAAAACTTTCTCCAGATTTATTCCTATAGTGTCTTAACCAATGGCATTATATATACTTGATATAACCTATAACCTTGAGGTTAAGAGTTATAGAACCTCTATTTTCCATGTATTTGGACCACCGTGCAACTTAACGACCTTTTGATGCCGGTTGGATTACAACAGATTTACTCCTGATCCTTTAAACCTAAGTTCATTAGATAAAGCAAGTGTTCGTCATTAACCTGAATTCGAAAGAAGCAAGTGTTCGTCATTACCCTGAGTTCGAAAGAAAAAAATGAATTGCTTTTGGACAAACATTCTGATTCTTACATTTCTTGACATCCATTGATAAGATGTTTAGTGAATAAGGAATTATGGGAAGTAAGATGATTAAATTCAGATTAGATTCTATAGCCAAGGAACCTCAGAAGAAGAAATGGAGGATCTATTTCGAGATTGCTGAATAGATGGATATGGTCATGTCTATAAAAGAGTGCATGAGCAAGAAAATAAGTAAGAATCACAAGATATTTTTTGAGGTATATGAAAGAGAGATCAGGGTAGAACAACAATGATAAAGAAGGTGTAAGCTAATGAGCTTTTTGGGATATATGAGATTTTAAGCAATAATCTTTGAAAAACTAAGAGATTAAGGAGCTAGATGTGCTCTTAAGACTTTTATACCAGATTTTGCTAGTTCAAGCCCTTTTGGATTAGATATTGTATTGGATGAGTGTTATTAACAATGTTCGAATCATATGGATGGACAGAATTGGATGCAACCTAAATCGACTTGAGATGGCAGACTTTGATGTCATCTTGGGAATAGACCGGTTGTCTCAACACTCTACAAAGTTGTTATGTGCATAGAAGAGGTTATCATTCAAGAATAAAGATGACATATAATTTAGTTTTATTGGAAGCATGTTGCCTAAGAAGTGAAAGCTGATCCTCTTTATGCTAAAGGTGAAGATATGCTTTGAGGAGAAAGAAGTTGGATATATGGTATCTGTGGTATACGTTACCAAAGAAGCACCACAGATGGAAGATATTGATGTGATGCATAAATTTTCTAATGTGTTTCTAGGAGACTTACCTGGGTTACCATCTGATCATGCGACCGAGTTCGTCATCGACTTGTTACCAATGATGATACTTGTGTTAAAGGCACCTATAGAGTAGCTCCTACGGAATTGAAAAAATTGAGACTCAACTACAAGAGTTATTAGACTAAGGTCCTAATAGGCTAAGTATTACATCACGGGGAGCGCCAATGCAATTCGTGAAGAAGAAGGACGGTAGTGTCAGATTATGTATAGACTACCGGGAACTAAACAAGCTCACAATCAAGAATTGGTATCTACTACCTCAGATCGATGACTTGTTTAAACAGTTGCAAGGAGCAAAGGTAATTTCTAAGATTGATCTTCGGTCAAGATATCATCAGCTGAAGAATTTGGACAGCGATATCTCGAAGATAGCTTCTAGAATCGGGATTGGATATTATGAGTTCCCGATTATGATGTTTGGATTAACCAATGCCCTTACATCTTTTATGGAGTTGATGAACTGGGTGTTTCATGACATATTGGACACGTCGGTCATAGTTTTCATAGATGATATTTCGGTTTATTCCAAGAATGAAGCAACTCATACAATGGATCTTAGAACAACTTCACAACAGTTGAGAAGGGAAAAGCTTTATGCCAAGTCCAAGGATATATGAGACTTGATTAAACAAAGTGATCTTCTTAGATCACGTAGCATCATAAAAACATATTAAAGTGGATCCCAACAAGATTGAAGCCATTGTGAAGTGGGAAGCACCGAAGAGCGTTGCAAAAATTAGAAGTTTCCTAGGTCTAGCTGGGTATTATCGACGATTCATGGAAGACTATTTCAGAATTGCCGTACCTCTCACCAGTTTGACTAAGAAAGGAGAAAAGTTTGTTTGGACCGACAAATGTGAGAAAAGTTTCCAAACATTGAAGGCTAGATTGATATCTGCTCCGATCTTGACTATTCCTATTCCAGGACAGCCATTTACCTTGTACACTGATGTGTCTGGATTGGGTTTAGGATGTGTACTTATGCAAGAAAAACAAGTAGTTGCGTATACTTTAGGACAACTGAAAGAGCATAAAAAGAACCACCCAACTCATGATTTTGAGTTAACAACTGTGATTCATCCAATCAAGACTTGGAGACATTATCTATACAGAGAAGAATTTTAGAGTAAATCGGATTACAAGAGTCTTACTTATCTCTTCACCCAGAAAGAGTTGAACAGGAAGCTAAGGAGATGGTTGGAACTCTTGAAGGATTGAAACTGTGATATTCAATGTCACCGGTGCAAGGCTAATATGATAGCTGAAGTTTTGAGCAACAAGGAATAATAAAGCCAAAAGAAGGACCCAGTATAAATGCTGCCATATGTTCCGCAACAATAGATTCAAATTTAGAGGAAGAGTCGCATATGATAAAAACTTGTGATGAACCAGTTGAGTGAGAACTTATGGATGATCTTATGGAGCAATAGTTCCTCGCTTACGTTTGTAGCGTTAAAGATCATCTCTAAATTGATGGATGAAGTAAAAGTAGCAATTTTGTTAGATCCGTATATAAGAATGGTGCAAGGAGATTTAGAGAAAGAAAAATCTAACCCTGACTTACTTGGATACGGAGATGGTACTCAGATACAGATGTAGGTTCTAAATACCTGAAGGTAAAGACTCTGATATCATGAAGAGGATAATGATAAGAGCCCATTGTACTCTATATTCAGGACATCCTGGAGTACCAATATGTATCATGACCTGAAGATATTGTACTGGTAAAGAGGAATGAAAGCAGATGTAGCTAAATTCGTGTCTCAATGCCTAATTGTCAGAGGGTAAAGGCTGAATAGCAAAGACCTGCAGGATTATTGCAGCCACTGTCAGAACCAGCATGGAAATGGGACTGCATCACTATGGACTTTTTCACCGGGTTACCATTGACTCCCCGAGTAGTTGACGCGATCTGGGAGATTATAGATCATCTGACTAAGATAGCTCGCTTTATAGCTATACGACCACAGTATACCCCGGAGAGGTTAGCCAAGCTATATGTGGATAACATTGTCAGATTACATGGTGTACCTGAAAGCATTGTGTCCGATAGAGACCCACGCTTTACTTTAAAGTTTTGGGAAGGATTGCAAAAGGCTATGGGTACAACGTTGAAGTTCAGTACTGCATTCCATCCTCAGACAGACGGACAGTCGGAGCGTACTATTCAGATTTTAAAAGACATGCTTCGAGCCTGTGTTATTGATTTTTAAGTCTCACGGGATGAGAAACTACCATTGATTGAGTTCGCCTATAACAACAACTATCAGGCTACTATACAGATGTCACCCTATGAAGCACTGTATGGTAGGAAGTGTCGAACTCCTCTATTTTGGAATGAAGTTGGAGAACGTAGCATCGTTGGACCAGAGTTTGTTGAAGAGACTTGTCGAGTAGTCGACATTATCAAGGAAAAAGTTAGAACAACTCAGAATCGTCACAAACAGTATGCGGATACTCGACGTTGAGACCTTGAATTTATCGTAGGTGATAAGGTATTCTTGAGAGTATCACCTATGCGGGGTTTAAAACGATTCAGACAGAAAGGGAAGCTAAGTCCAAGATATGTCGGGCCATATGAGATTCTAGCTAAACGTGGAAGAGTGGCCTATCAGTTAGCACTACCACCATCTATGTCAAGTTTGCATGATGTATTTTATATTTCATTATTAAAGAAGTACGTCAGAGATCCAACACAGGTTTTGACAGTGGATCCACCAGATCTAACTGATGATTTGACATTCGAAGTAGTACCAACTGAAATCACAAGCTGAAAGGTTCAACGACTACGCAACCGTGCCATATATTATGTTAAGGTCACCTGGAGGAGTCGAGATATAGAAGAGATCACATGGGAAGAAGAGAACGCTATGCGGAAGCAATATCCTCACCTTTTCAACTCGGAAGGTATGTACAAATTTTGAGGATGAAATTTTTAATAAGAGGGGGTGGGGGAGTTGTAAGACCCGTATCGAACTAACCAGTCTTACCAACTTGTATCAGGTTTACCTATCATGGTCGAGCCAAGTGAACCCAGTGCGTGAAGAAACCAGAAGACCTTGTATGAAATATAACTCAAAAATAGTCAAATATGAGTGTGTGGTCGCATGCCTAAAAGGTATGACCGACCCCACCTCAAAAGAGTTCAACCCATGACTTTTTGGTCGTGGGGTCGCACATTTTAAAAAGTAGGGTCACGAATTTTGCGACCCTACCTGCGACCCTACACCCTAGGGTCGCATGTTTTAAAAACGTAGGGTCGCAGTATGTCCGACCCTACATGCGACCCTACGAAAACAGCAAGAACCAAAAATTAGAAAACCTTCCTAATTCGAAGGGGGTCTTTCCTAAACTCATTGGGGGTTATTATGGAGGATTTTCCTCTATAAATAGGACGTCCCTAAGCCTCTTTCACTCCTTTAGTACCCTAATTGAAAGTGAGAGAAAGAAAAAGAGAAGGAAGAGAAGAAGAGAAGGAAACTTGAAGAAGAAGACTAAGGAAGAGGAGGAAGTTCAGAGAAACCTCTGAATTAAGGTATAAACCTAATTCCCTACCTGAATAAGACAGCCTAGAATAGTTATGAAGAACATTGGATTAGGAGAAACCCAAATCATCCATCCATGGACAAGTTCCAAGAGCCATGGAGGAAATTATTGTGGACAATGGAAAGTGTATCAAAATTGTAGTTTTGAGCCATAAAACAAACATAGAATGGACCATGATAGTAAGCCAAAGGATCCAAACATGAAGGGATGGACTTTAGAATGAAAGGTCGACTCAGAACATGTGTGGTCGCACGTAGGGTCGAATGATATCGGACCCTACGAGACCACATGATCGACCACATGCCCTCGGGAAGTCCCAGGGAGGGTGTGGTCGCACATAGGGTCGAATGGTATTCTACCCTACATGCGACCCTACACCCTAGGGTCGCAGAAACTGCTACCCTAGGTGCGACCCTAGCCTGCGACCCTACCCCTGTGGTCGTAGAAACTGCTACCCTAGGTGCTACCCTACCTGCGACCCCTCAGGTACTGTTATTCTAAAATATGGGGATTAATTCTAGTTAAAATTTATCGACTTGTTAGGTCTTTCCAGTGATATAAAAGTGAATTATAAAGCTTGAACGAGGATCTACTAGCAATCAAAGGTGAGGGAACAAGACCTAAACTAATTGGTTAACAATAAACTGTTTTTGTTTATTGAGTCCAATACCATGAATGATTCTATGTTTGTATGATTGTAATGTGCATATCACATGTCATCCACTATTCTTGTTATTACTGTTCATGCATATTTAATTTCTGTTTATTTATAATATGATGTTGATGATGATGCTAGGAATAGGCATGTGAATGTTTGTGTGTGCTTAGTGTACTTGATGTGAGTAGGGCATCAGGGGAGGATGTGACACAGTGGTTTAGCCTGGTCACTAGACTCTAGCTCTATCTCTTCTTAAGTCTTGTCCACTAAAATCATCGTATCGCCATTACCTTAGTAGAACTATTACGTCGTAGGGCATCAGGGGAGGTAGTATGGCACTGTGTAGTCTCTGACTCTACTGGGGGGCCTTAGCTCTATCTCTATGGACGTATTGAGGGATGCTAGGGTGAGGCCTTGGATACACTGTTTGAAATTAGGATTGGTTAGTTGTGAGCCCAGTTTGCAAGCCCTCGTCAACAGGACCTTACGTGTTGGTATGGGTAGAGCATCAGGGGAAGTGTGATGCGGTGTGGTCCTAAGCACTTTAGTTCTATCTCTATTCCATGGTGGGTGCATGTGGGGCAGCAATGGTGTTTGATCCATTGAGTGGTTCCACACATTCGTGTACAGAGGTGCGGTGGCCACCTATCCTTTCTATTGCACATTGTAAACTTATGAACCAGACTAAAGATATGAATTGAATGCATGCATATGTTTGTTGCATTGTTTTGTTTACTCACTGAGCTCAAGTTGGAGAACTGACCCTCGCGCGTGTAATTATTTAGTTTATGATGTTGCAGGTATCACGGTTGAAGATTATGTCAACTCCCCAACATATAAACGGGTGGCGGCTATGATGAGCAAGCTATGGAGGACTATTGTGATTCATTAAGCAAGCGTTTCAACTGTGGATACGCTTAGTGTTTAACTTTTGTATTTGGATAGTTGTAATATGTATTAAATTATATTTTGGTTACTTAGAGATAAATGAAATATTAATTATTTATCATGACTAGACCTCAGTTCATTATCTGTATGACTTCCGCTATTTACTTTATTATCTCTGATTAATGTGGAATGTGTTTTGGTTTAACATGGTGGGGATAGCCTATTCGAGATCCTGGTTAAACCGTTGGTTTATTGACGGTTCATCACACCATTCTGGTTGGTTCAGAATTGGGGTGTGACATGGTCGCATTTTTGAGTGGTGTGGTTGATGGATTTTGTGACCACATGTCTTGACCACACGTTGTCAGGTTAGACTCCGTTATTTGGAAACTTTCCAAATCAAAGGGGGTTTCTTTCCTAATTGTAAGAGAGCTCTATATGGAGAGTTTATCTCTATATATAGGACATCCCTCTACTCTTTCTCACTCTTTCGGATCAATCTCCAATACAAAACCTGAGAGAGAAAGAGAGAGAGAGGAAGAAAAAGAGAAGATCTGAAGAAGAATACTGAGTTGAGGAAGGTTCTAGTTCTCTACAAGCTTAAGGTATGGAACTCTTCCCTGTAGCAGTAGAACACTTGGAATAGGAGTTTCCATTGTAAATTGAGTCATAAGATTAATGTAAGACTTTGACCATGGAACTCCATGAACAAATCTCAGAGGAAAATCATGGAGAATAGGTTATGATGAATAACTTTATAAAATTATGATTTAATGGCCGTAGATTGATCATAGGAGGTACCCTATTAATGAGCCAAGGAATCGACTCATGAAGAATTCGGATTGAAGATGAAAACTGACCAAACATCATGTGGTCGCAGCCTGTGGTCGACCACAGGGTGACCAGAGGGTCGACCATACCTATTCAGAAAGTTCTTAGGAAAGGTGTGGTCGCATGTTGTGGTCACATGATATGCGACCATACATATTGATCACAGAGCATGGTCAACATATACTGAGACCATATATATCGACCACACGATTTTAGGAAGCATATCTAAGACCAGATTAGGTTTTCAACACTGTTACTTGATATAATTGAACCCCAATTTAAATCCACATATTTCCTAGGTTCCCAAGTAGTTCAAAGTGATTTCCAAAGCCTGGAAAGAGATCAAATATTGTTTACAAGTGAAGGAACAAGACCTAAACTAATTAGATAATAACAAAACTATTTTTATTTTTATCTGTCTAATGCTATGTTTGATACTATGCTTTTATGCGTGTAATGTGCATCTCTCATGTCATCTAATATTACTACTATTTTTTGTCATACATATTTATTTCTATCTATTTATAACATGATGATGATGATATTAGGAATAGACATGTGATTGTGTGTGTGGTTAGTGTGTTGGATGTGAGTGGAGAATTAGGGGAAGGACGTGGCATTGTGGTTCAGCCTGGTCACCAGACTCTAGCTCTATCTTTACTCAAGTCCTACCCACTAACATAGTCGTATCGCCATTATCTTAACGGAACTATTACGTTGTAGGGCATTAGGGGAGGTGGTCTTGGACCATGTGGTCTTTGACTTTGCCATAGGGCCTTAGCTTTATCTCTATAGACGTCTTGAGGGATGCTGGGATAAAGCCTTAGATACATTTGGATGGTATTAGGATTGATTAGTTGTGAGCCCAGTTTATAAGCCCTCGCCAGTAGGGGCTTACATGTTGGAATGGGTAGGGCATCAGGGGAAGTATTGGTGGTGTATGATCCGAACACTTTAGCTCTATCTCTATTCCATGGTGGGTGCATGTGGGATGATAATGGTGTTTGATCCATTGAGCAGATTCACACACTCGTGTATAGAGGTGCGATGGCCGCCAATCCTTTCTATAGCATAGTTGCAAACTTAAAATCAGACCAAAGATATGAATTAAATACATGCATATGTTTGGATATTGTTTTGTTTGCTCACAGAGCTGTGATGTGTGCTCAACCTATGACATCATATATTTTTAGTTGATGAAACAGGTACCACAATGTAGGACTACATGTGTCACACCCCAATTCTAGTCTAACCAGATTAGTGTGATGAACCACCAACAAACCAATGGCTCAACCAGGATCTCGTGTAGGTCGTACCCACCAAATCAAACCCTACACACATTCCACAGTAATAAACAAATAAGCAAAAGTCTTACAGATAATGAACTGAGTGTCTAACAATGAAAATAAATAATTAATCCAATTATCTCCAAAACTTAAGACATAAAAATAATTAATCCATTACATGTTCCAGTAGTCAAATATAGCTAAACTAATCATAAATACAGTGGTTGCACTCGAATGAAGTATCATGCGTCTCTTCTATTAATTTGCCGTCCATCATAGCGACATGTCCATACAACGGTGCATTCATATAATCTTCAACAGTAGGTCCTGCATCATCAACTGAAAATATTCAACGTCGAACAAAACAATGCAACAAACATATGCATGCATTCAATTCAAATCTTTGGTTTGGTTTTTAAGTTTGCAATGTGCTATAGAAAGGTTTGGTGGCCCCCGCACCTCTATACACGAGTGTATGAATCCGCTTAATGGATCAAACACCATTGCCGTCCCACATGCACCCACCAAGGAATAGAGATAGAGCTAAAGTGTCTGGATCAAACACCTCCAACACTTCCCCTGATGCCCTACCCATACCAACACGTAGGCTCTTGCTGGCGAGAGCTTACAAACTGGGCTCGCAACTAACCAATCCTAATGCCAAACAGTGTATCCAAGGCCTCACCCCAGCATCCCCTAATATGTCCATCGAGATAGAGCTAAGGCCCCCTGACAGAGTCAGAGACCACACAGTCCGAGACCACCTCCCCTGATGCCCTACGATGTAATAGTTCTGCTAAGGTAATGGTGATACGACGATGTTAATGGGCAAGACTTGAGTAGAGATAGAGCTAGAGTCTGGTGACGAGGTCAGACACCACCATGTCACGTCCTCCCCCTGATGCTCCTTTCGCATCAATCATACTAACCACACACACATAATCACATGCCTATTCCTAACATCATCATTATCATATTATAAATAGATAGAAATAAATACGCATGAGCAGTAATAGTAGGAATATTGGATGACATATGAGATGCACATTACAAATATACAAGCATAGAATCAATCATGGCATTGGACTCAAATAAATAAATAGTTTGTTATTATCCAATTAGTTTAGATCTTGTTCCCTTACCTGTTAGCAATACTTGATCTCCTTCCAAGCCTTGCAATTCTCTTTCAATCAATTTAACAACCTAAAAGTTATATGAATTTAAGTTAGGGTTCATATGTGATATGTTATAGTAGTAAAAAATTGAAACAGAGCACTGATAGGTGTCTGATTGGTCTTATGGTCTCATACTGTGTCGACCTTATTGCCTATGATCGATACCCTACGGTCGCATATGGTGCAATCATAGCTGCAACCATATGATTCCTGAATCTTTCCGAATACCTGTGGTCGATCCTCTGATCAGGCTGGTCATGCTATGTTTAACCGTAGCTGCGACCTTGGGATTTTTGGTCACAGACTACATGTAATTTGAGTTTTTCCTGGGTCAAATCCTCTGCTCTTCAATTGGGTTTATCCTAAGGTCATCCTATGGCCATCATTAGTAGTTTCTTATCATCCCTAATCATCAAACTCATCCCTCATGGTTATCCTTGGGATTTTCTCAAAGAATCACATATATCATAATAGGTTGATATCTTTTATCTTCCATAGAAGTCTTATTCCTTAAAGTTTACATCTCTAGAGATTAGGTTCATACCCTTGCCTATGATAGAGAGTCAATATCTTCTCAGGGAAATCCTCACCTTAGTCTTTTCTTCTTCTCCTTCTCGTCCTTCTCTTCCCTTCTCTTTCTCTAAGGTTTACTAATGTTCTAAAAGAGTGAAAAAGGGCTGAGGGACGTCCTTTATATAGAGGAAAACTCACCATATAGAGTCCTCTTTCAATTAGGAAAGAAATCTCTTAGTTTAGAAAAGTTTTCAAAACTCAGAGTCTAATCTGGGGTCTTACGGTCGATGGCTACAGTCACAGAACCCGTCAACTGTAGGGTCAAAATCATTGACCGTAGGGTCATTGATCAGTGACCATTGTTTCTTTCCATATGGTCGACCGTACCTACCCAAGTATGCGACCATATGCATATAGTTTTGGGTGTTGAGTCAATTTTTATGCCTGGTTTGTGATCCATCTTCACACGATCGGTCCACTTGGCCCAGTTATGATGGGAAGACCTGGCACGACACGGTTAGACAAAGTTAGTGGAGTAGAAGTCTTACAATTCCCCCTCTTATATAAATTTTATCCTCGAAATTTGCACATACCTTCAGAGTCAAATAGGTGAGGATATTGCTTCCGCTTAGCATTCTCTTCTTCCCATGTGATTTCTTCTACCTCTTGGCTTCTCTAAGTAACTTGAACATAGTAAATGTCATGGTTGCCAAGACGTTGAACCTTTCGACTAGTAATTTCAAAAGGTACTACTTCGAACGTCAAATCTTCAGTCAAATCCGGTGGATCCGCTGTTAACACGTGTGTTGGATCTCTGACGTACTTCTTCAATTGTGAGACATGAAATACATCATGTACACTAGACATTGATGGTGGTAGTGTTAACTGATATGCTATTTTTTCACATCTAGCTAGAACTTCATAAGGTCCAATATATCTGGGACACTATTTTCCCTTCTGTCCGAATAGTTTTAAACCACGCATAGGAGATATTTTCAGAAATACCTTATCACCTATGGTGAATTCGAGATCTCTCTATCGATTGTATGCATATTGCTTCTGATGGTTCTGAGCTGTTTGAACCCTTTCCTTGATAATGTCGACCACTCGACAAGTCTCCTCAACAAACTCTGGTCCAACAATACTCCGTTCTCCAACTTCATTCCAAAATAAAGGAGTTCGACACTTCCTACCATACAGTGCTTCATAGGGTGACATCTGTATAGTCGCTTGATAGCTGTTGTTATAAGCGAACTCAATTAATGGTAATTTCTCATCCCATGATCCTTTGAAATCAATTACGCAAGCTCGGAGCATATCTTCTAAAATCTGAATGGTACGTTCTAACTGTCCATCGGTCTAAGGATGGAATGTAGTACTAAATTCAACGTTGTACCCATAGCCTTCTGTAATCTTTCCCAAACATTGAAGTAAAGTGTGGGTCTCTGTCGGATACGATGCTTTCAGGTACACCATGCAATCTGACAATATTATCTACATACAACTTAGCTAACCTCTCTGGGATATACTGAGGTTGTATAGCTATGAAACGAGCTGTCTTAGTCAAATGATCTACAATCACCCAGACCGTGTCAACTACTCGGGGGGTCAATGGTAACCCAGTGACGAAGTCCAGAGTGATGCAATCTCATTTCCATGCCGATTCTGGCAGTGGTTGTAACAGTTCTGTAGGTCTTTACCTTTCAGCCTTTACCTGTTGACAATTAAAGCATTGAGACACAAATTTAGCTACATCAACTTTCATTACTCTCTACCAATATAGTTTCTTCAGATCATGATACATCTTTGTACTTCCAAGATGTACCAAATAAGTGGTGGTATGGGCTTCCTTTATTAGTCTGTGTCTAATATCCAAGTCTTCATTTTTAGGAACACATACTCTTATTACTTTCTCAGAATCTAAAGTGAAGTCAGGGTTAGCCCTATCTTTTTCAAGGTCTTCTTGCACCGTTCTCAAATAAGGGTCTGATTGAATAGCTGCTTTCACTTCGTCTAATAGATCAGGTACAATCTTCTATGTAGCAAACATGTTTGAGAATAGATGAATAAATCCTTGGTCAGTTGATTCATTCAGAATATCAATCATAAAGCTCTTTACCATAACTAAATACTCTTCTTGTAACACACATTGTAGCATTTATACTAGCTTCTTCCTGAGACTTAGTCATAGCTTTCCTGCTTAGTGCGTCAGCAACTACATTAGCTTTTCCTGGATGATGCTGGATATCGCAATCATAATCCTTCAGTAATTCTAGCTAATTTTTCTGTCTCATGTTCAACTCCTTCTGATTAAAAAGGTGTGTGAGACTCTTATGATCTGATTTAATATGAAATTTCTCTCCATACAAATAATGTCTGCATATCTTAATAGCATGTACCACCGCTGCTAACTCCAAATCATAAGTGGGATAGTTATTCTCATGTGTCTTCAGTTGTTTTGAGGCATACACAATTACTTGTTCTCTTTGCATAGGCACACATCCCAAACCTAATCCAGATGCATCGGTGTACAAGGTAAATGGTTATCCTGGAAACGAAATGGTCAAGATGGGAGCTGATATCAATCAAGCCTTCAATGTTTGGAAACACTCTTCACATTTGTCTGTCCAAACAAACTTTTCTCCTTTCTTTGTCAGGCTGGTGAGAGGTATGACGATTATAGAGTAATCTTCCATGAATCGTCGATAGTACCCAGCTAAACCTAAGAAACATCTAATCTCTGCAACATTCTTGGGTGCTTCTCATTTCAAAATGACTTCAATCTTTCTTGGATCCACTTTAATTCCTTCAGCTAATACAACATGGCCTAAGAAAGCGACTTCATTCAGCCAAAATTCATACTTTGTAAATTTTGTGTAAAACTTCTCTATTCTTAGTCGTTGCAAAGCGGCTCTTAGATTTGTGATATGAGTTTCTTTGCCCTTGGAGTAGACTAGTATGTCATCAATAAATACAATGAATAATGTATCCAACATATCATGGAATACCTGATTCATGAATTTTATAAAAGTTACGGGTGTGTTAGTCAATCCAAAAGACATAACTAAAAATTCATAATGTCCATATCTGGTTCTGAATGTTGTCTTTGGAATATCACCTTCCTTAATCTTCAACTGATGGTATCTTAACCAAAGATCAATTTAGAGAACACTGTGGCACCTCGCAACTTATCGAATAAGTCATCGATCCGAGGCAACGGGTATCGATTCTTGATTGTAAGCTTATTCAATTCCCGATAATCTATACACAGTCGAATGCTACCGTCCTTCTTTTTCACGAACAATACTGGTGCTCCCCATGGTGATATGCTGGGTCTAATATAACCCTTGTCCAGTAATTCCTATAACTGTACCTTCAGTTCCTTTAGTTTAGTAGGAGTCATTCAATAGGGTGCTTTCGATACTGGTGCGGCTTTGGGTATAAGATCTATAATGAACTCTATCGCTTGGTCAGGTGGTAGTCCTGGTAGTTCCTCAGGAAATACATCTGAAAATTCACGTACAACTTCAATATCCTCCATTCATGGTGCTTTCTTGGTAAGGTCGACCACGGACACTAAGTACCAAATTTCTCATTTCTCGAGGCATTTTCTAGCCTTCAATGCAGAGAGGATGAGCTTTCATTTACGAGGAAGTTTGGTTCCCGTAAAACTAAACTCTGCTCCTTCCTTGCCTTTAAATGTCAGTTTCTTTTCCACATATTAAAGGCTTACGGAGTGCTGAGCTAACCAATCCATTCCCAAGATAATGTCAAAGTCTGCCATCTCGAGTTGAGTTAAAGTTGCATCCAAAATTTTCTCGTCGATAAGAATTAGACATGGTCTATAACCTTTGTCTAGTTCCACTTCTAATCCCATAGGTGATCGAACAAGCAGTTTATAGTCTAAAGGTCTGAGGTGTAGATTTAACTTCTTTTCGAATGATACAGATCTAAAAAAATGAGTAGCCCCAGAGTCAAAGAGTACTTTAGCGGGTATGCCATTAATAGGTACGATACCTGTGACCACATCAGGCGATGCGGCAGCATCCTCAAAAGTAACTGCATAAACATTCCCTAGTTGTAGCTGCTTCCTTGGCTTAGGACACTCTCTTGAATAATGTCGTACTTTATCGTAATTGAAGCATTTAACTCCAGCAATACTTTGCTTCTGTTGAGGTTGGGCTGTTGGAGTAGTCTTGGCTATAGCATTGAAGCCTTGAGTATAGAAGGGTTTAAATCTCTTTGAGTTCCTACTGTTGTATGAGTTTCCATTGGGCCTCTTTATACCTTTATTCTGAGCAAAATAACTTTTCCTCTAGCTTTATTCCAGTACTCAAACAATCTGTACAACTTCATTATAAATCTTCTTTTCCAGTCCCAATACATGCTCATAGATACTTCCCCTAAGTCCCATAATGAACCATCGGGTGTTGATATTTTCCTCCTGCATGCTAGAGGGAGCAAAGAAGAATAGTTCTTCATAACGCTGTTGATATGCGTCTATAGTCATCTGTCCTTGGTATAGACTCAAGAACTCCTTTTCCATTTGATCTCTGAAACTCCTGGGAAAATACTTCTCGAAGAAAGCTTCTTTATAAATAACCCATGTTTGTTGGGCATGCTTTGTTAACAGATAACCTCTAGTTGATTTCCACCAGTGGTGTGCGTCACATTTCAACATAAATATGGCACATAATACCTTCTCTTTTTCATTTATAATCATCATCTTAAAGTTTCTTTCCATCTCATCGATCCAGTGAGCTGGCCACAACGGATCTGATGGCTTGCCCGTGAATTCCTTCGGCTTTAACTTCAGGACACGCTCGATCAATCGAGAGTGATCAGGTTGATACTGTGCATATGCCCCATACATAGGTAGTTGGTACTGATAATTACCTTGGTTATACCCGCCTTGCAGTGCTTCTGGGTTTTACACTTGGCCTTGTACTGCTGGTATTTGCGGTGCTTGGGGTACAATGTTGCTACCACCAGGTGCTGTACTAGCTTGTCCTGCAGGTAGAGATGTTGTGTTTGCAAGTGGGAAGGCAATTCCCATAGCAGCTTGCATGTTGGCTTGCATTTGTTGTATATGCTGCGTTTGTTGTGCCAAATTCATCACCAGAGTAGCTAAATCCGTAGGTGGTGCAAGTAAGTTGCTTGGGTTGGCTTGGGTGTGAATATTCTGAGGTGAAGCATTTTGAGCTCTAATATTTTCTTCCTGCCCTTGCTGTCCTTCATTGTCGTTGGTCTCCATAGGTGGTGGAGATAGGTGTGAGGACAAAGATCGTAATCTTTTTTTGGAAGTCGCCACCTAGATTATGGTCTAGGACCTTAGAAATGTAAAATCTCACCCTAAGGTAAGACTTCAATTGACTCATGACCCTTAGATTGGATTTCTGGTCCATCAGAGATTGGGTAAGCGTCAGGTTACAGTTATGGGAAGGGGTTAGGCACCCAAACCACCCGATCAAAATCGGTCTCCTATACCTTTCCTATGCTAGACTCTATCTATTAAACTGAACCAAACCAAGTGGTTTGATATCATTGAACCGAATCTGTATCCATCAGATTGCCTACATATCACGGAATTATTCTAAAAATCAGGTTTACCATCGTAGTTCAGGTGTGATTAAAATTTATGGCTATGATTTACGCTTGTGCATGGTTAAGTTCGTTGTTCAAGTTGATGTTTATGCTTGAAATGTTGAGAAACCCTATGGGTTAGTATCTGGATAGTCCATACGAACTGATAGATAATCTTAGTGGATCTAAGAATGGATAACCCTTTCTGGCTTGGAATGTGGATAACCCTATTTGCGTCAAAATGTGGATAACCCTATTTGGGTCAAAATGTGGAAAATCCTTTCTGGATTGGAATATGGATAACCCTATTTGGGTCAAAATGTGGATGAATATCCTAGTGGATCTATGGATAGTCCGAGTAGACTAAAGTATGGATTCGAATTTGGGATTCTCCCAAATAGCCTACGTATCCTAGGGTTTGATCTAGGAATTAGAATCCATGTAGTTCAGAATGATGGGTGGATATCCAAGTGGATCTATGGATAGTCCGAGTGGACTAAGGTGTGAATCCACGTAGTTCAGGATGACTGAAATAACCTGTTCTAGGTTAAGGATTGAAAACCTATTCTAGGTTTAGGATTTATAACCTGTTCTAGGTTTAGGATTGAGAACCTATTCTAGGTTTAAGGTTTAAAACCTATTCTAGGTTTAGGGTTTACTGAGGGGTGGAAATCATCCTGAGCTACCCTTTTCACCCTAAGCTCTAATTTTAGAAAGTTTGGCAAAGCATTCTCTTTCTTTGTTAAGATTTTTATTATTTCCCATTATGCCCTTCCCAAGAATGTGGGTGCCTAAATGCACGTCCCCACGCCTAGATTGTCTTCTAGAAGCATGCATACATGGCAGTTCAACTAAGGTGTTGCAAAAAAATGAAGTTATTGCCACTAATGAAATATTCTATTTAAGCATGGCATGTATGATATTGGTAACTATCACAACTTATAGTAAGATTATGAAAATCTCCCTAACATGGCATATGATACCATAAAAATTTATTTAAACATGGTAAAACTTAATATGCTATATTCTAAGCATGGCAAGTCTAAACATGACATGTCTAAATATGGTAATTATCAAGATATTACTAAATATGGTAAAAAATTCTATTTATTCTACCAAATATAGCAACACATGGATATGGCAAACATGGTATGTGCATAATCCAAACAAAGCATGTGAATGCTCTAAATATGGCCATTTATCCAAATATGGCATGTGGATATTCTAAATATAGTAAGTATGCAATCAAATATGGTAGAATTCATCAAATTACTCAAGCAATCAATTGCATGTTATAGTGAATGAGACATCAATGAAACCTTTTCTGAAAAATCCAAAATTATCAAAAACATATGTTCAAGAAGTTCTTTGAAAATATTGTAACTTTTATGAAGACATTTGGAATGAATAATGACTCAAAAATGTCAAAAATTGGGACACAAAGTTTCAAGTATTGCATAAACTAGGAACGGCTTTCAGATTCTATCACATTACACCAAACTGATCATAAGTAGGTCTTCTGTAACTCAAATCAAGCTCTAATTTTTTTCACTGAAAGATGACTTAACATGCCACATTTCATCTGAAGAGGTCGAATCCCAACAGAGGACGAAACTAGGTCAAATGAATGCCATAAGACCGGATATGTGCACTGGTCAAATCTATTTCAGATTTTTGATCAGTTGCACCATAAATTCCGTATAAAATTACATAATTAATGAAAATTAAATCCAGATATATTTCCATGTAGATAATTGATAGATCTAATATTACATCAAGAAAAAAAAGTGAAAACAGAACATTCTCTTTGTGAAAAAGATTTTTTTTCAATTATGCAAATTAGTATATCCTAATTGATTAAAAAACAGAGCACTATGCACTTAAAAATCAATATCAATTCAATAAAAAATAGGAAAAATTCTAAACCAGTGCTATTTTTTAGAAGACTTACATATCTAAAAAATTCATATGAAGTTTCTTTTTTGATTATGGCCATAAAATCCTTTTCTAGAGACATTCTGATAGGGGATTGCATTATACCCAAGTAGGGCAGCAATGCCAAAGAAGAATTTTTTTAATAGAATTTCCCAATTCCAAATGGAACAAAATTTTTAGGGTAACCTTCTAACATATCAGAGAGAATCACATAAAAATTTGGGCTTCAAAATCTAAGAAAAACCATGTGAGATGCACGTCCCAAATTTGGATCCTAAATCTGGAAATTTCAGATTAGAAATCTTCCTTGTAAAATTTATCAAAAACATCAAATATCATCATATAGCATTCAAATCTTCATCATTGAATAGTTTAAACAAATCATCATACATAATAAATGTTAGACATGAGCATCCTAACATTAACATGCATGCAATAGGGCATTCCTGATCGAGATTTAATGAAAATAAGCCTTTTCAAGCAAAATCAACATTCAAGCATTCTGAAAATCACTAAATTCATTTTAGGGTACCAACCTTGTGCTCAAATGGAGCGAAACCTTCGATGTAGGATTTTTAGAGATCGTATCATGTTTTTTGAATGTGAATCCTCATTCTCCTATTCTCTACTCCTTTTTCTCTTCTCTTTCTCTCTTTCTCTCTTTCACGTTTTCTCTTTTCTTTCTTTTCTCTTCTTTTTCTTCTCTCTTTCTCTTGGCTTCTTCCCTTTCACGTTTTTCTCTCTTCTAGAGAAAAAATCCCCTCTCTCTCTTTCTCTTCTCTCCTTCATGTTTTTTTTCTTCTCCCCTTTTTTTTTCTCTTCTCTTGACTAGAAAAGCCTCTCTCCCTTTCTTTTTTTTCTCCTTTTAGAAAAACCCCGACCTCCCTCTCTTAGCTCTTAGAAAAAAAACTCTCTTTTTCTCTCTCTCTTCCTTCCTTTTCTTCTCTTCTTTCTTCTCTCTTCCTTCCTTTTCTTCTTCTCCCTCTCTCTTTTTACGTTTTTCTAGAAATTCCTACTCCTCTTCCTTCCTTTTCTTCTTCTTCTCTCTTCCTTCCTTTTCTTCTTCTCCCTCTCTCTTTTCATGCTTTTCTAGAAAATTATCTCTCTTCCTTCTTTTTCCTCTTCTTTTCTCTTCCTTCCTTTTCCTCTTCTTTCCTTTTCTTCTCCCTTCTTTCCTTCTTCTCTTCTCTTTTCATGTTTCGTTTAGAAAAAACCCTACTCCTCTTCCTCCCTTTTCCTCTTCTTCTCTCTTCCTTCCTTTTCCTCTTCTTTCCTTTTCTTCTCCCTTATTTCCTTCTTCTCTTCTCTTTTTACATTTTTTTTAGAAAAAAACCCTACTCTCCCTCTCTCTTTCTCACGGCTCCTTCTAGAAACCCTTCTCTTCTCAGGTTTTTTCCTTTTTTTCCTATAATATATATATATATATATATATATATATATATATATATATATATATATATATATATATATATATATGAATATATTAATATATATATGAATATATTAATATATATAATATAATACATATATATTATATATGATAATATATTACACATTATATAAATATATTATATATAAATATAAGAAATACATGCATATGGGCCGACATGACTTGGTTTAGATTGGTCTGAGCTGGGCCGGACTGAGTTAGACTAAGTTGGGTTGAATTGGTGTGGGCCAAAGTTAAATTTTTTTTCTATCATTTCATATTCCATTTCTATTACCATTCCACATAGAATTTTTTGATAGCTTCTATTCTAAATTTTCTATATTCACTTTGTAGAACACTAAAAATGAAGAATATTGGAACTTGAATCACCTCATTTGGAAATAAAATGGTCAACTTATGAATTTCTGAAGTTTAAGCAGACCAATTATTGATAATTTGGCTAACCATTCTGCATGGAATCCTTCGGAGACTTTTATCGAAAATCTTTTACGTCCACTTTGTAGAACACTAAAAATGGAACATATTGAAACTGAAATCACCTGATTTGGATGTGGGGTGACCAAAATATGAATTTTCAAAGATTAAATGACCATTTCCATATGTAATTTTGCATGGGACCCTTCGGAGACTTCTATCAAATTTTTCACGTCTACTTTGTAGAACATAACAAATGAAGAATAATGGCATTCGAATCATCTGAATCAGACGTAGAACGGCAAAGATATGAAGCTTTGAAGTTCTATCGATAATTTTGCATGAAAGCTTGCATGGGGCCCACTGGTGACCTCTACCCAAGATTTTTCACGTCCACTTTGAGGAGGATTGGAAATAAGGAATATTGGTCTTTGAATCATCTGATTCCAATATCAGATGACCAAGATATGATGATTTGAAGTTTAAATGATAATGCATAAATCATATTATAATTACGTAAATGCCCTTGTACTTTGAAACTGTGATATCTTCCTTGTTTGATGTCAGAATTTGATGATTCCTGTCTCCTTTTGAAGATAATTTCATGACCTATACATCCAAGTCGGTAATAGCCTATGACCCTGTTATGGGGTTCATTAAAGAATCACAAACCTTTGGGTTAAAAGCCAGAAACCTGTCATGTTGATTCACTTATACTAGGGATAGCAAAAATGGGGTGCTTACAGTAGGTTTGCATTCTGTCTCATTCTACTTACTCTACGCCCTGCCATTTAAACTCTTAATTGATGTGTTATTGGCAAAGCAACACATGTGAGAGAAAATAGAGTGGTGATATTGGGTTAGTCTCACAATGGAAGGAGAGAGAAGAACAAGATTAATAGGCAAAAGTTTGAATAGAATCAAAAAGCAGGCAATAGTCAGTCATACAGTTGATGGCCTACAGTCGTATGTTGTGCGACCATAGTTGTGACCTTCAAAGCCCTAGCAACTTCCCGGGACACTATGGTCAATCATACAGTCAATGGTTTTGGTCGAATTGTGCGACCGTAAGGTTCAAAATCAGTTTTAAAACCTGTTTTTCGAGATTTTCCCTCTCATTTCTCTTTCTTCTTCCTACGGTCTCAACTCAGCTCGCCATCAGTGAGTTGCTACAGTATCAACCATACGAACTTGGTGATTTTTCCATCGATCTATGACCTACATTCTGTTCCTCCAGGTATGTTCCCTACTCTTTCTCCTTTTTAAGCATTCATACCTAGGTTTTTGCCATTTGTAGGGTTTTCTTCTAATTAATATTTTTTAAATCGTAAAAATTTAATTTTTATTGGGGTTATTGCTATTGGCCAACCAATGGATAAAAGCCCCCAAGAAAATTTGAGTTTCATCGGTTGGTTTGGAAAAATTTTTGAAATTCTCAATTTTTGACCTAAATTTTGGGATTTTTCCCAATTGTCAAAATTTCTTCAAATTCGACCTACCTAGTTGAAATTTTTCATTGTATGAGCCTTACAGGATGGTTTGGGACCTATGTAACTCCTTCTGCCCAAATCTTTGGGTGAAAAGTAAGGCTTTTTCCCATTTTACGTCATTATGCTGTCAAATTTTCAAATTTTCTAACTTGTTTTTCTTATTTTCTTCTCTTGCACTTATCATGGTTCGCACTAAGGTTCCTTGAGTTCATGACCCACGTCGCTTCAGGTCCATGGAAGCAGAAACACAATACCCTTGGTTTAATTGAATGAAGGTGGAAGGGGGTAGATGTGTTAACTTAGCCCATTTAGCCCTGTTTGATGTGAAAAGGGCGTTTGGTGATATGGGCTGACTGCTAGTGATTTTGTACGAGGCTTGTACTCTCCCAGATTTAGTGAAGCAGTTCTACTGTCACCTTCAAGTGGAGGGTGACCTAAAGGATGTTGACAAGGGCAGAGAGCTTCGAATCACCAGCTGGGTAAAAGGGGTTCTGATCTCTTTCAACTGTCAGGAGTTGGCTGATCTCCTAGGCATCTCAAATAATGGGCAGTTGGTTTACTGTGCGCCAAGGGAGCCATAGATTCTGTCTACATAGGTGCGTGTAGAGATAGATAACCAAATTCTTTGGGATGACCGCTGGGAGATGTAAGCAGTCAACCTGCGTCCAGAGCCATGGGTCTACTGCAAGATTATCCAGCATAATGTTATTCTCCAAGGTGGATACTATGAGATGGTCTCACAGCTGACTCAGTACCTGCTGTACTGTATCTGTACTAGGCAGCATGTCTGTCTCTCATACATTATCCTTCAGACTATGCACAGAGTTATGTTGCCTAACTCGAGAGGTAACTTTGCTCGTCTGCAAGTGGACCTAGTGGATGAGAGGATCTTTGAGGACACCTTCTCAGCTGACCTTGATTGGGAGGCCATCAGTAGGATGGGCATGAGAGAGATACAGGTTAGTGATGATGAGAGGAATGCTATGAGACGTCCTCTCACTCGAGTAGCGGGAGCAGATGAAGAGGCGGCAGTAGTGGTAGCAGCAGAGGCAGGCGGGAGTGATGATGAGGAGGATGATGATAGGATGTACATGGATGTGGATGCCATACCTCCTCCATCACTACAACATTCTACTGGAGCTGGCTCTTCACGTCCACCACCAGATGACATGATGGGGCTACTACGTGAGATTCGTGAGACTCAGTACGTGACTGATCTGAGAGTACGAGAGCTTCTAGATGCCCAACACTCTATAGACCAGCAGGTAGTGGATCTGAAAGCTAGTCTCCGAGTAACTCAGACTCAGGTGGCCTGGCTCGTGAGAGTGTATGCTGAGGACTATGATAGAGACCGTGAGACACCTCCTCCTCCAACACCTCCAGCTCCATGATATCATTTATTTCTTTTTCCCTTTTTATAATACAGAGTAACAGTCTAGATTATGGACTGTACTCTAATTTGGATGCACATTTGTCTTATTTCCATTTTAGTGTATATATATATATATATATATATTTATTTATTTATTTATTTATTTCTCATTCGCATATGTGCATTATTCTCTTTTAGTCTATGTCTCAAACAACACAGGTGTTTATGGTGCATTCTTATTATAGTTTTTAATTTTTATCCTAACTCAGTTCATGACTCACGTGGAAGTAGTTAGGAAAATGGGTAGAACCTGAGATGCACTGATACCAAGTTGTCACACCCCAATTCTGGTATAACTAGATTAGTGTGATGAACCACCAACACTTCCCCTGATGCCCTACCCATACCAACATGTAAGCCCCTGCTGACGAGGGCTTGTAAACTGGGCTCGCAACTAACCAATCCTAATTCCAAACAGTGTATCCAAGGCCTTACCCCAGTATCCCCTAATATGTCCATTGAGATAGAGCTAAGGCCCCCTGGCAGAGTCAGAGACCACACAGTCCGAGACCACCTCCCCTGATGCCCTACGATGTAATAGTTTTGCTAAGGTAATGGCGATACGACGATGTTAACGGGCAAGACTTGAGTAGAGATAGAGGTAGAGTCTGGTGATGAGGTCAGAGACCACCATGCTATGTCCTCCCCCTGATGCTCCACTCGCATCAATCACACTAACCACACACACATAATCACATGCTTATTCCTAGCATTATCATCATCATATTATAAATAGATAGAAATAAATATGCATGAGCAGTAATAGCACGAATATTAGATGACATGTGAGATACACATTACAAACATACAAGCATAGAATCAATCATGGCATTGGACTCAAATAAATAAACGGTTTGTTATTATCCAATTAGTTTAGGTCTTGTTACCTCACTGTTAGCAATACTCGATCTCCTAACAAGCCTTGCAATTCTCTTTCAATCAATTTGACAACCTAAAAGTTATATGAATTTAAGTTAGGATTCATATGTAACATGTTATAGTAGTCAGAAATTGAAATAGAGCACTGATAGGTGTCTGATTGGTCCTATGGTCTCATACTATATCGACCTTATGGCCTATGGTCCATCTCCTACGGTCGCATATGGTGCAACCGTAGCTATGACCATATGATTCCTGAATCTTCCTGAATGCCTGTGGTCGATCCTCTAAACAGGCTGGTCATGCTATGGTCTACCGTAGCTGCGACCTTGAGATTTCTGATCACAGACTACATGTAATTTTAGTTCTTCTTGGGTCAAATCCTCTGCTCTTCAATTGGGTTTATCCTAAGGTCATCCTATGGCCATCATTAGTAGTTTCTTATCAACCCTAATCATCAAACTCATCCTTCATGGTTATCCTTGGGATTTTCTCAAAGAATCACATAGATCATAATAGGTTGATATCTTCTATCCTCCATAGAAGTCTTATTCCTTAGAGTTTACATCTCTAGAGATTAGGTTCATACCTTTGCCTGTGATAGAGAGCCAATCTCTTCTCAGCAAATCCTTTCCTTAGCCTTTTCTTCTTCTCCTTCTCTTCCTTCTCTTTCCTTCTATTTCTCTAAGGTTTACTAATATTCTAAAAGAGTAAAAAAGGGCTGAGAGACGTCCTTTATATAGAGAAAAACTTTCCATATAGAGTCATCTTTAAATTAAGAAAGAAATCCCTTAGTTTAGCAAAGTTTCCAAAACTCGAAGTCTGATCTGGGGTCATACGGTCGATGGCTACTGTCACAGAACCCGTCGACCACAGTGTGAGGACAAAGATCGTAATCTTGGAAGTCGCCACCTAGATTAAGGTCTAGGACCTTAGAAATGTGAAATCTCACCCCAAGGTAAGACTTCGATTGACTCATGACCCTTAGATTGGATTTTTGGTCCATCAGAGATTGGGTAAGTGTCAGGTTACAGTTATGGGAAGGGGTTAGGCACCCAAACCGGCCGATCGAGATCGGTCTCCTATACCTTTCCTATGCTAGACTCTATCTGTTAAACCAAACCAAACCAAGTGGTTTGATATCATTGAACCGAATCTATATCCATCAGATTGCCTACATATCACGAAATTATTCCAAAAATCAGGTTCACCATCGTAGTTCAGGTGTGATTAAAGTTTATGGTTGTGATTTATGCTTGTGCATGATTAAGTTCTTTGTTTAAGTTGAAGTTTATGCTTGAAAGGATGAGAAACCCTATGGGTTAGGATCTGGATAGTCCATGTGAACTGATAGATAGTCCTAGTGGATCTATGGGTAACCCTATTTGGGTCAAAATATGGATAACCCTATTTGGGTTGGAATATGGATAACCCTATTTCGGTCAAAATGTGGGTGGATATCCTAGTGGATCTATGGATAGTCCGACTGGACTAAGGTGTGGATCCGAATTTAGGATTCTCCCAAATAGCCTACGTATCCTAGGGTTTTTCCTAAGAATTAGAATTCACGTAGTTCGAACTGATAACCTATTCTAGGTTAATGATTGAGAACCTATTCTAGGTTTAGGGTTGAGAACCTGTTCTAGGTTCAGGGTTTAGTGAGAGGTGGAAATCGTCCTGAGTTACACTTTTCATCATGAATTCTAATTTTGAAAGGTTTGACAAAGCATTCTCTTTCTTTATTAAGATTTTTATTATTCCCATTATGCCCTTCCTAAGAATGTGGGTGCCTAAATGCATGTCCCCACACCTAATACGTTTGCTAGGTGTACAGATATGGCAGTTCAACTAGGGTGCAACATAAATTAAATTATTACCAAAAAAGGAATATTCTAAGCATGACATGTATGATATTTATGGTAACTATCACAACATATAATATGATTATGAAAATCTCCCTAATATGACATGTATTGCAAATAAGGCAAGAACCTAATATGGTAAGATCTAAGTATGACAAGATCTAATATGGCAAGATCTAATATGGCAAGATCTAATATGCATCTATATAACAGTATGGTAAGTACCAATCATAGAATGCACATATGACATGAATTTTTCAAAAAAGGAAAGATCTTATATGCTATTTTCTAAGCATAGTAAGACTTAAAAAATAGTAATTATTAAGATTTTACTAAAATATGATAAAAATTTATCTATTCTACCAAAAATAACAACACATGGAATTTGGAAAACATGGTATGCACAATCCAAACAAAGCATATGAATGCTCCAAATATAGCCATTTATCCAAATATGGTAGAATTCATTTAAACAATCATTGATGTGATAATGAATGAGACATCAATGAAACATTTTTTTTTTTTTGAAAAATATAAAATTATCAAAAAAACATATGTTCAATGTTCTTCGAAAAAATTATAATTTTTATGAAGAAATTTGGGAAGATTAAAGACTCAAAACTGTCAAAATTGTGACACAAGGTTTCAGATAATAGACAAAACTATGAACTATAATCAGATTTCGTCACATTACACAAGAATGACCATAAGTAGGTCTTTCAAAACTCAAATCAAGCTCAAATTTTTTTCATAGTAAGATTATTTAATATATTATATTTCATATGAAGGAGTTGAATCTCAACAGAAAGCAAAAATAGGTCAAAGATATGCCCTAAGACCGAACATGTGCACCGGTCAAATCTGTTCTAGATTTTTGACCAGTTGCACCATAAATTCCAAATAAAATTCTATTCTTAATGAAAATTAAATCCAGATATATGTCTATGTACATAACTATCTGATCTAAATTTTCATCAAGAAAAATAAGTTAAAACAATTTTTTTTCTTTGTGAAAAATGATTCTTTTCAATCATGTAAATTAGTACATCATGACAGATTCAAAATCAGAGTACTATGCACTTAAAAATTGATATCAATTCAATAAAAAATTAAAAAAAAACGAAAATAATGCTTTATTTTTTAGAAAACATTCTTGTCTAAAAAGTTCATATTAAGAGGATTTTCTAATTATTGCCATAAGACCTTTGTCTAGAGACTTTCTGATGGAGGATTGCATTACATTCGAGAAAAAGTGCAATGTCAAAGACAAATAATTTGATATATTTTTCCAATTCCATATGGAACGAAATTTTTAGGGTAGTCTTCTAACATATAATAGAGACTCCCATAAAAAGTTGGGATTCAAAATCTTTAAAAAAATACGTGTAATGTACGTCCAAAGTTTGAATCCTAAATCTAGAAATTTCAGATTAGAAAATCATTTTATGAAATTTTCAAAAAACATCAAACATCATTGTATATCATTCAAAAATTCATCATTGAATAGCTTAGAGAAATTATCATTCATGAAAAATACTAGACATAGGCATCCTAATATTAACAAGCATGTAATTGAGCATTCATGATTGAGATTTCATGGAAATTAACCTTTTTCAAGCAAAATTTGCATTCGAGCATTCTAACGACCTCTAAATTTGTTTAGAGTACTAGCCTTGTGCTCAAATCGAGCAAAACCATCGATGAACGATGATTGGAGGTTGTATCAACCCCTTTGAAAGCAAATCCTCCTTCTCCTCTCTTCTGCTTCTCTCTCTCTCTCTGCTATTTGTCTCTTTTCTTCTTTTTTTTTTTCTTTTCACTTTTCTTCTCTCTTTCTTTCACCCTCTCTCACGTTTTCTCTCTCTCACTCACGTCATCCTCTCTCTATCACATACTCCTCTCTCTATGGTCTGGAAAAAGGCTTTCCTCTCTCTTCTCTTAGCCTATTTATACTTTTTCTCTCCTCTTCTAGAAGATCCTTCTTTCCTTTCTTCTTTTTCTAGAAAATCTTTTTTTCTTCCTTTTTTCTTCTTTCCTTTCTTCTCTTCCTTTCCTTTTCTCTTCTCCCTCTTTATTCCACACGTTTTCTTCTTTTCCCTCTTCTAGAAAATCCTCTCCTCTTCTTTCCTTCTTCTCTCTTCCATTCATTTTCTTCTTTTTCTTCTAGAAAATCCTTTCTTTCCATTTTTTCTTCTTTCCTTTCTTCTCTTCCTTCCCACATTTTTTCCTCTTCCTTTCTTTCCTTTTTCTCCTTCTTCTTTTAGAAAATCCCTTCTCTCTTTCCTTTCTCTCTTTCCTTCTTCTAGAAAATTCATTATCTCTTTCCTTTCTTTCTTCTTTCCTTTTCTTCTCCCTTCTTTTCCTTCCTTTTTTTCTTTCTCCCTCTCTTTTCACGTTTTCTTTCTTAGAAAATGATTCCTTTTTTTCTTCTTTTCTTTTTTTCTTTTTCTTCTTTTTTTCTTTTTTCCTTTTTTTTTCTTCCCTTCCTTTTCTTTTTTTTCTCTCCCTCTCTCTTTCACGTTTTCTTTCTAGAAAACGTGAAGTGGATCTTTTCTTTTTTTTTTCTTTTTCATTTTTCTTTTATTTCTCTCTCTTTCCTTTTTTTCTTTCTCCTATTCTCTTTCCTATGGCCTCTCTTTCCTCTCTCTTTCCATGGCCTCACTTTCCTCTCTCTTTCCTATAATATATATGTATACATACATACATACATATATATATATATATATAAAGATATATATATATTATATATACAATAATATATTATACATTATACACATATAAAAGGAATGCATGCATATGAACTGACATAACTTGATCTGGATTGGTCTGGGCTAGGCCGGGCTGAGTTAGACTAAGCTGGAATAAGCTGGTTTGGACTAAGGTTGACATTTCATAGTCCATTTTTGTTATCCTTCCATAAGGAATTTTTCGATAGCATCTATTCCAAATTTTCTGCATTCACTTTGTAGAACATTAAAAATGAGGAATATTGGAACTTGAATCACCTCATTTAGAAATAAAATGGCCAACTTATGAATTTTTAAAGTTTAAGCAGACCAATTATCGATAATTTGGCTGACCATTCTGCATGGGATCCTTCAGAGACTTCTACCAAAAATTCTTTATGTCCACTTTGTAGAACATCATAAATGAAGAATAATGGCTTTGGAATCATCTGAATCCGACGTAGAACGGAAAAGATATGAAGCTTTGAAGTTCTAACGATAATTTTGCATGAAAGCTTGCATGGGGGCCACTGGTGACATCTACCCAGGATTTTTCACGTCCACTTTGAAGAGGACTGAGAAAAAGGAATATTGGCCTTTGAATCATCTGATTCAGATAACGGATGACCAAGATATGATGTCTTGAAGTTTGAATGATAATGCATGTATCATACGATAATTACGTAAATGCCCTTGCACTTTCATACTGCGATATCTTCCTTGTTTGACGTCAGAATTTGATGATTCCGATTTCATTTTGAAGATAATTTCACGGCCTATTCATCCAAGTAGGTAATAGCCTATGATCTTACTCTGGGGTTCATTAGAGAATCACTAACCTTTGGGTTAAAGGCCGAAAACCTGCCATATTGGTTCACTTATGCTGAGGGTGGCAAAACTGGGGTGCTTCCCTCTTTAGCAGAGATTGTTACCAATTGAAGGCTAAAGATAAAAGAAGAACCATATTTTTGGGATATGAATGAGATTACTTATTAGGCTGCACTTAGGGTAATTTGTCCTAAACTGCCTACGTATTCTAAGGGTGTCCTAGAATTCAAGCCCAGAACATAGTTCGATTGGCAAGAAGGTTTGTTCTTCTTGGAAAATTGATGATTGTTCTTCTTGTATGAAGCTAGGCTGTGAATACAAGGCTCATTTGTAGGTTGGGTGTAAAATCCGTATCAAACTAACCCGGTCTTACCACCTTGAACCAGGTCTACCCATCATGGTCGAGCCAAATGGATCAAGTGCGTGAGGGAGATCACGATCTCAGGTATTAAACTGACCCAAAAACACTAAAAATAAGGGGAGGGTCGCATACCCAGCAAGGTAGGGTCGGACCCCCCCAGTATAAAAGTCAGACCCTAAGTTTTTAACCGGGGGTCGGACATTTTAGAATCAGGGGTCAACGAGATCTCTGACCCCCTCATCGACCCCCAGTCTGCCGACAGAAACCGTGATTTGGAAACATTCCAAATTTCAATGGGATTCTTTCCTAATCTCAATGGGACTTATTTTTGGAGTTTCTACTCTATAAATAGGACGTCCCTAAGCCTCTTTCACTCCTTTTAGAACCCTAATTGGATTGAGAGAAAGAGAAGAGAAGGAGAAGAAAAAGAGAAGAGAAGGAAAGTGGAGAAGAAGATCAAAGAGAAGGCTTCAGAGAGACAAGCCTAATTTTTAGGTATGGGTACTTTCTCCATGTAATTCTATAGACCTTAGAATGGATAGTGAAGAGGGAATGATCTAGGAGAAACCCAAATCATCCGTCCATGGTTAGGTTTTCATGGAAAACCATGGGGGAAATCATAAAAGCTATATAGGTGAATGAACTACGGTTCTAGACCATAGAACATGTGTTGAATGGATTGTAGAAGCAAGCCATAGGACCCCAAACAAGAAGAATGGACTAAAGGATGAGAATATCGGCTAAACCCACGAGGGGTCGCACGTGGGGTCGATGGCCAATCGACCCTACCAGACCCTGACAATCGACCCCCAGTGTTCGGGAAGTCCAGAATCTGGGTGGTAGCACCCAGGGTCGATGGAACCTCCGACCCTGGCATCGACCCCCAGTTAACAGCATGCTTTTTAAAGTCTGAATTAATTTTAATTAAATTCTATCGACTTGATTAGGTCTTCTAGTGATATAATATCGATATATAGTTGATTCTTAAAGCTTGAAAGAGGACCTACGATCAAGTAAAGGTGAGGGAACAAGACCTAAACTAATTGGTTAATAATAAACTGTTTTACTCTTGAATCCAATGCCATGATTGATTTTATGCGTGTATGATTGTTATGTGCATTCAACATGTCATCCAATATTTCTATTATTATTGTTCATGGATATTTAATTATTGTTTATAACATGATGATGATGATGATGATAGGAATAGGCATGTGGATGTATGTGTGTGGTTGGTGTGCTTGATGCGAGCGAGTATCAGGGGGAGGTATCATAGGCGGGGCCTTAGCACTTGAGCTCTATCTCTAACTCAAGTCTTGTCCACTGACATCGTCGTATCGCCATTACCTTAGCATAACTATTACGTCGTAGGGTACGAGGGGAGGTGATCTCGGACCGTGTAGTCTCTGACTCTGTCGGGGGGCCTTAGCCCTATCTCTATGGACATATTGAGGGATGCTGGGGTGAGGCCTTGGATACACTGATTGGCATTAGGATTGGTTAGTTGTGAGCCCAGTTTGCGAGCCCTCGCCAGCAGGGGCTTACGTGTTGGTATGGGCAACGGGTACAGTAATAAACGTGACCTTTGCATGTACATTGTCTATGGTGGGTGCATGTGGGTCGACAATAAATGTTACCTTTGGGCGGCTTCACTCACTCGTGTGTAGAGGTGCGGAGTCAATAAACGTGACCTTTGGCCACTTATCCTTTTTATAGCACATTGCAAACTATTTACCAAACCAAAGATATGAACTGAATACATGCATATGTTTGTTGAATTGTTTTGTTTGCTCACTGAGCCATGATGTGTGCTCACTTTCTCGACGTTGAATATTTTTAGTTGATGATGCAGGTACTACAGTTGAAGATTATATGAATGCTCCGGTGTATGCACGTGTTGCTGCAATGGAAGTTCAAGACTTAGAGGATACACATGACCCCTCATGCGAGTGCAACTCATGCGTATTCTATTAGAATTTTATTTGAATTTATAAAAGGATGTAATTGATATTTTATTTATTTATGTCTCAGTTGATACAATAATAACTTGATATTTTAATTATTACATTTAGAGTTCTCAGTTCATTTACTATAAGACTTCCGCTATTGTGTATTTATTCTGATTATGGTTGTGGATGTACATGGTTTTATTTTTAATGGATACCGCCTATTAGATATCCTGGTTGAACCATTGGTTTATTAGTGGTTCATCACACCATTCTGAATGGTGCAGAATTGTGGTGCGACATTGGGAACCTCTTCTTACTGAGGTGGAACTCATGATGCAAGGTATGTGCGGGCTTGAACCCAGCTTGATCCATTTGTAGGCTGAAAAACCTCTTCTTGTATGAAGCTAGGCTATGAATACAAGGCTCATTTGTAGGCTGGGAACCTCTTCTTGCTGAGGTGGAACTCCTGATGCAAGGTATGTGCGGGCTTGAACCTGGCTTGATCCATTTGTAGGCTGATAAAACTCTTCTTGTATGGAGCTAGGCTGTGAATACAAGGCTGATTTGTAGGCTTGGAACCTCTTCTTGTATGGAGCTAGGCTGTGAATACAAGGCTGATTTGTCGGCTTGGAACCTCTTCTTGTATGGAGCTAGGCTGCGAATACAAGGCTGGCTGCATGAGCTTGGGCTCGGCTTCGATTTGTCTAGATGTAAGACTTGATGTCTTTTCTTTGATTGAGATTCTGGTTTGAGTACCTGCATTTGTCAGAACATTGAAAATTTCATAGAGCATATGAATGATTATGTTGAATCAAACGTTTCTTTGTTGAATCTAGGAGACATAGTTCATGAAACACATTGGAATTCAAAAAAACCTAAAATGCTATTGGTTTCTTGATTGGTGCAACTCTAGGGAGTGTTTGAACATTTCGATTGTTTCATTCACGAGCAATGGTATCAACCAGATCTAATGTCAACTTTCTGGGAAGTTCACAATCAGTCACTTCTCTATTGGTGCTTGCTGGGATATTGAATTGCTGAGGTAACCTTGCTGGGGAATAGAATGAGGTATGAGTCAACCCCATGAACCGGACATGCAAACTATTCTCTGTATTTGTGACAACTTGCTCTTGCTTCCACCTAGTGCATTTCCATCTGATGTCTGCTGTGGTTATTTTTTTGATTGAAATGAGACTCTTTTGATTGAGATTCTGAGATTATTTTTCTGAATAAGCTAGGGCTCTGCATTTGATTCACTTATAGGCTGAGATTGACTTGATCTTTGAATGAGCTAGGGTTCTACATTTGATTTACTAATAGGCTGAGATTGATTTAAACTTTGCATGAGCTAGGGCTCTACATTTGATTCACTAATAGGCTGAGATTGATTTAATATTTGGATGAGCTAGGGCTCTACATTTGATTCACTAATAGGCTGAGATTGATTTGAACTTTGGATGAGCTAGGGCTCTGCATTTGATTCACTAATAGGCTGAGATTGATTTGATCTTTAGATGAGCTAGGGCTCTACATTTGATTCACTAATAGGCTAAGATTGATTTGAACTTTGGATGAGCTAGGGCTCTACATTTGGAAATGATGTCATGGACTTTGCTAACATGATACCTAGATTTGAAATTTGTCATTTATGACCTGGTACTGAAAGTTTGACTCAATTTCAGCATGGTAGTGATGACTTGGTTGCTCTCTTGGAAGGGTTCCATGTAATTTAAAAGTGATGATTTTCTTCAGCCAACATTGGTGTTGTTGGATTTTGGATTGAAAGAATCTCTAGCGAGGATTATGGACAAGAATGAGGGGAGCTTGACAGTCTCTAACCAAAGTGATTTTATTGATTGACTTTGGTGTTAAACTGTCGAGGGGCATCTGGTCAACTAAGTTCTTCTATGGTAGACCAAATTGGTAGAATAGCCAGCGGTGATGAAATGTGACATGGGTTTGGCCCTTGATCTAGGCTCATGAAAAGCTCAGGGCTTTGCAATATTGTTGTGTCAATTTTGAAAGATAAATGAACCATGGCCCCAAAGTAGGCATGAGGAGAAAACGATTCGAAGTGTTCCTTCAGAGAATTTGGTGACCAAATCCTAACAGATAAGCGACCACATTGGATTTTCTTCATCAGTAGGATTGGGAGAACTAAGAAATTGGTAAAAACCAACTGGGACGGACCTACTATTGACTAGGAAGGTTAATGACTTCAGACTAGACAATGGATCCTAGATGTAATGCTCATGATCAAGTTCAATTCCTCTACTTAGGGTATATCTATGCCCCAATGTCTGCATGTTGTGACAGACCGCTACTATAGAAGGAAACGAGCAACCTAACAAAGTTGGAACTAGGTTGAATCTGGATTGCATCTAGAATTTGGCCATGCTTCCAAGGTCAAGGGAAGATTGACAGATTGACTGTAGAAAGTGACTTCTTAGATAAGCCCTTCTTGAATCTTGAAAAATGAGGGAACTGATGATTTGATGAATTTAGCTACATCCGTAACCAGGACATGATAATTTGCTCTTTCCCTAACGTGACAAAAGGATTTCAAGATAGAATTCTGTTGAAATGCAATGCTATGGAGCCCAAAAGGCAAACAGATGATGGTTTGTTCAACTCTTCCGAGTATGATTCACTGGAGAGCTAAAGGGGTTCCTTTCCTTATGGAGGGTAGACTGGGATGACACTTGTCTACATGAACCACTGAATTTTTCTATGAAGGGCCAATGAGGAAAATGCTTTAGGGTTGCATCAGGTCGCCTATCCCCACTGAGGTATTAGGGATTGTCCATTGAGGTTTCTTGGGTTGTTTTTCCTTGCAAATGTTGCTTTTCTTACTTTATTTTTTTTTTCATCATTTTTTTTTGCAAACCCCATCTTGGGTTGAATAAAGAGTCCTGATATGGGAGGATATTGCCAAAATTATGGTCCTATCCAATGGTCTGAAACCCTTAGGGGAAGTCCGAACGACATGACTTTCATGACAAATGGGTAGTCTTACCCCACTGTTTAAGTTGACACCTACACGCATTGATAGGTGGGCGACTATTTGAATCATCCCTAAAAGTGACCTTAGGGAAATGCAGCCCCACACCTAAATTAAAAATGGTGCCAAATTATGTTTTCCTTTCTTGGAGATGTTCAGATGGAACATGTGTCTCAACAAGCTACATCGAGATGTCGAATCAGTCGCGATCATATTTGGGCCTGAAACCTTTAAGTTTGTTGACAAGTATTGATGTTGAAGGTCTGGAAGGACTGATGTGAAACTGTCCACATGGATCTACCATTGGGGAGTGTTTGGTTGTTTATGTAGAATGGGCTTATCTTACCGAGAAGATCTCATTTTATTGGCTTGAGAAATGAAGGGCTTATAGGAACCTTGGGAAGCCATCGGATGTAATGAACGACAGATGAGAGTTCCAACCAGATTCATGAATTTGTACATAAAATGATGACATGATCACGAGATACAATGCCATAAAAACTGATAATCAAAATAAGGGCTTGTGATAGAGACTCTTTGGAAGGCCGTCAGATTAATGGACAGGAGAGAGAGTCAAATGCCAAAGAAAAATCTTTCTCTGATGATGAAGAAGTGATGAGATCGTCTCTTGTAAAGGCAGGATGTTGTAAGCACCCCATTTTTGCCATCCCAGCTAAACAAAGTCCTGCTGGTGTGTGGACAACAAAAGGAAGAAAGGTGATTGAAAGTTTAGATTTTTGACTGTGAATTTGAGGAAATTTTTGGTGGGCCCCATAATAAGGTCACAGGCTGTAATTTGCATGGTTGCATAGGTCTTGAAATTATCTTCGAAATGATATTAGAATTGCTCAATTCTGATATCAAATGAAGAAGATATGGTCATTTTAGTCAGATGATACGTACAAGGGACGTTTATGAAATTATCATAAATAATCCTAGGGGCTTTCATGCAAATTATCGTAAGTTGGATTGTTTGAATTTCAAATCATCATATCTGGATCATCCGACATCTGAATCATATGGTTTAAGTACCATTATTCCTTATTTTTAGTCCTCTTTAAAGTGGACGTAAAGGATTTCCGATAGAAGTCACCAGTGGGCCCCATGCAAGCTTTCATGCAAAATTATCGTTAGAACTTCAAAGCTTCATATCTTTGTCGTTCTACATCGGATTCAGATGATTCCAAGGCCTCTATTCTTCATTCATGATGTTCTACAAAGTGGATGTAAAGGATTTCGGACAGAAGTCTTCGAAGAGTCTCATGCGAAATGGTCAGTCAAATTATCGATAATTGGCCCGCTTAAACTTCAAAAATTCATAGGTTGGCCACTTTATTTCCAAATGAGTTGATTCAAGCTCCAATATTCCTCATTTTTAGTGTTCTACAAAGAAAACATAAAAAAATTTAGAATAGAGGCCATCGAAAAATTCCATGCGGGATGACAGCGGTGACCAATGAAACGATAAGAGAGAAAACCCAGTGAATTCCAGTCAATCCAGTCAACTCAGCTCAACCCAAGCTAGTCTTGGCCTAATCCAATCAACCCAGTCAATCCGGACCAATTAATAGTGGCATATATGCATGTATTTCTTTATATATTATTATATAATGTATAATATATTGTAATATATCATATAATATATATACATATATCTTATATGTATATTATATTATATATATTAATATATTGATATTATATAATTATATATATATATATATATGTTTTAGATATAGAAAACAAAGAATCCAAAGAGGAAGGGAAGAGACGTCCAAGAGGGGGAGAAAAGAAAAAAAATCCTAGAAAGGGAGAATCCAAAAGATTTTGTTTGAGAACAAGAAAGAAAAGAGGAAAAAAATACTTTGGATTCAAAAGATTTTGTTAGGGCATATAATCCAAAAGGAAAAAAAAAAGAAAAGAATCAAAAGTGAGGAAGGGACGTCCAAGAGGAGAGAAAAAAAAGAAAAAAAAGAAATCCAAAAGATTTCCTTTGAGAAAAGGAAAGAAAAGAAAAAGGAAAAAAAAGAGAGAGTGAAAGAAAGGAGGATTTAGGGTTAGGAGGTATAATTCAAAAGAAAAAAGGAATCCAAGGAGAGGAAAGGACGTCCAAGAGGAGAGAAAAAAAAAAAAAAAAAAGAAATCCAAAAAATTTCCTTTGAGAAAAGGAAAGAAAAGAAAAAGGAAAGAAAAGAGAGAGTGAAAGAAAGGAGGATTTAGGGTTAGGAGATATAATCCAAAAGAAAAAAGGAATCCAAGGAGAGGAAGGGACGTCCAAGAGGAGAGAAAAAAGAGAAAAAAAATCCAAGAAAGGAGAAGAAGAAGAAGAAGAGAGAGAGAGAGAGAGAGAGAGAGAGAGAGAGAGAGAGAGGTGTTAAGAAGAGAAGATCTAGAGGAAAAAGAGAGAAGGATCAGAGAAGCAGCAAGGAGGATGATGAGAAGATGCAAAGGAGAAAATCAGAGTGAAGAAGCCTGAGGTAGGAGATCCATCCTTTCTGTCAGTTATTTTTTTCAAAGTCAAAGTAAAATGCAAATGCATGTCTGAGATTGGTGTCTAGCATTAGGAAGATGCATCTGTTTGCATAAGGTTCCTTGAGACAAAATGTTGGCCTCTGAGTCCTCTTTTTGACCATGTATTCGGATTTTATTTTCATGAGCTATATGATTTTATATTGATTTTATAGTACCACTGGCCAGAATCTGGAATAGACCCGACCAGTGTATTTGCATGTACTTGGGGAATGTTTTCGACCTGCCTATGATCTTTTTTAGGATTAGGTTCCTTGAGACAAAATGTTGGCCTCTAAGTCCTCTTTCTGAAAATGTAATTGGATTTTATTTTCATGAGCTATATGATTTTATATTGATTTTATAGTACCATTCGCCAGAATCTGGTATAGACCTGACCAGTGTATTTGCCTATACTTGGGGAATATTTTCGACCTGCCTATGATCTCTTTTAGGATTAGGTTCCTTGAGACAAAATGTTGGCCTCTAAGTTCTCTTTCTGACCATGTATTCTGATTTTATTTTCATGAGCTATATGATTTTATATTGATTTTATAGTACCATTGGCCAGAATCTGGAACAGACCTGACCAATGTATTTGCCTATACTTGGGGAATGTTTTCGACCTGCCTATGGTCTCTTTCAGGATTAGCTTCCTTGAGACAAAATGTTGGCCTCTGAGTCCTCTTTCTGACCATATATTTGGATTTTATTTTCATGAGCTATATGATTTTATATTGATTTTATAGTACCACTGGGTAGAATCTGGAACAGACCTGATTAGTGTATTTGCCTGTACTTGTGGAATGTTTTCGACCTGCCTATGGTCTCTTTTAGGATTAGCTTCCTTGAGACAAAATGTTGGACTCTGAGTCTTCTTTCCGAGGATATATTTTAAGAATTTTTTGAGTAAGTACAGTGCCCTATGTGCCCATTTTGGTCCAGCCTGACAAAGCTGTCATCTTGCTGCGTGTTCCATCATGTTTTGATTGATTCTCATATGCTTTGGTTGTTTCTCACATGCCATATTTGATGCTATATTTGTTCACATGCTATGTTCGGATGCTCGTATGCATACACTACTATAATTGGAATGGTCACACTACTATAATTGAAATGGTCACACTGCCATAATTGGAATGGTCACACTGCCATAATTGGAATGTTCACACTGCCATAATTGGAATAATCACATTGCCATGATTGGAATGCTACACACGCTTATTTCCATATTTGTCTGCTACACTTGCTCACATGCTATATTGGATGATTACTGCCATGTTTGGATGCACACTGCAATATTTGGAATACTACCACTGCTATAGTTGGAATGTTTTCATTTGCCATATTTGTTTTGGAAAGAAAAAAAAAAGAAAAATAGCAACTAGGGCAAGACACACCCTAAAATAGAAATAATTGAACAATTAGGGTAAAAAAACCCTAAAAATGGAAAAATAGCAATTAGGGTAGAAAACCCTAAAAAATGAAAATCACAATAAAAAGAGATAGGAAACCCTAAAAATGGAAACAATAAAAATGGTAGGAATTTAGTTCTCATCCCTAAATCCTATTGATAAAAATGAAAACAATAAAAATAGTAGGAATTTAGGTCTCATCCCTAGATCCTATTCACAAAAATGGAAAGAATTTGGTACACATCCCAAATAAAAATGGTAGAAATTTAGGTCTCATCCCTAGATCCTATTCACAAAAATGGAAAGAATTTGGTACACATCCCAAATAAAAATGATAGGAATTTAGGTCTCATCCCTAGATCCTATTGACAAAAATGGAAATAATTTGGTACACATCCCAAATAAAAATGGTAGGAATTTAGGTCTCATCCCTAGATCCTATTGATAAAAATGGAAATAATTTGGTACACATCCCAAATAAAAATGGTAGGAATTTAGGTCTCATCCCTAGATCCTATTGACAAAAAATAAAAGGATTTTGGTACACATTCCAAATCTGACTCCCACAAGTTTTCGAACTACGTCGTACCTGATTTCTTGGGCAAATCCTATAATACGTAGGCAATTTGGGAATCCCAAATACGATACAAAGCAACCCATCAACCATCTATTCAACATAAACTTCAACTTGAATAAAGAATTTAATTGAAGCACATGCATAAATCACTTCCATAATCATTAATCACAAAAACCTATTTCGAACTACGTTTTGGACTTGATTTCCAGGATTGGAATACGTAGGCAGTTTGAGATGTCTTACACGTCTCAGATTCAGTCCAAAACCGAACCATCTTTGGTCCGGTTCACTGTATAATATTGTACACTACATTTGCTTGTTATTTGCTTTAAAACATGATTGGCTGAATCCTAGGTTAGAATAACTTAGCAACTTGGTTTAGGACATCCCCCATTGAACCCTAGTCATCCAGTTGACCAAGCACAGTCAAAATTAGAATTTAAGGAAAGTTTAGGAGGCCGATATTGATCGGGCGGTTTGGGTGCCTAACACCTTCCCATAACCGTACCCTGAATACTTACCCGATCTCTTGCAGACCAAAGAATCGATACATTGGGTCACGAGTCAATAGAAGTCTTACCTTAGGGTGAGGCTACATTTTTAGAGGTCCTAGACCTTAATCTAGGTGGACATTCCAACAGAACAAATTGATCTTCATCGATACGGATACCACATTCCATCCCGAGGAGGAGGATCACATCGATTTCCCATTGTCCTCACAGATGTAATTGGCCAAAATCAAAAGTTCGATCCAACATGCTGTGAATCTCGACGAACGATCGAACTTGCTATCAGGTTTTGATTGGAACTACCATTTTCTTAAAGTGAGAGGAACAATTGGCTTACTGTCGAGCTTCAATGCTATTCAACATCCTACTATTTTCTTTTTTTCTTTGGATGTGGAGGCCACACCACATAATGCAGTACTTCGCTTGATCGCAAAGTTGAATCATGACTTTTAATATTGGATTTGAATCTTCTTTTTTCAAACATTTCCAATCAGATAGAACATCTTTGCCCCAGTTAGTACTTTGATCTTCTGTAAACTTTATGAACATTTGTGACTGCTCATCTAGTATCTGATTTTATCTGAATGGTGAATCCGTATGCTGTCCTTTGGAAGTTAATCATCACCTTCTGTCTGATGTGACTACCTCCCATTATTGATGTAGATAAAACATAGGCTTGAATTTTTTTTTTTTTTTTTTCTTGGGTATTCCTATGACTTCATTCTATGATTTTGAGATTGATCAGTCATCATGTATCTCTTGCTTGCAGATGATGTACTTTATAAGACTTTGGAATTTCTATCCTCTTGGTAGCACATCTGTCCTCCACTCATTTGTACTGATTGGCTGACATGTTGATATGATCTGTTACTATCTAATGCTTTCCTTGGAATCTTTTCATAGGTAAAACAAATGCAGCTTCTCCAATACATGTTTCTTGAGAGTACTCTTATGTCTTCGATTGATCATTTAAAGCTTTCCCAGACGGGTTGGACCTTTCTTTCTTAAGAGGCCAAGTGGTGTAGAAGTTCAAGAGATGGCTCATCGTTTCAATCATCTTCAGAGTCAGAATTGATTGCGCACATAGAATAGGAGGATGTATGAAACTGGGAGGAAATGTATGGAAGAGACAAAGCACAGAGTTTGAAATCCCAAACGGGGTGATTTTCTTTTACTTACAGGACAGATTGGACTGGCCTTGTCAACAAGCATATCAATTTTGGACCCAGACATGGATGACCTATCGAATACTGATGATAGAAAGTTGAAACAACTAGTTCGTCCAAGAGGCCCCAGTTGGGCATAACGCCTTTGATGACCACCTTCAGTCATTGTGGGAATAAATCTTCCTTCAAACCTCTAACAGCAGGACTCATCATGTCCCTTTATCAATAGGTGCAAGATGCCTACCTTTCAGGGTTCCGTACAATCCTTACCCTTTTTTTTTTCTCAATTTGGGATCCATTCATAATCGAATTATTGCTTTTTAAGCTTAAGGTTACTCTGGTTCATGCCCCAGTTTGGGGTTCAGTGGATTCATCAGTGGATCACTTCTAGTTGAGTTCAAACATTTTAGCTTATGCCCCTACTTGGGGAGCTAGGGGTATCGCCATTGCACTACACCATTTTGAGTCCAAGATTAGACTATTTTATTCCTCGGCTTGGGGGTTCAATGGATTTTTTCATTAGACCACTCTCAATTTGGGTCTAAGGTCAATTTGGTCCATGCCCCAGTTTACGGCATAATGGCTTTCCTCAATAGACTACACTCAATTTGGGTCCAAGGTCAATCTGGTTCATGACCAGCTTAGGGCTCAATGGCTTTCCTCATTGGACTACACTCAATTCGGGTCCAAGGTCAATTTGGTTCATGCCCAACTTAGGGCTCAAGGGCTTTCCTCATTGGACCGCACTCAATTTGGGTCCAAGTTCAATCTGGTTCATGCCCAACTTAGGGCTCAAGGGCTTTCCTCATTGGACTGCACTCAATTTGGGTCCATGTTCAATCTGGTTCATGCCCTAGTTCAGGGGTTAAGGGTTTCATCATTGGACCATTCCCTAGCCGTGATTCTGGTTCTTATCCTAGCCTGGGGCATATCGGATCTCATCTTTGGTCTACCTTATTGCTCGAGAAAATTCCATTCCTCCTTTTTGAATAATGAGAAATATGAGGGCAACTCTTTGGATTCTAGCATTTCCTTGGCCAATGGGGCAGAAATGTCTGAGATGGGATAGCACTATCATAGCTGAAGTTTCTTGGCCTCCTGATGACTTCAGAATCTGGAATTGATCTTTATTGATAGGCAATGAGGAATGCTTCTCATTCGCTATTCCTGACGAGCGATCCTAACTAGTAGCACTGGGCTATGATGGACATGGATCAGGCTCTAATTGACAGAGCCAGAGATTGATTTTGAATCGGTCTCCGATTGATAGAGACAAGGTTAACTTTGAACTGGCCTCCGATTAATAGAGACAGGGTTGACTTTGAATTGGTCTTCGATTAATAGAGATCAAGATTGACTTTGAATTGGTCTCTGATTGATAGAGATCAAGATTGACTTTGAATTGGTCTCTGATTAATAGAGATCAAGATTTACTTTGAATTGGTCTGTGATTTATAGAGATCAAGATTGACTTTGAATTGGTCTCTGATTTATAGAGATCAAGATTGACTTTGAATTGGTTTCTGATTGATAGAGATCAAGATTGACAGTCATGGATTGGGCTCTAATTGCTAGAGGCAAGGATTGCTTGAGTTGGACTCTGATTGATAGAGGCCAAGGATGACAATCATGGATTGGACTCTAATTGCTAGAGATGATGGATTGATTGAGTTGAAATGACTGAAATTCTCTTTGATTCCTTCATGAAATGGAACATGGACTAGAGGTAATGGTTGAACAGGCCTAGAGGCTAACTCATGCTCACATTGAGTTCATATAAATGAAACCTCCTTAGTTCCAACATGAATCAAAACCTGAACTGGAGTTGACGATTGGACAAGCCTAGGGGCTAATTAAATTCAAATGAATGGAACTCTTCTTAGTTCCAACATGAATCAGAACTTGAACCACAGTTGATGGTCGAATAAGCCTAGTGGCTAAATGAATTCAGATGAATGAGACTTTTCTTAATTTCAACATAAATCAGATCCTGAACCAAAGTTGATGGTTGGACAGACCTAGTGGCTAATTGAATTCAGATGAATGGAACTTTCCCTCGTTTCAACATGAATCAGAACCCTAACCAAAGTTTATGGTTGGATAAGCCTATTGGCTAATTGAATTCAGATGAATGAAACTTTTCACAGTTTCGACATGAATTAGAATTTGAACCACAGTTAATGGTTGGATAGGCCTAGTGGCTAAATGAATTCAGATGAATGGAACTCTTCTTAGTTCCGACATGAATCAGAACCCTAACCAAAGTTGATGGTTGGATAAGCCTAGTGGCTGATTGATTTCAAATGAATGAAACTTTTCCTAATTCCATCATGAACTGGAACCTAAACAGGAGGTGAAGGGTAAAAAAGCCTAGGGGCCGAATGCCTTCTCCATTTTAACATGATCTGGGAGTGATGATTGAACCTGCCTAGGGGTTAAATCTTTCTTCATTTCTGAGATGAACCAGAAGTGGTGGTTGAATCTGGGGCTGAATATTTCTTTGATTCTGAGATGAACTGGATGTGATTGAATCTGCCTAGGGGTTGAATATTTTCTTAATTCTAGATGAATCAAAATGATGATTGGACCTGCCTAGGGACTGAAAATTTTCTTCAGTTCTGAGATGAACCAGAAATGGTGGTTGAATCTGGGGCTGAATATTTCTTTGATTCTGAGATGAACTGGATGTGATTGAATCTGCATAGGGGCTGAATCTTTCCTTAATTTTGGATGAACCGAAATGATGATTGGACCTATTTAGGGGCTAAATCTTTCCTTAATTCAAAGGTAAATAGGAAACATTGATTGGATTTTCCTAAGAGCTGAATCTTTCCTTAATTCAAAGGTGAATAGGGAACAATAATTAGATTTGCTTAGGGGCTGAATCTTTCCTTAATTCAGAGGTGAATAGGGAACAATGATGGGATTTGCCTAGGGGCTGGATCTTTCCTTATTTCAGAGGTGAATGGAGAATGGTGATTTGTTTTTCCTAGGGACTAAATCTCTCCTTAATTCTGAGATGAATTGAGAACAATGATTGGATTTTCCTAGGGGCTGAATCTTTCTTTATTTCAGAGGTGAATGGAGAATGGTGATTTGATTTGCCTAGGGACTAAATCTTTCCTTAATTCTGAGATGAATTGAGAACAGTGATTGGATTTGCCTAGGGGCTGAATCTTTCCTTAATTCAGAGATGAATCGAGAACTATGATTGGATTTTCCTAGGGGCTGAATCTTTAATATTGTAAACTTTTTTAGGTATAGGTTCTTGTCGCTGCCAAAATTGAATGCTCTATTGGACTAGATTGACTGAGTTACTGATTGTGTTCCTAAATCTGGTTGTCTTTTTTTCTTACAAAATTTGGTGTTCAATAAAGATCTAAATTCATGACTTCCATTGATTCATTTAGAAAGATAACATGCATGGATCTCAAAGTGGGAGATCAAGACAATTCCCTAATTATAGGGGCCTCTCACCCTAAAAGGGTAGATATGGTTACAGTTTGATTCTCTATTCCAAAGGCATTAAAATTCAATGGAGGAATATCGAGATTCTAGACATCTAGAGGAATGGAAGAAGTCACATGCACAATCAAAGATGATTTAACCAAACAAATTTAGTTCCCTCATAAGGGCAATTGGGTAAACATTATCCAAGTCAATTTAATTGCATTTGATTAAGCCATGTGTTCAGTCTTGGGACCTCGTGATTCTAAAATGGATAATCAATGGTATCAAGGTCTGGCCAATTGGATTATCGAATTCGATGAAATTGAAATGGATATATTAATCCGTCGTCCTTATTAAGGATGGTTAGCAAAAGCGGTTCATAAATGAACAAACTAGTAAATTTCTTCTTGACCATGGTATCTATGTCTTGACAGAGATTTTCTGTTTGTTTTTTGAAATCGACGTCTTAACAATGAGAGATTCGACAAATCGAGCTTACTTAATGGAGGGTGTATAGTGACCGTCTACTATGATGTAGAACAGGTGTATACATACCTCATACTCCCAATGGGTGAGAGTTCAAGATGCTCATCGTATAGATTCTAACATATTGACCAATCAAGGACAAAAATGGGCAGAACTTCGACGTCTTGAACATGGATGTCATGGCTAAGCAGATTTTACTGGGTCGGTTCTAGGATGAACCAAAAATAACAATCATTAGGCTACAATTTGGGTTAGGACAGAGAAGGTCACCTTGATAAGGACGGGGTAACCTATCACCGAATGCATGATGAATAATGGGTCCCCAATCCCTTTATATACTATGTTGCAAGGATCCAAGCGACGTGGAGTAGTATAACGCATTTTGAGGTGGACCCAAGAAATGCTCGTTAGAGGCTGCTCGCTGGTCGTGGTCTCACAAAGTACAGGCCAAGGTTGTGTGTTTCGCCTAGTGGGCTGTCCCATATGCATGGGACCCGGTTCGACTACTCGCACGAATGTGTGACTGAACCCATTCCCCCCAAAACAATATGATACAGCATAAATATAGTATCCTAAGAGCTAGCATCCAATTCACATAAGGAAAGTTTTCATTTAGGAGTTTGATGTTTATATCCCTAGCGGAGTCGCCACTGTGAGGACAAAGATTGAAATTTTAGAAGTCACCACCTAGATTAAGGTCTAGGACCTTAGAAATGTGAAATCTCACCCCAAGGTAAGACTTTGAATGACTCATGACCCTTAGATTGGATTTTTGGTCCATCAGAGATTGGGTAAGCGTCAGGTTACGGTTATGGGAAGGGGTTAGGCACCCAAACCGCCCTATCGAGATCGGTCTCCTATACCTTTCCTATGCTAGACTCTATCTGTTAAACCAAACCAAACCATGTGGTTTGATATCCTTGAACCGAATCTGTATTCATCAGATTGCCTACGTATCACAGAATTATTCTGAAAATCAGGTTCACCATTGTAGTTCAGGTGTGATTAAAGTTTATGGTTGTGATTTATGCTTGTGCATGATTAAGTTCTTTGTTTAAGTTGAAGTTTATGCTTGAAAGGATGAGAAACCCTATGAGTTAGGATCTGGATAGTCCATGTGAACTGAAAGATAGTCCTAGTGGATCTATGGGTTACCCTATTTGTGTCAAAATATGGATAACCCTGTTTGGGTTGGAATATGGATAACCCTATCTGAGTCAAAATGTGGATGGATATCCTAGTGGATCTATGGATAGTCTAACTGGACTAAGGTGTGGATCCGAATTTGGGATTCTCCCAAATAGCTTACGTATCCTAGGGTTTGCCCTAAGAATCAGAATCCGCGTAGTTCGAACTGATAACCTGTTCTAGGTTAATGATTGAGAACCTATTCTAGGTTTAGGGTTGAGAACCTGTTCTAGGTTTAGGGTTTACTAAGAGGTGGAAATCATCCTGAGTTACCCTTTTCATCCTGAATTCTAATTTTGGAAGGTTTGACAAAGCATTCTCTTTCTTTATTAAGATTTTTATTATTCCCATTGTGTCCTTCCCAAGAATGTGGGTACCTAAATGCACGTCCCCACACCTAATATGTTTGCTAGGTGTACAGGTATGGCAGTTCAATTAGGGTGCAGCATAAATTAAATTATTACTAAAAAAGGAATATTCTAAGCATGTCATGTATGATATTTATGGTAACTATCACAACATATAGTAAGATTATGAAAATCTCCCTAATATGGCATGTATTGCAATTAAGGCAAGAACCTAATATGGTAAGATCTAAGCATGACAAGATCTAATATGGTAAGATCTAATATGCATCTATATATCAATATGATAAGTACCAATCATAGAATGCACATATGACATGAATTTTTCAAAAAAGAAAAGATCTTATATGCTATTTTTTAAGCATAGTAAGACTTAAAAATAGTAATTATTAAGATTTTACTAAAATATGATAAAAATTTATCTATTCTACCAAAAATAGCAATACATGGAATGTAGCAAACATGGTATGCACAATCCAAACAAAGCATATGAATGCTCCAAATATAGCCATTTATCCAAATATGACAGAATTCACTTAAACAATCATTGATGTTATAATGAATGAGACATCAATGAAACCTTCTTTTTTTTTTGAAAAATACAAAATTATCAAAAAAAAAATTTATATTTTCAATGTTCTTTGAAAAAATTGTAATTTTTATGAAGAAATTTGGGAAGATTAATGACTCAAAACTGTCAAAATTGTGACACAAGGTTTCAGATAATGGATAAAACTATGAACTGTATTCAGATTTTGTCACATTACACAAGAATAATGATAAGTAGGTCTTTCGAAACTCAAATAAAGCTCAACCTTTTTTCATAGAAATATGACTTAATATGTTATATTTTATATGAAGGAGTTGAATCTCAACAGAAAGTAAAAATAGGTCAAAGATATGCCCTAAGACCGAACATGTGCACTGGTCAAATCTGTTCTAAATTTTTGACCAGTTGCACCATAAATTCCAAATAAAATTTTATTCTTAATCAAAATTAAATACAGACATATGTGTATGTATATAACTTTCTGATATAAAATTTCATCAAGAAAAAAAAGTTAAAACAGTATATTTTCTTTGTGAAAAATGATTCTTTTCAATCATGCAAATCAATATATCAAGACAGATTCAAAATCAGAGTACTATGCACTTAAAAATTGATGTCAATTCAATAAAAAATTTAAAAAATACGAAACTAGTGCCATTGATTAGAAGACTTTCTTGTCTAAAAAGTTCATATTAAGTGGATTTTCTGATTATGGTCATAAGACCTTTGTCTAGAGACTTTCTGATGGAGGATTGCATTACATCCGAGAAAAATAGCAATGTGAAAGATAAATTTTTTGATATATTTTTCCAATTCCAAATGGAACAAAATTTTTAGGGTAGTCTTCTAAAATATAAGAGAGACTCCCTTAAAAATTTGGGCATCAAAATCGTAGAAACAATACATGTGATGTACGTCCTAAGTTTGAATCCTAAATCTGGAAATTTCAGATTAGAAAATCACTTTATGAAATTTGCAAAAAACATCAAACATCATTTTATATCATTCAAAAATTCATTATTGAATAGCTTAGATAAATTATCATTCATGAAAAATACTAGACATAGGCATCCTAACATTAACAAGCATGTAATAGAGCATTCATGATTGAGATTTCATGGAAATTAGCCTTTTTCAAGTAAAATTAGCATTCAAGCATTCTAACGACCTCTAAATTTGTTTAGAGTACTAACCTTTTGCTCAAATTGAGCGAAACCATCGATAAAGGATGATTGGAGGTTGTATCAATCCCTTTGAATGCAAATCCTCCTTCTCCTCTCTTCTGCTTCTCTCTCTCTCTTCTCTTTCTCTGTTTTCTTCTTCTCTTTTCTTTCTTTTCTCTTTTCTTCTCTCTTTCTTTCTCCCTCTCTCACATTTTCTCTCTCTCACTCATGTCCTCCTCTTTCTATCACGTCCTCCTCTCTCTATGGTCTGGAAAAAGGCTTTCCACTCTCTTCTCTTGGCCTATTTATACTTTTTCTCTCCTCTTCTAGAAGATCCTTCTTTCCTTTCTTCTTTTTCTAGAAAATCTTTTTTTCTTCCTTTTTTCTTCTTTTCTTTCTTCTCTTCCTTCCCTTTTCTCTTCTCCCTCTCTATTCCATACATTTTCTTCTTTTTTCTCTTCTAGAAAATCCTCTCCTCTTCTTTCCTTCTTCTCTCTTCCTTCCTTTTTTTCTAGAAAATCCTTTTTTTCCATTTTTTCTTCTTTCCTTTCTTCTCTTCCTTCCCACGTTTTTTCTTCTTCCTTTCTTTCCTTTTTCTCCTTCTTCTTCTAGAAAATCTCTTCTTTCTTTCCTTCTTCTAGAAAATTCATTCTCTCTTTCCTTTCTTTCTTCTTTCATTTTCTTCTCCTTTCTTTTCCTTCCTTTTTTTTTCTCCCTTTCTTTTCACGTTTTCTTTCTTACAAAACATTTCCTTTTTTTCTTTTTTTCTTTTTTTCTTTCCTTCCTTTTCTTTTTTTTTCTTTCTCCCTCTCTCTTTCACGTTTTCTTTCTAGAAAACGTGAAGGGGATCTTTTCTTTTTTTTTTCTTTTTCTTTTTTCTTTTTTTTTCTCTCTTTCCTTTTTTCTTGCTCCCATTCTCTTTCCTATGGCCTCTCTTTCCTCTCTTTCCATGGCCTCACTTTCCTCTCTCTTTCCTATAATATATATGTTTACATATATATATATATATATATATATATATATATATATATATATATATTATATAATAATATACTATACATTATACACATATAAAAGGAATACATGCATATGATCTGACATAACTTGATCTGGATTGGTCTGGGCTGGACCGAGTTAAGTTAGACTAAGCTAGATTAAGCTGGTTTGGACTAAGATTGACATTTCATAGTCTATTTCTGTCACCCTTCCATATAGAATTTTCCAATAGCATCTATTCTAAATTTTCTACGATCACTTTGTAGAACATTAAAAATGAGGAATATTAGAACTTGAATCACCTTATTTGGAAATAAAATGGCCAATTTATGAATTTATGAAGTTTACGTAGGCCAATTATCGATAATTTGGCTGACCATTCTACATAGGATCCTTCGGAGACTTCTACCGAAAATCCTTTATGTCCACTTTGTAGAACATCATAAATGAAGAATAATGGCTTTGGAATCATCTGAATCCGACATAGAACGGAAAAGATATGAAGCTTTGAAGTTCTAACGATAATTTTGCATGAAAGCTTGCATGGGGCCCACTGGTGATTTCTACTCGGGATTTCTTACGTCCACTTTGAAGAGGACTGAAAAAAAAGAATATTGGCCTTTGAATCATCTGATTCAGATATCAAATGATCAAGATATAATGTCTTGAAGTTTGAATGATAATGAATGCATCATACGATAATTTCGTAAATGCCCTTGCACTTTCAAACTGCGATATCTTCCTTGTTTAACATCAGAATTTGATGATTCCGGTCTCATTTCGCAGATAATTTCACGACCTTTTCATCCAAGTAGGTAATAGCCTATGATCTTACTGTGGGGTTCATTAGAGAATCACTAACCTTTGGGTTAAAAGCAGAAAACCTGCCATAATGGTTCACTTATGCTTAGGGTGGCAAAAATGGGGTGCTTACACATAGGGTCAAAATCATTGATTGTAGGGTCATTGATCAGTGACCATTGTTTTTTTCAATATGGTTGACCCTACCTACCCAGGTATGCGACCATATGCATGCAGTTTTGGGTGTTGAGTCGATTTTTATACCTGGTTTGTGATCCATCTTCATACGATCGGTCCACTTGCTCCAGCTATGATGGGAAGACCTGGTATGATACGGTTAGACCAATTTAGTGGAGTGTGGGTCTTACAACATGAATGCACCGTTGTACGGACACGTGGTGGCTATGGACGAAGAAGCTGAGGAAGAAGCGCATGATCCATCATGCGAATGCAATCAATGTGTTTTTGATTACTTTAGTTATACTTGAATACTGAAACGTGTAATTGATTATTTTACTTTATGTCTTGAGTCATTTAGAGATAATTAGATTTAATTATTTATTTATCATCGTTAGACCTCAGTTCATTAGTAATGAAAACTTTTGCTATTTACTTATTAACTCTAATTATTATTGTAGAATGTGTTTGCTTTAGTATGGTGGGTACGGCCTATTCGAGATTCTGGTTTGAACCGTTGGTTCTGGTGACAGTTCGTCACACTACTGGTTAGTCCAGAATTGAGGTGTGACATTAGGTCACCTATGAATACTAGATCATGTGGGAGTAAGTACTTGAAGCCTAGGAAGCATCACCATCAAATTGGGCCCATAAAACTAGGCCCAGATGTGCTTTAAGTCCAACTGGAGGCACAACCAGAGGAATATTCTTCTGCTTGACATTTACCTGTTGAGCAAGAGTAGGACTCTCTCTCTCTCCATGAGTCCTATAAAAGGAGGGCTCACTCTCCTTTTATCTCTCTTGTTGAACCATGGGAGAGTGAGAGTGCTTGGGAGAGAGAGACCTTGGAACTCAAGCTCATGCATCGTTTTCCTTGAGGTTGGTCTTCATCTACTCATTCCTCTTCCATTCTTGTAGGAATGTAGGGTTGAAAACATGGTGGAACTCCATCATTAATGGCCTCCATGAATGGAGACCGAACCTTGACCTAGAAGCTTAGGTTTTCACCTTCTCCATGAATGGAGATGATAATGGAGCCTAAATAGCTCCCATTTTACTCAACAATGGTAGGTTTATGTTTCCCACCATTTAGAGTGAAGGAAACCATGGTGGGAAACCTTCCCCAAAGAAATAAACCCTCTCTGGTTCGTGTTTGGCTTCTGGACAGGAATCAGAAGCACTAATCGTTAGACTGGTAGTGGCCCTAATGCATGTTGACTCACGACCAGTCTATCGCCAGGGTAAATATGTTAACATGGCAGACCAAGAAATATCCGGTATTACTTAACTGGTATCACGTGACCGAAATAATGACCCATGGGTACATCACATCGGTTATGTGCATGACACCGTTTGGCCATGCCTCCACGTAGGCTTAATTATAAGCGGAGCCATTGCCAGATGACCGATCATCTGGCCTAGCTTCCAAATAACCCACTGAAATCTTCATTACTGTAAACTGTATATGAAGCGGATGACCAACAGGATGATCAATCATCCGATTTGTCTTCCGATTTAGTATACAAAGAAACGGCTAAGTGTTAACTGGCATCACGTACCAGTGGAACGGCCAACCGATTCTATTTACTGGTTTAGTCTGTATTGACTTATAAGCCTAGAAATTATTGGGAAGACTATCCTTTCGATTCTCAGCTTATCTTGGGACCTGTACATGGACCCTAAGACTTGTCTATGCTGGTTTAAAAAGATGTTCACCAACTTAATGAAGCTCATTTAATTAAATTAGGTAAAACATCATGGGTAGTGGACGAAGCCTTCTACTGACTTCAAGGTTCAGCAGCACCTTTGGTGTCTATAGGTGAGGGGTTGAGTCACGTAGAGTTTGTATGTGCTTATTGTATGTTATTGTTCTTTTTATCTCATAACATGTCATTCAATGAAATGTATATAACTGTTCATGCATTTCCATACATCTATAACTATGTATGTTGATGGTTGTTCTTACCTTGGTAGAGACATGGTGAACCATGGAGTAGGGATCTGGGGTTCTTTGCAAGGAGTGGTTATTGATATTGTTTGTATGCATAACCATGTATGATGGTGCATGTGACATATGGGAGTACGAGCCTGCGAACCATGGTTGGTGTGCCAGTGTCCTAGTGGAGACACAATGATCCATAGAAGTGGGGATCTGGGGCTCTCTATTGGGATACCACCCATGTATGGTGGTTCATGTAACTAGTGACCTCATGAATCACGTTGGGAGTAGTTGTACCTTAGTAGAGGCACAACAAACCATAGAAGTAGGGAGTTGAGGTTCTCTGTTGGGTGCAGTCTGGTTGAGACCATATATGATGGGCGTGTAGAGTATGAGAGTATGATACACGTGCCATGTTGACACTTTATGCTCTGTGGGGATATGGTCAGTCCATGGGAGTGGAACAAGGATTACTACTAGAGTATAGTTTCATTTACTGCATACACATGCCATGTTGTGTGATTGATTGATTGGATATGGATGTATTTGTATGTGGGGTATATGATCATGTAATATGTAGGGGCACGATACATGGCCATATGTCCAGTTACACCTTAGTGGGGACACGGTCAGTCCATGGGAGTGGAACAGGGATCTCTGTTGGGGTGTAACCCTATTAATAACATGCTCATGCATCATACATCAACTTGGTCAAATGACTTGTGCTTTAGTAAGGGGAACTTGACTCAGGTGGTGGGGTATGGGATACTCAAGTGGCAGGGTATAGGTACTTACTCAGACAGTGGGGTATGGGTATATGCTCTGGCGGTGGGGTACAGGGCATATTTCAGGTGGTGGGGGTAAGGGCGAGATCCTCGCTAGGGTACAGGTCAGCCATGATTTGCGTACACACCTGTATGACACTCACAATTGTTTATTTATTTGCTTCTGTACTACATTCATAATTTATTACATAGGATTGCATTAGATACCTGACTTCTCACTGAGCTGGGATGTGAGCTCCCCATTCGATATTGAATTTCTTTTAACTTTGATTGTAGGTACTTATTCTGCTGCAGACATGGATCCTATTGGTGATGAGGGTACTTCTCTTGGTGGGGTCTATCACACCCCAATTCTGCACCATTTGGAACGGTGTGATGAACCGCTAAATAACCAACGGTTCAACCAGGATCTCAAATAGGCTATCCCCACGTTACCTGAACCTTCATATACTCACCATCAAATCAGAGTAAATACAGAATAGCGGAAGTCTTATAAATAAATGAACTGAGAACTAAATGGTATTCATAAATAATAGCAAATTATTCTGTGTTCAAACTAAGACATAAATAATTAAGTACTAAATACATATCTTATAAATCCAATAAAGAAACTTATAAAAATATCTAGTCAAATACACACGAGTTGCACTCGCAAGAGGAGTCGTGTGTATCGTCTTCAGCTCCAACTTCCATAGCTGCTACATTCCCATACGCTGACGCGTTCATAAAATCTTCAACTGTATAACCTGCATCATCAACTAAAAATATTCGACGTCGAGGGGTGAGCACACAACACGGCTCAGTGAGTAGCCAAAACAATGCAACAATACATATGCATGCAAAAATCAATTTATATCTTTGGTCTTGGTTTATAGTTTGCAATGTGCAATAGAAAGGTTGGGTGGTCAAAGGTTAACGTTTATTGACACCGCCTCTATACACAGGGTGTGGAAGCCCGCCCGAAGGTTAACGTTTATCGTCGTCCCCATCCACCCTACCATAATATTATACAACAAAGGTTAACGTTTATTGCTATATAATGCTATACCAACACGTGAGCCCCCGTTAGCGAGGGCTTGCAAACCGGGCTCGCTACCAACCAATCCTAATGCCAAACAATGTATCCAAGGCCTCACCCCAGGATCCCTCAGAACATCCATAGAGATAGAGCTAAGGCCCCCCGGTAGAGTCAGAGACTACAAGGACCGAGACCACCTCCCCTGATACTCTACGACATAATAGTTCTGCTAAGGTAATGGCGATACGACGATGTCAATGCACAAGACTTGAGTTAGAGATAGAGCTAAAGTGCTGAGACCCGCCAAAGGTTAACGTTTATTGACGTTCTCATCACACCTCCCCTGATACTCGCTCGCATCAAGTACATCAACCACACACATACAAGCACATGCCTATTCCTATCATCATCATCATCATCATCATGTTATAAACAATAAAGTAAATATGCATGAACAAGTAATAGAAATATTGGATGGCATGCTGTATGCACATTACAAACATATTCGCATAGAATCAAACATGGCATAGGACTCAAGAAATAGAAAACAGTTTATTATTAACCAATTTAGTTTGGGGTTAAGGTTCCTCACCTTAGTTTGCTATAAGATACTTTTCCAAGCTTTAAAATCACCTCTACAGTGTTATTATAATGCTAGCAAACCTAACAAAGTCGATAGAATTTAATTAGAATTAATTCAGAATTTAAAACCATTCTGTCAACTGAGGGTCGATGCTAGGGTCGATGCTAGGGTCGATGGGTCTATCGACCCTCCCTCCATTCTGAACTTCCCGAATGCTGAGGGTCGATGGTCAGAAACACCTAGGGTCGGATGGTCTATCGACCCTCGGTGTGACCCTCGATGCACTCTGGTCCAATTTCCACTTTTAATCCATTCTTCGTGTTTGGGGTCCTATGGTTTGCTTCCTACATTCATTCAACAGTCATTCCATGGTCTAGAACCATGTATAATCCATCTAAATAGTTTTCGTGCATCCTCCTATGGTTTTCCATGAAAACCTAACCATGGATGGATGGTTTGGGTTTCTCCGAAATCCTACACTCAACCATATCTATCCTAAGGTCTATAGAAACTCATGGAATTAGTATCCATACCTAAGAAGCTTACTTTTCTCTGCAATTTCTTCTCTTTTTTGCTAAGTCTTCTTCCTTGCCTCCTTTCTTCCTCTTTTCCCTCTTCTCTCTTTCTCTCAATTCAATTAGGGTTGTGAAAGGAGTGAAAGTGGCTTAGGGACGTCCTTTAAATAGAGTAGGAATGTCCTATAATAGTCCCATTGAGATTTGGTAAGAATCTCAACCGAAAATTAGGAAATTTCCTAATTTCAGTTTCGTCAGAAACCGAGGGTCGATGGGAGGGTCGATGATCCCGTCGACCCTAGGGTCTTAAGCTGTCCGACCCTCCCTTCAAAACTGAGGGTCTGACTTTCTGTTTTGGGAGGTCCGACCCTGCTTAGCTGGTTGTGCGACCCTCCCCTAGAATTAAGTGTTTTTGGGTCGATTTTATGCCGGGGATCTCGATCTCCTTCATGCCCTTGGTCCATTTGACTCGACCATGATGGGTAAACCTGGTTCAAGGTGGTAAGACCGGGTTAGTTTGACACGGGTCTTACAACTCCCCCCAACTTATAAAAATTTCGTCCTCGAAATTGTATGTACCTTCTGAATCAAACAAGTCAGGTTATTGCTTTCTCATAGCATTTTCTTCTTCCCATGTAACCTCTTCCATGTCTCTACTTTTCCATGTGACCTTAACATAGTAGATATCTCTGTTACGTAGACGTTGAACCTTTCGACTAGTGATTTCTGTTGGTGTTACCTCAAATGTCAAATCATCAGTCAATTCTAGCAAATCTACTATCAAAACATGCGTTGGGTCTTTGACATACTTCTTCAATAAGGATATGTGAAATACGTCATGCACACTTGACATAGATGGTGGTAGTGCTAACTGATAAGCTACTTTTCCACGCTTAGCCAGAATCTCATATGGCCCGACATATCTTGGACTTAGTTTTCCTTTCTGTCCGAACCTCTTCAATCCTCGCATAGGCGATACCTTCAGAAATACCTTATCACCTACGGCGAACTCTAGCTCTCTTCATCGAGTATCTGTGTATTGCTTCTGACGGTTCTGAGCTACTCTTACTCTTTCCTTGATGATGTCGACCACTCGACAAGTCTCTTCAACAAATTCCGGTCCAACAATACTACGTTCTCCAACTTCATTCCAAAACAAGGGAGTTCGACACTTCCTGCCATACGATTGCATCATAAGGTGACATCTGTATAGTAGCCTGATAGCTGTTATTGTAAGCGAACTCGATCAATGGTAACTTTTCGTCCCATGATCCTTTGAAATCAATCACACATGCTCGTAGCATATCTTCTAAAATCTGGATTGTACGCTCTGACTGTCCGTCTGTCTGTGGGTGGAATGCAGTACTGAACTTCAATGTTGTACCCATAGCCTTTTGCAGTCCTTCCCAAAATTTGGAAGTAAATCGTGGATCTCTATCGGACACAATGCTTTCTGGAACACCATGTAACCGAACAATATTATCCACATACAGCTTTGCTAACCTTTCCAGTTTATACTGGGGTCGTATCGATATGAAGCGAGCTGTCTTAGTTAGACGGTCCACAATCACCCAAATTGCGTCAACTACTCGAGGAGTCAATGGTAGTCCTGCGACGAAGTCCATAGTGATGCAGTCCCATTTCCATGCTGGTTCCGATAATGGTTGTAACAGTCCTGCGGGTCTTTGTCATTCCGCCTTTACCTTCTGACAATTTAGGCATTGAGACACGAACTTAGCTACATCTGCTTTCATTCCCCTCCACCAATACAGTTTCTTTAGATCATGATACATTTTTGTGCTTCCAGGATGTATCGAATAAATGGTGGTATGGGCTTCCTTCATCAGTCGGTGTCTAATGTCCATATTTTCTATTTCAGGTACACATATTCTTCCTTTATATCTCAGTACCTTTTCATCATCCAAGGTGAACTCAGGGTTAGTCCTACCTTTCTCGATATCTTCTTGTACTGTTCTCAGATAAGGATCTGCTTTGATAGCTGTCTTCACTTCGTCCACTATATCCGGTATAATCTTCAATGCCGCGAACATATTTGAAAATCGATGAATAAACCCTTGGCTAGCTGATTCATCCGTTGTATCTATCACAAATTGTTCGTTACCGTGATTAAACACCATTCCGTTGGTATACATTGCTGCAGTCGTGCTAGTTTCTCCTTGAGATTTTATCATTGCTTTTCTGCTCAATGCATTTGCTACTACGTTCGCTTTTCCCGGATGATACTGGATATCACAATCATAGTCTTTCAATAGTTCCAACCATCTTCTTTGTCTCATATTCAACTCCTTCTGATTAAATAAATAAGTAAGACTTTTATGGTCCGACTTAATCTGAAATTTCTCTCTGTATAGGTACTGTCTCCATATCTTGACAGCATGTACTACTGCCGCTAACTCCAAATCATGAGTGGGGTAATTTTTCTCATGTACCTTCAACTGTCTCGAGGCATACGCAACTACTTGCTCTCCTTGCATAAGCACACATCCTAATCCCAATCCCGATGCATCAGTGTATAAGGTAAATGTCTGTCCTGGAACGGGAATGGTCAAAATTGGGGCGGATATCAATCTGGTCTTCAGTGTTTGAAAACTCTTTTCACACTTATCCGTCCATACAAACTTTTCTCCTTTCTTGGTCAAACTGGTGAGAGGTACGACAATCCGAGAATAGTTTTCTACGAATCTTCGATAATAACCAGCTACACCCAGAAAAATTCTAATTTCTGAAACACTCTTTGGTGCTTCCCACTTCACAATAGCCTCGATCTTACTGGGGTCCACTTTGATTCCTTCTGCGGATACTACATGGCTTAGAAAGGCGACTTCACTTAGCCAAAACTCACACTTTGAAAATTTGGCGTATAACTCCTCTTTCCTTAAACGCTGTAGGGCTGCGTTTAGGTTCTTGACATGGGTTTCCTTGTCCTTGGAGTATACCAATATGTCATCAATAAATACTATGACCGACGTATCCAACATATCGTGGAAAACCCGGTTCATAAGTTCCATGAATGTTGCCGGTGCATTAGTTAACCCGAAGGACATCACTAAGAACTCATAATGTCCGTATCTTGTCCTGAAAGCTGTCTTCGGGATGTCACCTTCTTTAATCTTCAGTTGGTGATAGCCTGATCGAAGATCGATCTTTGAAAATACCTTCGCTCCTTGTAACTGATCGAACAAGTCATCGATCCTGGGTAGTGGATATCGATTCTTGATGGTCAGTTTATTCAACTCTCGATAGTCGATGCATAATCGAACGCTACCATCCTTCTTCTTTACGAAAAACACCGGTGCTCCCCCATGGAGATATACTGGGTCTAATATAACCCTTATCCAGCAATTCTTGTAATTGCACTTTTAATTCCTTCAGTTCAGTAGGAGCCATTCTATAAGGTGCTTTTGATACTGGTGCGGCTTCGGGTAGCAGGTCTATTACAAACTCTGTGGCTCGGTCGGGTGGTAATCCGGGTAGTTCCTCCGAAAATACATCAGGAAAATCTCGCACGACATCAATATCTTCCATTCGTGGCACGTCCTTGGTTAGGTCGACCACTGATACTAGATATCCGACCGCTCCTTTCTCAAGGCACTTCTTAGCCTTCAATGCTGAGAGTATGAGCTTGCGTCTTCTGGGAAGTTTGGTTCCCGAGAAACTGAATTCTGCTCCTTCTTTGTCTTTGAACGTTAGCTTCTTCTCGGCGCATAACAGGTTTATAGAATGCCGAGCTAACCAGTCCATTCCCAAGATGACATCAAAGTCTGCCATCTCAAGTTGTATTAAGGTTGCATCCAAGGTCTGCTCTCCAATGAGAACTGGACATGGTCCATAACCTTTCTCTAATTCCACTTCTAATCCCATCGGTGACCGTACAAGTAATTTGTAGTCTAATGTTTTGATGGGCAGATTGGTCTTCTTTCCAAATGACACAGATATAAATGAATGAGTAGCTCCTGAATCAAAGAGTACTCTGGCGGGTATGCCATTGATAGGTACGATACCTGTGATTCGTTTTTACTTAGTCTACATGCTCAATCAATTCTAATTATAGCCTTACAAGTTTCGGTCATACCTGTGACCACATCGGGCGATGCAGCAACATCCTCTTATGTAACAGCATATACCCGTCCTTGATGTAGTTGCTTCTTGGGTTTTGGGCATTCTCTTGCCATATGCCCTGGTTGGTTGCAGTTATAGCACTTCGGGGCTTCAAAATTTGACTTTGGCTATGGTTGAGCTGCTGCAGTAGACTTTGGTGCAGTTGCAAAATTCTGAGGACGAAAAGGTTTATACGTCCTATTATTGCCTCCGTTGTAGGAGTTTCCGGCTGGTCTCTTGATTCCTCTATTCTGGGAGAAATAACTCTCCTTTTGGCTCGATTCGATCACTCGAGCAATCTGAACAGCTTCGTTGTAGATTTTCTTCTCTAAGCCCAGAACATTTTCTCTTATGCTTCCTCTTAGTCCCGCGACAAACCTACGGGTTTTTGTATCTTCTTCTTGCATGCTAGCCGGTGCGAAGAAAAACAGTTCTTCGTAACGCTGTTGATATGAGTCTACGGACATCTGTCCCTGGTACAGACTCAAGAACTCTTTCTCCATTGAATCTCTGAAGCTTCTCGGGAAATACTTCTCGAAGAATGTTTTTTTATATATAGCCCATGTCAGTAGGGCGTGCTTGGTTAATAAGTATGTCTTTGTAGATTTCCACCAATGGTGTGAGTCGCCTTTGAGCATGAAGGTGGCGCATAACACTTTTTCTTCCTCAGTGATAGTCATCATAAGGAAGTTCCTTTCCATCTCGTCTATCCAGTGTGCTGGCCACAGTGGATCAGACGGCTTGCCGTTGAATTCTCTTGGTTTTATTTTCAAAAATCTCTCCACTAGTCGGGAGTGATCAAGTTGGTTTTGGGGGTTTGCCCCAAACATATAATGTGGATACTGATAGTTCCCTTGGGCTGCTTCTGGGACTTGCACTGGAATTGGTGCAGCCGATTGTTGAGGTGTCTGTTGAGCTGGGTGGTTACCCACTGGTGCTGCACTAGCTTGCCTAGTATGCATGGCTGCAACCTGAGTGGCTTGGAACATAACTCCCATTGCAACCTGCATTTGAGCTTGTGTGTGTTGCATTTGCTGTAGCTATTGTGCCAGATTCATAACCACAGTTGCTAGCTCCGGTGGTGGAGGTGGCAAATTTGTAGGGCCTGCTGGTTCTGGATTACCCTATGCATGGTTATTCTCTTGGCTAGTCTCCTCCACTGGTGGTGGTTGTGGGACTGTATTTTGGGTCTGTCGGGTAACTCTACGTCCAGACATATTTACTTTTGAGATGGGTGGTGCCTGAAAATCATCAAAATCAGTGAGAAATCATTTATACTTCATGTAGGCACGCTAACCGATATAAAATTCAAAATCTCCAATTCATTCTGAAATAAATACTGTCTTTTCTATGTAGGGTCGATGGTGAGGGTCGTTGGTGTGTCCGACCCTTGGTATCCGACCCTTGGTATCCGACCCTGGGAATGACCTGTTCTTCCCGAGAGCTGAGGGTCGATGCGAGGGTCGATGGGTGTCCGACCCTCAGTCCGACCCTCGATTTTCTATCAGATTCCCGAGAGCCGAGGGTTGATTGGAGGGTCAATCCGAGGGTCGATGGTGTCAGTCGAATTGTCCTACCCTCGGACCAAAAATCAGATTTTTAAGATCCGATTCTGGGTCAATTCTCACTATTCCTCCTCCGTTTCGACTCTTCTCTACTCTCCGAGTTGCTACAGTGCTACTTCGCTATTGTGGATCGTTCTTAGTCCGAGTTTCGACATCCACATCACCTCTACATGTATAATTTTCCAACTTTACCTGTTTTTAGGTTTTTATTTCTAGGTTTTTGCTCATTTAGCTCGTATTTTCCAAACCTTTCGACGCTGAAAGGAACGGGAAGGTAGAAAGGCAAGATTTGTGAAAGACCAGACAGGTTGTATTGGGGTAGATTAGCTTCCAGAGAAAGAGCAAGGAGCTTACTTACCTAAGAGCTAAAAGGGGGAAGGAAGGAGATAGAGCTTGAGCGTGGAGCTTGTCTTGGCCTACTTTTCTTTGTTCAACTGGGCTTGTTCGCTTGAGGGTCTTGGTCACTTAAACTTTTTTCAACCGTAAAAATTCGATTTTTATTGGGGGCTTTTGTTATTGGGGTCTTGAGGAACGAAAGCCCTCAAAAAATTTTGAGTTTCATCGGTTGGTTATCGAGAAACTTAAATTTTTCTCTTTTTGCCCTAATTTATCGAAATTTTTGATTTTTCTTGAATTTCTCCAAATTGGACCTTATCCGTTAAAATTTTCTACTGCATGTAGATTGTAGGATATGTTTTAACCTACGTAAGTTCTTATGCCCACTTGTATAGTGTGGAATGGGCTTCTATTTTAAATTTTTTGGATTTTTATCCTATTAACTCCTTATTCTTTTCTCCTTCTTATTTTTGCAGACACTATGGACCGTACTAAAGTGCCAAGATTGCGTGATCCACTTCGCTTCCGTTCAAACGAAGCCGAGGCACAGTATGCTGACTACGCCCGTAAGAAAGTGGAAGGAGGTCGCATGGTGAACTTGGCTGAGCTAGCCTTGTTCAAAGTAGAGGGAGCATTCGGTGATATGGGGTGGCTCCCTGTCATCACATACGACGCGTGCACCTGTCCAGACTTGGTGCGCCCGGTTCTATTGTAATCTCCAGGTGGTTGGGAATTATAATGATGTTGAACACGGTCAGGAGTTGCGCATCACTAGCTACGTCAAGGGGGTGCACATCTCCTTTGATTATCGGCAGCTGGCCGATCTGTTGGGCATTGCCTATGATGGCCCTATGGTGTACTGTGCGCCGGGAGAGCCACAGTTTGTTGAAATGGGGATGAGAGCAGAGATCGACAACCCGGTTGCTCCGTCCCAATAGATGGCGGATGAGAGCTTGCTACTTGCGTCCAGCTCCACGGGTTTTCTCGCAAGATTATCCAAAGCATAATCTGATCCCGCAGAGTGGGCAATATGAAAGGGTGTCTCAACTGACTCGGTTCTTGATCTATCGCATCCGCACTCGCCCGCCGGTCTGTCTTCCTTACATCATCATGCGGACGATGATTAGTGCTACCTTGTCCGGTCATAGGGGAAACCTACCCTATGGACGCATGATTACTGCTGCTACCGACCCGTCCGGGGGTGGATCTAGTAGATGAGAAGATCCGGGAGAAGACCTTCTCGTCGCCTCTAGATTGGGAGGCTATCTCGCAAGATGGGGCTGCGAGATGCGGAGGTTAGTGATGAGGAGAGGAACGCGATGGTGCGCCCTCACACTCGGGTTGAGATGGCCGATCCTTGAAGCTGCTGCTAGGGCTCGTGGGGATCCGGTCGACGATGATCGTTTATATATGGATGTCGATGCGATACCACCACCATCACCCACGCATGCGGATAGGGTTGGTACTTCCTGGCTGCGGCGGCTCCGGTACCCGAGACCAGTCCTTCTCATGATGCTGGTCCTTCACGCCCACCTTTCGATATGATGGAGATGTTGCGCGAGATCGGAGAGACTCGGCGCAGATCGGACCCCGAGGATGGAGGAGTTGCTAGATGCTCGGCGCATGAGAGTGGATGAGTTGTTGGCTGCTCGGCACACATCCGACGCGCCGGATAGGTGAGCTCATGGAGATCCAGCGTGCGACCGACAAGAGAGTAGCCAATCTCACACCCTAGTCTACGGACGACCCGGACTCGAGATAGCCTGGTTGACTAGAGTCTATGCTCGAGGACTACGACGAGAGATCGTGAGGCTCCACCTCCTCCTTCGCCTTCAGCTTCCTGATTGTACTTTACTTTTCCTTGTACTACAGAGTAACTGTCCGGGTTATGGACTGTACTCTGTTTTAGATATATATATACTCTTTGTTTCGCTCTCATTGTATGTCAACTTGTTTCTCCTTTTAATAGATGTATTATTCTTTTTTTTTTTTTTAAATTTGGTCTCAACATCACTTGTGCTTATAATGTGTTAATATTACTGTTTTTATTTTATCCTATCTCAGTTCACTATTGCTGTGAATGTATGATAGTTCAGCGGGCAAGGCCTGAGATGCTCTGATACCAAGTTGTCACACCCCAATTCCGCACCATTCGGAACGGTGTGATGAACCGCTAAATAACCAACGGTTCAACCAGGATCTCAAATAGGCTATCCCCGCGTTACCTGAACCTTCATATACTCACCATCATAATCAAAGTAAATACACAATAGCGGAAGTCTTATAAATAAATGAACTGAGAACTAAATGGTATTCATAAATAATAGCAAATTATTCTGTGTTCAAACTGAGACATAAATAATTAAGTACCAAATACATATCTTATAAATCCAATAAAGAAACTTATAAAAATATCTAGTCAAATACACACGAGTTGCACTCGCAAGAGGAGTCGTGTGTATCGTCTTCAGCTCCAACTTCCATAGCTGCTACATTCCCATACGCTGACGCGTTCATAAAATCTTCAACTGTATAACCTGCATCATCAACTAAAAATATTCGACGTCGAGGGGTGAGCACACAACACGGCTCAGTGAGTAGCCAAAACAATGCAACAATACATATGCATGCAAAAATCAATTTATATCTTTGGTCTTGGTTTATAGTTTGCAATGTGCAATAGAAAGGTTGGGTGGTCAAAGGTTAACGTTTATTGACACCGCCTCTATACACAGGGTGTGGAAGCCCGCCCGAAGGTTAACGTTTATCGTCGTCCCCATCCACCCTACCATAACATTATACAACAAAGGTTAACGTTTATTGCTATATAATGCTATACCAACACGTAAGCCCCTGTTAGCGAGGGCTTGCAAACCGGGCTCGCTGCTAACCAATCCTAATGCCAAACAAGTGTATCCAAGGCCTTACCCCAAAGCATCCCTCGAACATCCATAGAGATAGAGCTAAGGCCCCCCGGTAGAGTCGAGACTACAAGGACCGAGGCCACCTCCCCCGATACTCTACGACATAATAGTTCCGCTAAGGTAATGGCGATAGGACGATGTCAATGCACAAGACTTGAGTTAGAGATAGAGCTAAAGTCTTTGAGACCCGCCAAAGGTTAACGTTTATTGACGTTCTCATCACACCTCCCCTGATACTCGCTCGCATCAAGTACATCAACCACACACATACAAGCACATGCCTATTCCTATCATCATCATCATCATCATCATGTTATAAACAATAAAGTAAATATGCATGAACAAGTAATAGAAATATTGGATGGCATGCTGTATGCACATTACAAACATATTCGCATAGAATCAAACATGGCATAGGACTCAAGAAATAGAAAATAGTTTATTATTAACCAATTTAGTTTGGGGTTAAGGTTCCTCACCTTAGTTTGCTATAAGATACTTTTTCAAGCTTTAAAATCACCTCTACAGTGTTATTATAATGCTAGCAAACCTAACAAAGTCGATAGAATTTAATTAGAATTAATTCGGAATTTAAAACCATTCTGTCAACTGAGGGTCGATGCTAGGGTCGATGCTAGGGTCGATGGGTCCCTCCATTCTGAACTTCCCGAATGCTGAGGGTCGATGGTCAGAAACACCTAGGGTCGGATGGTCTATCGACCCTCGGTGCGACCCTCGATGCACTCTGGTCCAATTTCCACTTTTAATCCATTCTTCGTGTTTGGGGTCCTATGGTTTGCTTCCTACATTCATTCAACAGTCATTCCATGGTCTAGAACCATGTATAATCCATCTAAATAGTTTTCGTGCATCCTCCTATGGTTTTCCATGAAAACCTAACCATGGATGGATGGTTTGGGTTTCTCCGAAATCCTACACTCAACCATATCTATCCTAAGGTCTGTAGAAACTCATGGAATTAGTATCCATACCTGAGAAGCTTACTTTTCTCTGCAATTTCTTCTCCTTTTTGCTAAGTCTTCTTCCTTGCCTCCTTTCTTCCTCTTTTCCCTCTTCTCTCTTTCTCTCAATTCAATTAGGATTGTGAAAGGAGTGAAAGTGGCTTAGGGACGTCCTTTAAATAGAGTAGGAATGTCCTATAATAGTCCCATTGAGATTTGGTAAGAATCTCAACCGAAAATTAGGAAATTTCCTAATTTTAGTTTCGTCAGAAACCGAGGGTCGATGGGAGGGTCGATGATCCCGTCGACTCTAGGGTCTTAAGCTGTCCGACCCTCCCTTCAAAACTGAGGGTCTGACTTTCTGTTTTGGGAGGTCCGACCCTGCTTAGCTGGGTGTGCGACCCTCCCCTAGAATTAAGTGTTTTTGGGTCGATTTTATACTTGGGATCTCGATCTCCTTCATGCCCTTGGTCCATTTGACTCGACCATGATGGGTAAACCTGGTTCAAGGTGGTAAGACCGGGTTAGTTTGACACGGGTCTTACAGGGTCCCTCTGAGAGATCATGTCAAGGGCTATACCTATAGGAATTGTATCCATGGGACCTGAGTCAACTCCTTGATTCTATTGATTTTGCTATCTATGGATACATGATGGTTTGGTCTATCCACAGGGGCATATTTTGGTTGGGTAGACTGTGGGTATTGCGTATGTAGAATGTGGGGTTTGTTGGTAGATCATTTTGGTTGTAGGTTGCTGGAAGATTTAGGTTGTCTTACGGATGATTCGGATATCATGTTTGATTCTCCAAAATGGACTATAACAAACATAGTTAGTGACAAACTCCCAGAAATTTACAACAGCGTCCCTGTCCACTTTTGGGTACAATTTTATGCTGGATAATGCGACTATACACTCTAGGAACCGGTCGACAGTTACTTTTTCTTAGTTCGGGACCTAACATCACCTATTCCAGTATCAACGCAAGCTCCCACTTAGCTACAACTAAAATCTTTGGCTCTACATAAACAAGTTCTCCATCTATAGAGACACCCAAGGGATGGGTAAGACTATAAATGTCTAAAACAATCTCTCATCCCAGAACCCAACTGGAAATCTGTAAGGATGAATTGCTTATGTTTTTTTCCATACCTCGTTTTACCTAAAGATTAGAATAAAACTGTCACACAAGGTTAGGATGTGTGGGTATCTAGTACCCAAGAACTGGTAACCAACCTATATCAGTAAATGCTTGACGAATAGCAAAACTCTCCAATTCGTCGCATCTAATGAAGCGGTCTGACTCCACAGGTCTATGCTCGAATAGGTGCCATTTTTTGGCTACCTCTGCTGATCGAAACCGTCACTAGACATACCCTGGTGAGCGAAGGAATGCACGTCTTGCTGCCCCTACAGTAGATGACTCCTCCCCAATAGAAATCGAAATGTCCAGAGAAGTCATTGAAACTGAACAGAAGCAAAGCGATGATAATCTATTAAAAGCAAGAAATTTTAGTGTTAATGTTGGAGTACAGGGTAAAAGGAGTGCCCCAGTACATTGTAATGATTAGAAGAAATTAAAAATGGTGTAGATTATCAATTTAGAAAGGACAAAGTAGGCATTGTGAGAAATGGAGAAAATTTGGAGTCGAAAAGAAATTTTTGCTTGAGAGATTAACATTCTCTAAATTGAGGTTGGTGTGATTTATGAAGAGATTCTTGATGACAATCACATCAATGATTGAAGGAAAACAAGTACTAAGCAAACTGAATTTAGTTCATTTTCAAGAAAATAGCGACAAAATGCGATTTTTTCCTTGACGACCAAAATGAGTCAATGGAAACGAGGTTAACATGAGGTTAAGCACAATAACAACTCCCCAGCATGATTGTAGGATAAACCCCATCGTTCCGAACCATTATAAGGGACAATACACTAGGAAATGAAACCGAAAATAGTCTAGGGTAGAAAATTGAGAAATTGATATAAAATTAACCTTGATGATGTGTTAGGATGATGAACGATGAGATACAAGCTTTAAATCGCCCAAAGAATCCTCAAAAGGAGGTAATATGATAAGGGTGTGTACTCCTTCAGTCGCACACTAGATCAAAATGAAGGAAAATGAGAAATATTAGTTGCGCCTCTAATAAAAAGAAGAAGTCGACGTGTGGTGCATGCCCCAGCCGCACACATTGTGTAGCCGTACATCCCATTATACTGTTGTCATTCTATTTTGGATGTTATTCACTTGTACATTTGCAATGCTCCTGTTAACCATTCTTGTTGACCTTGAGCATATTCATTTGCATTGTAAGATGTTCTCTTAGAAACATTCTTATTCGGGAGGCGACTAATGGTTTAAATTCTTTCAGGTTCTGAACAAATCCTCATACCAATGGCACAAATCCAAACCAGGACACTACCTTAGGTGCTACCAAGGACCATGTACTAGAGGGCATGCATCGATGGGCATGCATCGATTCTTGGAAAAGTAGCCTGAACAGTTCACTGGGACTCGTATGGATCTAGATTGACCTCAGACATGGATTCAAGCACTGGAAGGATATATGGGAAATTTGCAATTGTTTGATGCTATGAAAATCAAGTGTGCCACATACCAGATGTAAGGCGGACCTTTCATGTGGGGGCAGAACACGGAACCTGTGCTCCGGGAACGCCAAGGTGTCATTATGTGGGATGTGTTTCGAGAGGCTTTCTTGGCCAACTATGTTCCCCGGATACATAAGCCGAGACAGCCCCCTCTACCAGTTTGGGGAAGAGAGACACCAAAAAACCTCTTAAGGGAATTTTGCCCATGAAACGATCATGGTGTCATGTATGCCAGGACTTTTCACTAGGAATTTCTAGATGCACCTCCTGCCGACGAATAGGCCACCCACAAAAGAGATTTCCCTACCCCGTGAACCAGAAATCACAACAGGAAGGGATCCAACCGTTAGCAGCTAAAGGCACAGTTGAAGTTTCTACTGTGATCACAGGTATTCCTTTTCCTTTATTATCACATTTCATACATTGCACATTCAAATAGAGTCTTAAACCGTGTGCATGTTATGTTAATTTACTACATACCATTGTGCAAATTATGGATATAGGAATTTTTGGAATCAAAGTCTTGTGGACTTGAATGAAATCCACCTAGTTATATTTCAGATGATCATGAGAAAAGTTGAAAACTTAACCAAGACTTTCGAAGTTTAAATAGGAAAGGTGATGACCATTAGAACACCAAGATTGACCATCGTACTAACAAGAACTCAATTTAGTCCAAATTGTGTTTGGCTATGAACACGAGTCTAATCTCAATGGTTGTGCCTAACCATGAGGTAAGTTAAGAAAGGATTTGTTGTCCACCATCAAGACTAGTATCCTATGTAGAGAGATAGAACATCGATTGAAGTATACAATAACAAATCGATTATAGTAAATGAAGACACAAGTATAATGAAGAAATTTTGGGAGTGATTATTGAGAGCTTAATCAGTCTATCTCAGATAAGGAGACAGAGTGCGAAGTCGATCTAGTCATAGGATCCACACTCGTACTAAGATTTCCTATAGAATGAAACTTGTAATGGGAAAAGAATCCAAGTATGCTTTGGGAAGTTGATCATAAGAGGGATACACATTGCCCATGATCGACAATTTATTCGATCAACTGCAAGGAACCGCCGTAGACTGAAGGATAAGAAGCTATTATAATGACTACGAGATGAGAAATGGGTAATAGAATCTATGGAAAGAAGATGGTGGTGGAAATTATTATGGCTATGTAAGCACAAATTAGTATTTTAAGTCAAAGTCGTTGCACCAGAAGTTAATATGATGGAATCTATATCTAAGGACTCTTACCTTAGGGAGTTTGCCAAAGTTTTTGATCGAGGTAAATTGATTCCCAACCTTATTAAGAGATAATAAATTACTATACCTTGAGGAATGAATTGTGTTATATATATATATATATCAGGATGGATGCCTATACCACATTCTACTCTTTTTACCCTAATGAGGTAGAATTTGGTACTAACCCGAATTGGGATGATAATCATCAGTGCTAATGATTTAAAGATTCGAGGTTACTCAGAACAGAGGTTGATTGGTATATATTTGCCTCGTCAGTAGGTTAAGAGGTCGATATGGAAAAAGGTGTAAGATTTCATTAAACTAGACTGATATCAATGAAGGGAATTTGGAATGAAATAATTAGAGGAATTTTGAGAAGGTCGAAGAAATTGAGGAAGAATTAAGACCACTTGGCCTCATTACTCCACAATGAGCTGGTATCTTGAAGAAGTTCTTTTTGAATGCAGTAAAGAGATGTAACGAAGGAGAGACGTGGAATCCTGGTTACATGGACTAGGGAAATTCTAGGCCAAGCGGAGCTAATTACCAAACGGCTTTACCGCTAACTTCTTCCAATGACAATGTCGTGTTCCACATGTGGATGTAAGAAGGTACATTGGAGACCCAAAGTATGTATTGACCACCTGACTGCCTCCAGTCCATGCAGATTCATCTTATAAGGTGGAACCGTAGACTATTGGAGACTGAATTGCCCCAACCATAGGCCGATTTGTTATATACAGTGGAACCTTCGACTATTGTAAACCAGGAAGGTCAAGGATTCAAACCATAGCACCTCTTAAATCTGAGCCCGGTAGAGGGACCACAGGGTCAAAGGATCTCATTTGAAAGAAGGTGAATGATATACACATGTAATATCCCAAACTATCAAGGGCGTAGGTACACCTAAATTTCGAGAACAAAATTTTTGTAAGGGGGTGGAGTTGTAAGACCCATGCCCAAATCCAAACCTAAGATGAAAATTTTGGCATGTGATGGGTCTTCCCAAGTACAAGCGTATCGGACAGACACGATCGACGATGATGACGTAATCAGGAGGTGACACAAAACAATCATCTTGAACCTCCTGAGTAATGGAAAACAAGACATTGCACTACTAGAGGTCTCGAACACAACCAATGAGACAACCCAGCACCCAACATGCACACACCTAAGCTGGCTGACCAAAAGTGGAGGTCTGGCTGGGAAAGGTGGTGTTGCTACGTACCAGATGTACGCAGTCGCAGCAGCACCCTTGCGCACGAAGTAGTAGATGACCAACTGATCAAGGACCCACCGATTTGAATTATTGCCTTCTCCAAGCATAGATGGCTTATCACCAATGGTCTGAATAAGGAAAGGAAGGAGGGAAATTATCCTCACTTCAATTTTGGTTTCATAGAGATCCCATAATCCAATTTACCTTCGATAGGGATCTACACTCATCTTTTAGTCTAACCAAACTAAGGAATTGAGGAAAGAAATTTTTGATGCACGAATGGGTAAAGGAAAAACACAGCGAGAAATGAGAGAAGAGAAGGGGAAGAGAGAATCCACTCTCCTTGATATACCCGCCCAGTAGAGAGAGAGAAGAGAAAGAGAAAGGAAAAGAGAAAGAAAGAGAGAAGGAGTAGGACTCACAATGGAAAATATTGATGTCAGTATTAATAAAGTGTTATCCTTCACCATTCATGGTTCCCGATGTTGTCATGTGGATGTCTCCATGATTAAATCAAAAGGGAAGAGAAACCATCCACCATTAATGGAAAAGCCTTGTGCTATATGAGCTACTGTCCACAGGATCGGATCATTAGTGGTAATACATACAGTATAAGAGAAAGGATGATAACGATTCATAATGGACTAAATCAAAGCCTATGGACACTTAGAGATCTGAGAGTGACCATTAGAAATCAAAATCATGAGCCAAGAGGATTCAAAGGGTTTAAACTTGGATCTAGAGGTTTCTAAGCCAGATTTAGTATCTCATCTAATTGTTTAGTGAAAATGGTATCCACGAAGTAGTGTAGACATTGATCTATGACCCCAAAAGTCACAGGCACCTTTGGGGGAGTTTGGGCAACACCCTAGAAAAGTTGCAGCCAATAGACCATGTTATGGTGTACGGCCACGACCACCAGCCACACGGCCTACCAGCCTTGGCGTGCAGCTGTGACTTCTAGTCGCACGTATTTTTGTGTCAGATCTCTGCCAAACTCAGCCAGTGACTTGTTGTGACTTAGTTTGACCTACCTATGGGGTTGGAATCCTGTTATCATACTTGTTACTATGTTTCCTCCGTTGTTTCAAGTATAAATGTAATGATTTCATCTTATGAATTAATGGTCCACTATTCTTATCACTTGTCACAATTGGACAGAGGGTGTAGTACGCTAAGATTTATCTAATAGACCCTTAGATAGTGTATGAATCTTGTCGAGGGTCAAAATCCCTACACCTTTGTTTTAAGAAATCCTTCTTGGTATTAAGCCCGATAAATTGTAAGAATGGACCATCATACGAGATGTTCGTTCCTATGCCACCTGTTCTACTTGGACGACAGCTAGTCGTAAGATGGAATTGAACCATGGACTTTGTAGGACAACCCTAAGACCAAGGGAAGCAGTGTAAGCATAAGATACGTACTAATTGGATGGTCACTCAATTTCCACTGGACCTAGCCAATGAATTATTTGGTAGAATGCTAATCCATGCACCGCCTACCTCGTATGGGCAACATGCCTATCGTAATTTAGAGAGACTTCCAGAATGGAATTAGTAACTAATGTTTAATGCTATGCTATGACAAATGGACAGTAGACAGTAGGCATGAATATCAGACAAGTTGGTAATACTATGAACACAAGAACAATAAGCTTAAGTTAAAGTAATGCTAGAACTAACCCTATTAAATGAGAAATTAATGAATATTGTGTATATGATTTTGATAGATATACGAAGAACACTTAGATAGAAAGCTACTCGATCGAGACTACGGTAGCCTACTCTACTAGTTGTTGGTATGGGAACTGAACCTTTGGATGCGTTTGTTTTTCTCTATTAATTATGTTGTGTGTTGATGTGAGATTGATAACATGCTATTGTATGATAACATGCCATCCAGTATACCACTCTGTGTGCTCACGCATATGCATTATTATTGCATGCAATTAGCAATGCCTATAGTGGCGGAAATGAGAGGAATGGGACACTAGTGACCTTTTCCAAGAAAGCAACTCGTTTAGGTGATGCATGATGTCTAGTTAAGTCAGTAAGGAGGAAGGTGGGTGGAATGGGATGCTTGCACCACTTCTTACCGGTGCTGCTTTGCATTGACCATACGTAACTTAGCCAAGTCGCAATGTAAAACCAGACCCAGAAACTCCAGCCTAACTGAATTTCTATAGTACAAGTAGGGTTTTCTACCATGGACCAAACAGATGCATGAGCCTAAGAGGAACTAGGTTGCACCAGTAGTGGACCACTAGGAGAAAGAGGGAATGAAATAAGCCCAACTTGACTTTTAAACTATTGGCGGTCAATACTAGCTGGTCGAAAAACCCGAGCCAGCATGATCCACCAGCATCGACTGGTAAGGCTAGAGTTAACCAATTCTTCAAACCAATAAGTGGTTTCACTTTAGGAGACTCTTAAGGATATTCCTAGGACCCATGAACGAACCTAGGAGGGACCCACACCACTTTAACTACTTGGAGTTGGAAAAGGAAAGGAGATTCTATTTAGAACCAAACCCTTGCCACTTGGCAACTCCCTTGAAATCCCAATTTTAAACAGAGAGTTTGACTACACCTAGGAGACTTAAAACAATTAAAAACCTTACCTTTTACTCTCTTTTCAGTACATATTAGTCTGGGAGAGTTTGATGCATTCTCTAGGGAAAGGAAGGAGAAAGAAAGGACAAGGGAAGGGAGAAAGCAAGCTTTGTAGCCCTCGTGTGAAAGAAATCACCACAAAGTGCACCCTCAAATCCCAGTAGTTAAGCTATTGTAGGTAAAACCCCAACCTTTGTAGATCCTAATGTAGATTTTAGCAGTTTACTGAGGGATGTAGACCTTAAGTGATGAACGTACATCCTTATTTGTGGCAAAAGTAATGTGGACTGTAGGAAAGATAATAACTCTTCCTAATGAATGCCTTAAATTAGGGTATGAACTTATACTTGTTGTAAAGCATATAAGCCTAGGAAACTACCTTACTATCGGACCATACTAGCTTAGCATGGGAAGGGATGGAACCAAAAGAAGAAACCCTAGCTCATTGGATAGGAAAGAGGTCATTCGAAGGGGTGGTTGATGCGATGGACTGTACAGTATTATCCGGTATATTGATCGACAAATCTTAAAAGTGTCTCGGTAATTAGTCAGACTATGTTACGATCGATACTCTGTACCAATCGGTACATCGATCGATAAATGGCAGAAGGTCCAAGAACATTACCAAACCATAGGCTGGTCGATAAAATACCGACCAATATATCGACTAGTAAAGCCCAGATTTAAGTAATTCAAAGTACATCAAGCAAAACTTTTAACTAACAAGCCAACATCTTGTATAGGCACAAGAACACCTTGAAAACACCTGTTCTAGCGTGGATAGCTACTACTAAAGCTATAAGGTGAGGAACATAACCCTGATCTAATTTTGGTGTGTTTGATGCATATAATGTTGATTGATGTTGTATGCCTGTATTAACTTTAAGAATTACATGCCATCCAATATCTATTATTTGGCAGGCATTGCATTAACCACATGTTGATTGCGATTATGATTGTGATGTGGGATGCTAGGTAGGATGTGGTGAAGGGGTCTGGCACAGTCGGATCTAATCTGCCAAGCACATTAATTGCCATGTATCATTCAGTATCCTAGTGGAGGACAACATCTTGGAGGGAGGCACAACGGATGGTCTAGGAATCTTACTAGGGTATCAGAAGGGTACATATGATGTCATATAGGATTGGTTAGAAGTAGAACCCATGTATGTAACCCTGGCCAGTAGGGGGTCAGTTACTGGTAGGATGGACTGATGAGGGGGTGAGGGTCGGTAGTACATTGGGCGTCTAGCTAGACTTACTGCCCAATCACTATTCTGATTGGGATGTTGAGTGGGGGCACCAGGGCTACTGGGTAAGCTGGTGAGCACCCAGCACTCCCGTACATGGAGGTGATAGTAAGCCTTTGGGAGGTGTGGCTAGGCCTTCCCATAGCATAGTAAACATACATTACACTGGACCTTTGTTGTGTGCATAATCTATTCATGTGTTTGCCTGCTTGTTTGTTTCTCATTGAGCTCAAGTTGGAGAGCTCACGCTTGCGATCGCCACTCTTTTTAGTTGTAACTGCAAGTATTATGGATGCGGAACAGGATGATGTACCAGTGGAACCAAAGCACACATAGGAGATGGAACGAGATGATGTCAAACCAAAAACTAGGAAGAAAACATAAAAATCTTACAAGAGATGGAAGGCCGCTCCAATTGGGAGCGATGATTTAGTTACTTTTGATTTGAATACATTTAGCTATTAGTACTTGAATTTTAATGGTGCTACTGCCCAATGTATTTAGGGCTACGAAACTATAAGTGCACATGGTTGAAGACTTGAATAATACTTAATGGTTTTATGTTATTATTATAACTTTACAATTAGAGCCCAATTTGTGTAGTATGTTTCCACTAAGTATTTACTCTGTGATGGAGTTAAGGGGAAAGGGATTTGTTGGTGTATGTATTGACTAAACATGCATCCTGGGTGGACTACGATTAAAATGATTGGTGGTCCAGTCACCTATCGAAATATTACATATCATAAATTCGGGGTGTAACACATAATGTCCTAAGTGGGGACTAGACAGGGTCAGAAGCTTGGCAACATTATGGCCCAATGATATGATTAATTAGGCAGACATGGCTAGTTGAACAAAAATACCCATATGACTGTTCCCCTAGCCATTAGGGGGTTATGTAATGGCGTAGGTTCAATAAAGGGTGGTATGAACATAGTTGTGGTGCTTCCCATGTTTGACATAGTGTAAATGGATGAGCGAATCAACTAGTATGATTATCACCTCCTCAAGTGCCATGTGGTGGACTTGGGATTAATCACGATCAGGGAGAACCAAGACAACAAACCCATACATGGGGGATGTTTTCTATACACCGAGTAAGGCGATTCATTCTGAAAGGGGTGATCTGTGCAACTTAGAGGCTCCGTTTTAGTTGTCTTGAGTTGGCACTTACCGTTATCTTACTTGACCGTAGTTGATAGTTGTCACACCCCAATTCTGGTCTAACCAGATTAGTGTGATGAACCACAAATAAATAAACGGTTCAACCAGGATCTCGTATAGGTTGTACCCACCATATCAAACCACACACACATTCCACAGTAATAATCAGAGGTAATAATCAAATAAGCAAAAGTCTTACAGATAATGAACTGAGAGTCTAACAGTGATAAATAAGTATTTAATCCAATTATCTCTAAACCAAAAGACATAAAAATAAATAATCAATTACATATCTGATGTTCAAATTATAACTAAACTTAAGCAAAAACACATTGGTTGCACTCGCATGATGAATCATGCGCATCTTCTTCAGCTTCTATGTCCATCGCAGCAATGTGTCTATACGTTGACGCATTCATATATTCTTCAACAGTAGGAACTACATCATCAACTAAAAATATTCGACATTGAAAGGTTGAGCATACTTCACGGCTTAGTGAGCAAACAAAACAATGCAACAAACATATACATGCATTCAATTCATATCTTTGGTTTGGTTTTTAATTTTACAATGTGCTATAGAAAGGTTAGGTGGCCCCCACACCTTTATACATGAGTGTGTGAATCCACCCAATGGATTAAACACCATTGCCGTCCCACATGCACTCATTGTGGAATAGAGATAGAGCTAAAGTGTCTGGATCAAACACTGCCAACACTCCCCTGATGCCCTACCCATACCAACACATAAGCCCCTATTAGCGAGGGCTTGCAAACTGAGCTCGCAACTAACCAATCCTAATGCCAAATAGTGTATCCAAGGCCTCACCCCAGCATCCCTCAATACGTCCATACAGATAGAGCTAAGGCCCCCCGGTAGAGTCAGAGACCACACGGTCCAATACCACCTCCCCTGATACCCTACAACATAATAGTTCTACTAAGGTAATGGCGATACGATGATGTTAGTGGGCAAGACTTGAGTAAAGATAGAGCTAGAGTCTGGTGACGAGGTCAAAGACCATCATGCCACATCCTCCCCCTGATGCTCCACTAGCATCCAACGCACCAACCACACACATACATTCAATTTCCTATTCCAAGCATCATCATCATCATCATGTTATAAATAAACAGAATTAAATATGCATGAACAGTAATAGCAAGAATATTGGATGACACGTGAGATGCACATTACAAGCATACAAGCATAAAATCAATCATGGCATTGGACTCAATAAAAATAAACAGTTTGTTATTATCTAATTAGTTTAGGTCTTGTTCCCTCACCTGTTAGCAATACTCGATCTCTTTTCAAGTCTTGAAATTATCTTTCAATCAATTTAACAACCTAAAAGTTATATAAATTTAAGTTTGGGTTCATATATAACATGTTACAGTAGTCAAAAATCGAAACAGAGCACTGATAAGTGTCTGATTGGTCCTATGGTCTCATACTGTATCGACCTTACTGCCTACGATCGATCCCCTACGGTCGCATATGGTGATGACCGTAGCTGCGACCATATGGTTTCTGGATCTTTCCGAATGCTTATGGTCAATCCTCTGGTTATGCTGGTCATGCTATGGTCGACTGTAGCTGTGACCTTGAGATTTCTGGTCACAAACTACATGCAATTCGAGTTCTTCCTGAGTTAATTCCTCAGTTCATCAATTGGGTTTGTCCTAAGGTCATCCTGTGGCCATCATTAGCAATTTCTTATCAACCCTAACCCTTAAACTCATCCCCCATGGTTACCCTTGGAAATTACACAAGGAATCACATGGATCATGATAGGATGACGTCCCTAATCCTCCATAGAATCCTTAGTCCATAGAATTAATATCTTTAAAGATTAGGTTAATACCCTTTGCCTATGATAAAGAGCCAATCTCTTCTTAGCAAATCCTCTCCTTAGCCTTTTCTTCTTCTCCTTCTCTTCCTTCTCTTTCTCTAGGGTTTACTAATGTTCTAAAAGAGTAAAGAAGGGCTGAGGGACGTTCTTTATATAGAGGAAAACTCTCCATATAGAGTCCTAATTCAATTAGGAAAGCAATCCTTTAGTTTAGGAAAGTTTTCAAAATTCAGAGTCTGATCTGGGGTCTCACAGTCGATGGCTACGGTCGTAGAACCCATCGATCGTAGGGTCAAAATCATCGATCGTAGGGTCATTGATCAGTGACCATTGTTTCTTTCCATATGGTCGACCATACCTACCCAGGTATGCGACCATATGCATATAATTTTGGGTGTTGAGTCGATTTTTATACCTAGTTTGTGATCCATCTTCACACGCTCAGTTTACTTGGTCCAGGAATGATGGAAAGACCTGGCACGACACAGTTAAACCAAGTTAGTAGAGTGTAGGTCTTACAACTCCCCCATCTTATATAAATTTCATCCTCAAAATTTGCACATACCTTCGGAGTCGAATAGGTGAGGATATTGCTTCCGCTTAACATTCTCTTCTTTCCATGTAATTTCTTCCACATTTTGGCTTCTCCAAGTAACTTTAACATAGTAAATGTCATGGTTGCGATGACGTTGAACCTTCCGACGAGTAATTTCAAAAGGTACCACTTCGAACGTCAAATCTTCAGTCAAATCCGATGGATCTGCTATTAACACATGTATTGGATCTCTGACGTACTTCTTCTTCAATTGTGAGACATGTAATACATCATGTAAACTAGACATTGATGGTGGTAGTGCTAACTGATATGCTAGCTTTCCACGTAACTTCATAAGGTCCAATATATCTGGGACGCAGTTTTTCCTTCTGTCCGAACCATTTTAAACCACGCATAGGAGATATTTTCAAAAATACCTTATCACCTATGGTAAATTCAAGATCTCTTCATTGATTGTTCGCATATTGCTTCTGATGGTTCTGAGCTGTTTGGACCCTTTCCTTGATAATTTCGACCACTTGACAAGTCTCCTCAACAAACTCTAGTCCAATAATACTCCGTTCTTCAACTTCGTTCCAAAATAAAGGAGTTTGACACTTCCTACCATATAGTGCTTCATAGGGTGACATCAGTATAGTCGCTTGATAGCTGTTGTTATAAGCGAATTTAACCAATGGTAATTTCTCATCCCATTATCCTTTGAAATCAATTACGCAAGCTCGGAGCATATCTTCTAAAATCTGAATGGTACGTTTTGACTGTCCATCGGTCTAAGGATGGAATGCAGTACTAAACTTCAATGTTGTACCCATAGCCTTCTATAATCCATTCCAAAACTTTGACGTAAAGCGTGGGTCTCTATCAAACACGATGCTTTCAGGCACACCATGTAATCTGACAATATTATCCACATATATCTTAGCTAACCTCTCTAGGATATATTGAGGTCGTATAGCTATAAAATGAGCTATTTAGTCAAACGATCTACAATCACCCAGACCACATCAACTACTCGGGGAGTCAATGGTAACCCGGTGACGAAGTCTATAATGATGCAGTCCCATTTCCATGCTGGTTTTGGTAGTGGCTGCAACAATCCTACAGGTCTATGCCTTTCAGCCTTTACCTGCTGAAAATTCAAGCATTGAGACACAAATTTAGCTACATCCGCTTTCATTCCTCTCCACCAATATAGTTTCTTCAGATCATGATACATCTTTGTACTTTCAGGATGTACCGAATAAGCAGTGGTGTGGGCTTCCTTCATTAATCTATTTCTAATATCCAAGTCTTCATTTTCAGGAACACATACTCTCCCTTTGTATCTTATTACTTTCTCAAAATCCAAAGTGAAGTTAGGGTTAGTCCTACCTTTTTTAAGGTCTTCTTGCACCGTTCTCAAATAAGGGTCTGATTGAATAGCTGCTTTCACTTCATCTAATAGATCAGGTACAATCTTCAATGTAGCGAACATGTTTGTGAATAGATGAATAAACCCTTGGTCAGTTGATTCATTTGGAATATCAATCACGAACTGCTCGTTATCTTAATTAAATACTCTTCTTGTGACATATGCTGCAATATTTGTATTAGCTTATTCTTGAGATTTTGTCATTGCTTTTCTGCTTAGTGTGTTAGCAACTACATTAGCTTTCCCTAGATAATACTGGATATCGCAATCATAATCCTTTAATAACTCTAGATATCTTCTTTGTCTCATGTTCAACTCTTTCTGATTAAAAAAGTGTGTGAGACTCTTATGATCTAATTTAATCTAAAATTTCTTACCATACAAATAATATCTCTATATCTTAACAGCATGTACCACCACTGCTAATTTCAAGTCATGTGTGAGATAATTCTTCTCATGTGTCTTCAGTTGTTTTGAGGCATACGCAATTACTTGTTCTCCTTGCATAAGCATACATCCCAAACCTAATCCAAATGCATCGATGTACAAGGTAAATGGTTGTCCTGGGATCAAAATAGTCAAGATGGGACATGATATCAATCTAGCATTCAATGTTTGAAAATACTCTTCACATTTGTCTATCCAAACAAACTTTTCTTCTTTCTTAGTCAGACTGGTGAGAGGTACGGCGATTCTAGAGTAATCTTCTATGAATCGTCTATAATAACTAGCCAAACCTAAGAAACATCTTATTTCGGCAACATTCTTAGGTGATTCCCATTTTACAATGGCTTCAATCTTTCTAGGATCCACTTTAATCCCTTCAGCTGATACAACATGGCTTAAGAAAGCGACTTCATTTAGCCAGAACTCACACTTGGTAAATTTAACGTAAAGCTTCTCCTTTCTTAGTCGCTACAGAGCGGCTCTTAGATTTGTGATATGAGTTTCTTTGTCCTTGGAGTAGACTAGTATGTCATCAATAAATACAATGACTGACATATCCAACATATCATGGAATACCCGATTCATGAGTTCCATAAAAGTTACGGGTGCATTAGTCAATCCAAAAGACATAACTAAAAATTCATAATGTCCATATGTGGTTCTGAATGCTGTCTTTAGAATATCAACTTCCTTAATCTTCAACAGATGGTATCCTGATCGAAAATCAATTTTGGAGAACACTTTGGCACCTTGCAACTGATCGAATAAGTCATCGATCCGAGGCAACGGGTATTGATTCTTGATTGTAAGCTTATTCAATTCCCGATAATCTATACACAGTCGAACGCTACCGTCCTTCTTTTTTACGAACAATACTAGCACTCCCCATGGTGATATGCTGGTTCTAATATAACCTTTGTCTAGTAACTCCTGTAATTCTACCTTCATTTTCTTCAGTTCAGTATGATCCATTCAATAGGGTGCTTTCGATACTGGTGTGGCTCCGGGTATAAGATCTATAAAGAACTCTATCGCACGGTCAGGTGGTAGTCCTAGTAGTTCCTCAAGAAATACGTCCAAAAATTTATGCATAACTTCAATATCCTCCATTCGTGGTGCTTCCTTGGTAAGGTCGACCACGGATATTAGATACCCAATTCTTCCTTTCTCGAGGCATTTTCTAGCCTTTAATGCAGAGAGAATGAGTTTTCATTTACGGTTTGGTTCCTGCAAAACTAAACTCTGCTCCTTCTTCGTCTTTAAATGTCAATTTTTTTCCACACATAATAGGTTTGCGGAGTACCAAGCTAACCAATCCATTCCCAAGATAACGTTAAAGTCTGCCATCTCGAGTTGGATTAAGTTTGCATCCAAAATCTTCTCGCTAATAAGGGACATGGTCCATAACCTTTGTCTAGTTCCACTTCTAATCCCATAGGTGATCGTACAAGCAGTTTGCAATCTAAAGGTCTGAGGGATAGATTTAACTTCTTTCCAAAAGATACAGATATAATAGAATGAGTAGCTCCAGTGTCAAAGAGTACTCTGGCGGATAAGCCATTAATAGGTATGATACATATGAATTTCTTCTTATATTAATCTATATACTCACAGAAGGTAGTACAAATGAAAGGTTCAGGTCATACCTGTGACCACATCAAGCGATGCGACAACATCCTCAGAAGTAACTGCATAAACTTTCCCTTGCTATAGCTGCTTCCTTGGCTTAGGACCCTCTCTTGAATAATGTCCTACTTGATTGTAATTGAAGCATTTGACTCTAGCATTACTTTTCTTCTGTTGAGGTTGGGCTATCGTAGTAGCCTTGGCTACAACATTGAAGCCTTGAGTATGGAAGGGTTTAAATGTCTTTGGGTTCCCTTTATTGTATGAGTTTCCATTGGGCCTCTTTATACCTCTGTTCTGAGCAAAATAACTTTCCCTCTGGCTCGATTCCAGTACTCGAGCAATCTATATAGATTCATTATAAATCTTCTTTTTCAATCCCAATACATGCTCACGGATACTTCCCCTAAGTCCCATGACGATCCTTCAGGTTTTGGTATTTTTCTCCTGCATGCTAGAGGGAGCAAAGAAGAATAGTTCTTCATAACGCTACTAATAAGAGTCTACTAACATTTGTCCTTGATACAGACTCAAGAACTCCTTTTCCATTTGGTCTCTGAAACTCCTGGGAAAATACTTATCGAAGAACGCTTCTTTATAAATAGCCCAGGTTAATTGGGTGTGCTTCCTCAATAGATAACTTCTAGTAGATTTCCACCAATGGTGTGCATCACCTTTCAGCATAAAAGTGGCACATAATACTTTTTCCTCTTCATTTACAGTCATCATCTTGAAATTTCTTTCCATCTTGTTGATCCAGTGAGCTGGCCACAAAAGATCCGATGGCTTGCCATTGAATTCCTTTGGCTTCCTCTTCAGGAAACGCTTGAACAATCTAGAATGATTGAGCTGATATTGTGCATAAGCTCCATACATAGGCGGCTGGTACTGATGGTTACCTTGGTTATACCCGCCTTGCGATGCTTCAGGGTTTTTCACTTGGCCTTGTATTGTTGGTGTTTGCAGTGCTTGGGGTACAGTGTTGCTACTAGCTAGTCCTATAAGTAGAGATGTTGTGTTTGCAAATAAAAAAGTAATTCCCATAATAGCTTGTATGTTGGCTTGCATTTACTGTATATGTTGCATTTGTTGTGCCAAATTCATCACCACAGTAGCCAAATCCATAGGAAGTGCAGGTAAGTTGGTTGGGTTGGCTTAGGTGTGAACATTCTGAGGTGCAACATTTTGAGCTCCAATATTTCCTTCCTGTCCTTGCTGACCTTCATTGTCATTAGTCTCCATATGTGGTGTAGATGGGTTTGCATTCTATCTCCTTCTGCTTACTTTGTGCCCAGCCATTTAAACTCTTAGGTGGTATGTTATTGGCAAAGCTACACATGTGAGAAAAAATAGAATGGTTGTAAGACCCGCACGCCACGAACCCGGTCTAACCTTACATTCTCGTGTCGTGACCGGTCTTCCCATCATAATCAGCTCAAGTGAATCAATTGTATGAAAAAACCACAAGATAAGGTAAGTAACGAGTCAAATTTAGTTGGTGGGGTTAACCGTTTAAGATCGTGTGGAAGCAACCAGTCAAAAACTAAAAACCAGAAAATTTTGGTCGTGTGGTAGCAGGTGTGGTCGGACGTATGGTCGGAAGTTTTGGGATGTGTGGTCGACGGATTATGCGACCACACATGCGACCACACGATGCTGAACTGACTCCGTGTTTAGGAAACTTTCCTAATTTGAGGGGGTTCTTTCCTAATCTAAGTGGGACTTTATATGGAGTTTTTCCCTCTATATAAGGGACGTTTCTTAGCCTCTCTTACTCTTTTAGAACACAAATTGAAACCCTAAATCTAAGAGAGAAAGAGAAAGGAAGAGAAGGGGAAAAAGGAGATTTGGAGAAAAAGCTTGGAGAAGAAGGTTTTAAAGAGAAAAGTTCAATCTCCCTACAGCAAGCTTAAGGTATGGACTTGACTTTGTAGGCTAGATCAGATAGGATAGGTTCCTATTATCAAGTTGTTGTGTTGAATCTAATGCAATGATTTTGGTTATGGAATTTCTAAGAAAAACCATGAGAAAAGAGATTAGGGATAATGGTTAATGAGAAACTATAAATAATGGCCATAGAATAATCATAGGATGAACCCAAGAGATGAGCCGAGGAATCGACTCAGGAAGAATTCGAGTTGAAGATGAAAACGTGACCAAACATCATGTGGTCGCATGGTGTGGTCACAAAAATTGCGACCACAGGGTCCGACTACACAGTGTGTGGTCGCATATATTGCGACCACAGGTCCGACCACACATCCGACCACACGTTAACAGCAAGCATATTTTATAACCAAACAAGGTTTTTGACTACTGTAACTTGCTAAACATGAACCCTAACTTAAATACATTAATTATTTAGGTTCCTAAAAGATTCAAAGTGACTTCCAAAGCTTGGGAGAGGAACAAACATCGATCAAAGGTGAGGGAACAAAACCTAAACTAATTGGCTAATAACAAGCTGTTTTACTTATTGAGTTCAATGCCATGAATGATTCTATGCTTGTATACTTGTAATGTGCATTTCACATGTCATCCAATATTCCTGTTATTACTGCTCATGCATATTTAATTATGTATATTTATAACATGATGATGATGATGATACTAAGAATAGGCATGTGAATGTATGTGTGTGGTTAGTGTACTTGATGCGAGTGGGGCATCAGGGGAGGACGTGACATTATGGTTCATCCTATTCACCAGACTCTAGCTCTATCTTTACTCAAGATTTGTCCACTGACATCGTCGTATCGCCATTACCTTAGCAGAACTATTACATCGTAGGGCATCAGAGGAGGTGGTCTCGGACCGTGTAGTCTCTGACTCTGCCCAGGGGCCTCAGCTCTATCTCTATGGACGTATTGAGGGATGCTGAGGTGAGGCCTTGGATACACTATTTGACATTAGGATTGGTTAGTTGCGAGCCCAGTTTGCAAGCCCTCGCCAATAGGGGCTTACGTGTTGGTATGGGTATGGCATCAGGGGAAGTGTCATGCGGTGTTTGATCCGGGCACTTTGGCTCTATCTCTATTCCATGATGGGTGCATGTTGGACGACATTGATGTTTGATCCTTTGGGCGGCTTCACACACTCGTGTATAGAGGTGTGGTGGCCACCAATCCTTTCTATTGCACATTGCAAACTTTTGAACTAGACCAAAGATATGAATTGAATGCATGAATATGTTTGTTGCATTGTTTTGTTTACTCACTGAGCTCAAGTTGGAGAGCTGACCCTCGCGCATGCAATTCTTTTTAGTTTCTGATGTTGCAGGTATTAAGATTGAAGATTATGTCGACACGCCAACATATGAACAGGTGGCAGCTACGGATGAGCAAGCTGTGGAAGACTATTATGATTGTTAAGCGAGCATTTCAACTATGGATGCGCTTAGTTTTAACTTTCGTATTTGGATATTTGTAATATGTATTAAATTATGTTTTGATTACTTGGAGATAACTAGATTATTAATTATTTATCATGATTATACCTCAATTCATTATTAATAAGACTTTTGCTATTTACTTTATTATCTCTGATTAATGTGGAATGTGTTTTGGTTTAATATGGTTGGCATAGCCTATACGAGATCCTGGTTGAACCGTTGGTTTATTGACGGTTCATCACACCATTCTAGTTAGTCCAAAATTGGGGTGTGACAATGGTAGTATTGGGTTAGTCTCACAATGAAAAGTGAGAGAAGAAAAAAAATTAATAGGCAAAAGTTCGAACAGAATCAAAATGTAGACAACAGTCAGTTATACGGTTGATGGTTTTGATCGAATTGTGCGACTATATGGTTCAAAATCTGGTTTTTAAACCTGTTTTCGAGATTTTTCCCTCTCATTCTCCTTTCCTTTCCAACAGTCACAACTCAACTCGCCACTACTGAGTTGCTACAATGTCTACCGTACGAACTTGGTGATTTTTCCATCGATCCACGATCTCCATTCCATTCCTTGAGGTATGTTCTCTACTTTTCTCCATTTTTAAGCTTTCATACCTAGGGTTTTTGCCATTTGTAGGGTTTTCTTCTAATTAATATTTTTTTATCGTAAAAATTGATTTTTATTAGGGGCTTTTGCTATTGGCCACCCAATGGATGAAAGCCCTCAAGAAAATTTGAGTTTCATCAGTTGGTTTAGTAAAAATTTTGAAATTCCCATTTTTGACCTAAATTTTGGGGGTTTTTCCCAATTGTCAAAATTTCTTCAAATTCGACCTACCTAGTTAAAATTTCTAATTGAATATGCCTTGCAGGATGTTTGGGACCTATGTAAGTCCTCCTGCCCAAATGTTTTAGTGAAAACTGGGGCTTTTGCCCACTTTAGATCGTTATGCTGTTAAATTTTTAAATTTATCTAACTTGTTTTTTTTTATTTTCTTCTCTTGCAGTTATCATGGTTCGCACTAAAGTTCCTCGAGTTCATGACCCACTTCGCTTCATGTCTGTGGAAGCACAAACACAATACCCTTGGTTTAATCGAAAGAAGGTGGAAGGGGGTAGATGTGTAAACTTAGCCCATTTAGCCTTGTTTGATGTGGAAAGGGCATTTGGTGATATGGGCTGGTTTTCAGGGATTCTGTACGAGGCTTGCACTCGCGCGAACTTGGTCAAGCAGTTTTACTGTCACCTACAGGTAGAGGGTATCCTAAAGGATGTTGACAAGGGTAGAGAGCTTCGGATCACTAGTTGGGTGAAAGGGGTTCTGATCTCTTTCAACTGTCAGGAGTTGGCTGATCTCCTAGGCATCTCAAATTATGGTCAGTTGGTTTACTGTGCACCCAGGGAGCCACAGTTTCTGTCTACACAGGTGTATGCAGAAATAGATAACCAAATTCTTCGGGATGACCGCTGGGAGATGAAAGCATTCAACCTGCGTCCAGAGCCACAGGTCTACTGCAAGATTATCCAGCATAATCTTATTCCCCAGAGTGGACATTGCGAGATGGTCTCACAGATGACCCAATACCTGCTGTACTGTATTTGCACTAGGCAGCCTGTCTGCCTCCCATATATTATTCTTCAGACTATGCACAGAACTACGTTGCCTGACTCGAGAGGTAACTTGCCCTATGGGCGGCTGATCTCCACCCTACTCGCTCGTCTACAGGTGGACCTAGTGGATGAGAGGATCCTTGAGCATACCTTCTCAACTGACATTGATTGGGAGGCCATCAGCAAGATGGGCCTACTGATGGGCATGAGAGAGATACAGGTCAGTGATGATGAGAGGAATGCTATGAGACGTCCTCTCACTCAGATAGCGGCAACAGATGCAGAGGCGGCAACAGTAGCAGTAGCAGAGGCAACAGCAGAGGCAACGTGAGTGATGATGAGGAGGATGATGATCAAATGTACATGGATGTGGATGCTATCCCTCCTCCATCTCCACAATATTCTACTGGAGTTGGCCCTTTTCGGGCTTCTTATTTAGTTGGCCCTTCACGCCCACCACCAGATGACATGATGGGACTGTTACGTGAGATTTGGGAGGCTCAGTGCGTGACTGATTAGAGAGTAGGAGAGCTTCTAGATGCCCAGTGCTCTATAGACCAGCGGGTAGCGGATCTGACAGCTAGTCTCTGAGCTACTCAGACTAGGTGGCCTGGCTCGCGAGAGTATATGCTGAGGACTATAATAGAGATCATGAGGCACCTCCTCCTCTAGCACCATCAGTTCCATGATATCATTTATTTTCTTTTCCCTTTTTATAATATAGAGTAACTATCCAGATTGCGGACTGTTCTCTGATTCGGATGTATCTTGTCTTACTCCCATTTGGATATATATATATATATATATATATATATATATATATAAAAAAATATATATAAATATAAAAAAATATAATATATATATATAATATATATATATATATCGTTGTGGAAATCATCCATGACCGTCTCACTTCTGGTGAGCTGAAGTACAATTCAGTTGAAGGTGTTGTGCTAATACCGTTCCCCCAAATAGCTACCCATCCCCTGCCAGACCATGAGGTTCCAGCACCTTCAGGCTCGCTAGAGCTATATACCTTCTTTGCTTTGCTTCCCCTACGTGTCCATGAACATTAGTTCGAGTCTACGCCCATCTTTCTGAGTTCAAAGCGAGGGTTTACACGCGCGAGTCCAAAACGTGAGGTTTAGTGTGAGTCCACAAAAGGGGAGTCAGTTTATGGGCCACTCACATGTTGTCAATTCAAATGCTTTCACATTTGCTTTCTTTTAAGATCCCTAGGACCATCTACTTGAATTTCTACTTTACTAGTAGAGCAAGGCAGGCTACTGTTCTTATTTCTTCTGGTAAGTGGTCCATCTGTCCATGATAGCTCTTCTTTTTTTTATTCAAGACTGATCTATGGCAAGCGCTACCTCACCTTGCCTTTATATATATATATATATATATATATATATATATATATATATATATATATATATATATATATAAAATTGGTTTCCCATTTACATATGTGTATTATTCTCTTTTTTAGTTTTTGTCTCATACAACACAGGTGCTTATGAAGCGTTCTTATTACAGCTTTTAATTTTTATCCTAACTTAGTTCATGACTCATGTGGAAGTAGTTAGGTCGATGGGTAGAACCTGAGATGCTCTGATACCAAGTTGTCACACCTCAATTATGGTCTAACCAGATTAGTGTGATGAACTGCTAATAAACCAATGGTTCAACTAGGATCTCGTATAGGTCGTACCCACCATATCAAACCACGTCCACATTCCACAGTAATGATCAGAGGTAATAATCAAATAACTGAAAGTTTTACAGATAATGAACTAATAGTCTAACAGTGATAAATAAGTATTTAATCCAATTTTCTACAAACCACAAGACATAAAAATAAATAATCAATTACATATCTGATGTTCAAATTATAATTAAAATTAAGAAAAAACACATTGGTTGCACTCGCATGATGAATCATGCGCATCTTCTTCAACTTCTACGTCATCGTAGCAACGTATCCATACATCGATGCATTCATATATTCTTCAACAGTATGACCTGTATCATCAACTAAAAATATTCGATGTCAAAAGGGTGAGCACACTTTACGGCTCAGTGAGCAAACAAAATAATGCAACATACATATGCATGCATTCAATTCATATCTTTGGTCTAGTTTTTAAGTTTGTAATGGGCTATAGAAAGGTTTGGGGGCCCCCGCACCTCTATACACGAGTGTGTGAATCCACCCAATGGATTAAACACCATTGCTATCCCTATCACACCCCAATTCCGATCCAACCAGAATGATGTGAGTGAACCGTCATTGAACCAACGGTTCACACCAGGATCTCGAATAGGCCGTATCCGCTCATACAAACCATTATACATAACCACAATCAGAATATAAATATACAGCGTAAGACTTAAAATAGAATGAACTGAGTATCTATTGATAATTTAAATAAATATCCAATTATCCAAATTCAAACACATAAAATAATATCCATACATCCATTTAATCCAACCGAAAATAAATGAAAGAAATAAATAAAATCCGATCAAAGGTACACGTAAAAAGGGCACTCGCATGAAGCGTCATGCTCGTCCGCTCCTGCCTGTACACTCAAAGCAACAACGTCACCATACGCCGGAGCGTTCACATAGTCGTCAACAGTGTAACCTGCATCAACATCTAAAACAATGTGTACACAAAGGGGTGAGCTCACAACTTAGCTCAGTAAGACAATCAGGAAGTTTCACAATATTATGCATGAGTAACAATCAATTTTATGTTGTGGTCTGGTTTTAAGTTTGCAATTGTGCTATAGAAAGGTTTGGTGGCCCCCGCACCTCTATACACAAGTGTGTGGCACCTCATGGATCACACCCCCATTGGCCCACATGCACCCATCATGGAATAGAGATAGAGCTAAGATACCCACGTACCTCCCCTGATACTCTACCCATACCAGTACCTAAGCCCCTACTGGCCAGGGCTCGTAAACTGGGCTCGCAACTAACCAATCCTATATGTCATCAATGTATGCTCTATCCCAGCACAATCGTCTACGGCATAGAGATAGAGCTAAGGCATTCCCACACCTCCCCTGATGCCCTATCCGCAACAAACCCACTAGGATAGATATAATATGCAGGTAGACCCTATCTCAACATAACTCCCTACGGCATAGAGATAGAGTTAAAGCATCGTAGACAAGCCAGCGTCGACTCGGAGACCACAATGCCACATAACAATGGCCGGGCCAACATCAATATCGGAGACCACCGTACCATGACCTTCCCCTGATGCCCCACCCGTACCAAGCATGTTAAGACAGAATACTACAAAAAGTTGCTAATGTGAAGAGCGATCCCAGGCCCATGCCCCACTCCACACACTAACGAAAACAATCACATGCTTAACAATCACATCCTATCAATGCATGAACAATAATAATAACTGAAAGTAAAGGATGGCATGTGAATATGCACAAACAACACATCATATATATATTCAGGTTATTAACAAAGGTTTACTGTCCATTAATTATTAGGTTTAGGTCAGATTCCCTTACCTGACGCTCGTTCGATAACTTTCTCCACGTCGCAAGATCCAAATGATAAGTCACAAAGTCCTACAAGATTATTTGGGTTTCATTAGAATATATTGTTTAGGGTTTCATGTTGGTCGAAAACCAACATGGTTACAAAATACCCTCACAGAGCTGACCGGTGGCAACATACCAGTCGCAGCTCTGTGGGGAAGACTGACGACCGGTATGGTCAGCCGGTCCCCACAGACCAGCCTCCCAAGGGATACCGGTGGTAACATACCGGTCGCACTATGTGCAACCGGTATAGTCGACCGGTATGTCTCTGGAAGACCATACATGGGTTTTCGACTACCGTCGATCATCCTCCATGGATTTCCAAGGTTTCTCCTATCCATTCTAAGTCTAAACTTGCAGTTAGAGTTATCCCCAACTCATTCAAGTCTCGTTTCGATGAATATCATCTCGAAACTCGAATCTAGGGTTTGACGGCAACTTAGGGTTTATTGGCCAATTTAGGGTTTTAGATCAATACCTACCTTGCATGGTATTGATCCACCCATACAACTAACATAGGATAAGAAGAATAGTTAAAACACTTACCGTTGACTGGCGTAGCGCGAGCTTCATCGAACGGTAATGGCGGCACCTTCTTCTTCTTCCTAGCACCTTCTCCTTTCCAACCTCTTTCTTTTCTCTAGGGTTTGCGAGAGACAATGGAAAGGATTTGAGGAGGCTTAAGGGTGTATTTATAGGCCAAAAATAGGGTTTAGTCACCCTACTAGGATTAGGAAACTTCTAGGATTCGAAATCAGGAAAATGGGACCCGCAGAGACCAATTTCCAGATCCCGCACTTAGCTGCGCAAGCCATACCGGTCGACCGGTACCAAGACTGGTACCATCGATCGGTCAACATAAAATGATGACTATTTGGTCGTCTTTGGTCCGATTTCATACCTGTTTGTCATCCGCTTGCCTCGTCTGGCCCGGTGATGATCGGAAGACCTGTCACGACACAAAACCAAGGTTTAGACCGGGTTTACGGAGTACGGGTCTTACAACTCCACCCCCCTTAGAAGAAATTTCGTCCCGAAATTTGCATGTAGGTTCTACAACTCCCCCACCCTTATAAGAAATTTCAACCTCGAAATTTGAACGTACCTTGATCATCGAAAAGGTTAGGATACTCCTTCCTCATCGCGCTCTCCTCTTCCCAAGTAATTTCCTCAACATTTTGGCTTCTCCAATGCACCTTCACATAATGGATATCCTTGGTTCGAAGTTGCTGAATTTTTCGACTTGAGAGCATCACAGGCACCACTTCGAATGTTAAGTCTTCAGTCAAGTCTGGGGGATCAGCAGTCAAAATATGCGATAGATCTCTGACATATTTCTTCAGTAATGATTCATGGAACACATTATGCACACTGGACATAGATGGTGGTAGAGCCAATTGATATGCTACATTACCACGTCGGTTCAATATCTCATATGGTCCCACATACCTGGGGCAAAGCTTCCCCTTCTTACCAAACCGTTTCAGACCTCGCACCGGTGATACCTTCAAGAACACTTTGTCACCCACTGCAAACTCCAAATCTCGACGTCGATTATCCGCATAGTGCTTCTGCCGAACTTGAGCTGTATTTACTCTCTCCTTGATTTGATCAATCACTCGGCAAGTTTCTTCAACAAACTCCGGTCCTACAATTCTTCTTTCCCCCACTTCGTTCCATAACAGAGGTGTACGACACTTCTTTCCATAGAGTGCTTCATATGGGGCCATCTGAATTGTAGCCTGATAACTGTTGTTGTAAGCGAACTCGATAAGTGATAGCTTCTCATCCCAAGCTCCCTTTGAAATCTATTGCACAAGCTCGAGCATATCTTCCAAAATTTGAATAGTTCGCTCGTTTGATCCGTCCGTCCGAGGGTGAAAAGTCGTGCTGAACTTCAACCGTTCCCATAGCTTTACGTAATCCTTCCCGAACTTTGATGTAAAACGGGGATCTCTGTCGATACTATACTCTCTGGAACGCCATGAAGTCTGACTATATTATCCACATATAACTTGGCCAGTTTCTCCATGGTATACTGAGGTCTGACCGCAATAAATCGAGCTGTCTTGGTGAGTCGATCTACTATAACCCAAACTGCATCCACTGACCTTGGTGTTAAAGGTAGGCCAGTAACAAAATCCATGGTAATGCAATCCCACTTCCATGCAGGTTCTGGTAATGGATATAGAAAACCTGCGGGTCTCTGCCTTTCCGCTTTAACTTGTTGACAATTCAGACACTGGAACACAAAACGAGCTATATCTGCTTTCATACCCCTCCACCAATATAGTCTTCTTAAATCATGGTACATTTTGGTACTTCCCGGATGTACCGAATATGGAGTGTAATGAGCTTCAGTCATAACTCGATCTCTGATATTGCAGTCTTCACTCTCCGGTATACATAAACGTCCACGATACCTGAGTACCCTGTCTGAATCCAAGGTAAAGTCAGGATTGCTCGTACCCTTCTCTAAGTCTTCTTGCACTGTCTTGAGATATGGATCCTGTAGGATTGCTACCTTGACTTCATCAACTAGATCCGGTGAGATCTTCAAAGCTGCGAACATCATGGTGAACTTATGAATTAAGTCTTGCTCAACTGGATCTTCTGCAGTCTCTATAATATACTCTTCATCACCTTCGATTGAACTTGAGGCTGCGGCACATAATGCAGCATTTGTACTTGGTCCTGCCTCAGGTTTCGATGCCCACTTCCTGCTTAAAGCGTCAGCCACAACATTTGCTTTACCCGGATGGTACTGGATGTCACAATCATAATCTTTCAACAATTCCAGCCATCTCCTCTGTCTCATGTTCAGATCCTTCTGAGTGAAAAGGTAGGTTAAGGTCTTGTGATCTGACTTAATCTGAAATTTCTCACCGTACAAGTAGTGTCTCCAAGTCTTGATTGCATGTATAACCGCTGTTAACTCCAAATCATGCGTAGGATAGTTCTTCTCATGCTCCTTTAACTGTCTTGATGCGTAAGCAATCACTTGTTCTCCTTGCATCAATACACACCCAATACCCAACCTTGAAGCATCCGTATATAAAGTAAACGGTACGCTTGGTTTTGGGATGGTCAAGATAGGTGCAGAGACTAGTCTTGACTTCAAAGTCTGAAAACACTTCTCGCATTCATCTGTCCATATGAATTTCTCTCCCTTCTTGGTCAATCTGGTGAGTGGAACAACGATCCTGGAGTAATCTTCCACGAATCTTCTATAATAACCAGCCAACCCAAGGAAACTACGAATTTCCACAACAGATTTGGGTGCTTCCCATCCTACTATAGCAGCTATCTTGCTTGGATCAACCTTGATACCGTCTTCAGATACAACATGGCCCAAGAAAGCCACTTCCTTTAGCCAAAACTCACACTTCTTGAACTTAGCATAAAGCTTCTCCTGTCTCAGTCGTTGTAGGGCTGCCCTCAAGTGCGATGTATGAGTCTCCATGTCCTTAGAGTAGATCAATATGTCATCGATGAATACGATGACCGAAGTGTCCAACATATCATGAAACACTCGGTTCATCAGTTCCATAAACGACGTTGGAGCATTGGTCAACCCGAAAGACATAACTAGAAACTCATAATGCCCGTACCTCGTTCTGAAAGCAGTCTTCGGAATATCTCCGGCCTTGATCTTCAGTTGGTGATACCCCGATCGGAGATCAATCTTCGAGAAAACCTTTGCACCCTGTAGCTGGTCAAATAAATCATCGATCCTAGGCAAAGGATACCGATTCTTGATCGTCAACTTGTTCAGTTCACGGTAGTCAATACATAGCCTTACACTTCCATCTTTCTTCTTGACGAATAATACCGGTGCTCCCCAAGGCGATATACTAGGTCGTATGAAGCCCTTATCCAACAATTCTTGTAACTGAGTCTTCAACTCCTTTAACTCGGTCGGGGCCATTCTGTATGGTGCTTTAGACACCGGCACCGAACCTGGCATAAGGTCTATCACAAATTCTGTAGCCCTGTCTGGTGGTAAACCTGGGAGATCTTCTGGAAATACATCTGGAAACTCTCGTACCACCTCTAGACCTTCCATCTTTGGCACATCGGCAGTGATGTCGACTACAGATACTAGATACCTCACTCCCCCTTTCTCCAAGCATCTCTTAGCTTTTAGGGCGGAGAGAATCAGCTTTCGCTTCCTAGATAGCTTGATCCCAGAGAAGCTATACTCCCTTCCCTCTTTATTAGTAAGCACAAGCTTCCTTTCACCACATAATAGGACGGCTGAATGACGTCCTAGCCAATCCATTCCCAGGATGACATCAAAGTCTACCATCTCGAGTATTACTAGGCTTGCTTCTAAGTCTCGGCCCTCAATACATACAGTACATGATCCATAGTAATCGATCAAAGCCACTTCGACTCCTAGTGGAGAGCGAACTATCAAGCTTGGGTTCAAATGCTTGATTGGTAACTCCATTCGCTTCCCAAAAGAAATAGAAACAAAGGAGTGCGTGGCCCCAGAGTCAAATAGTACTCTGGCAGGTATACCAGCTACATTTATAATTCCTAGAATTTTTTATTATCCCTTAGTTCTATATGCGCATACACACAATAAAAAAATAGTAAGCCAAATAGTAAGGGATAAAGTCATACCAGTGACCACATCCGGTGATGCGGCTGCCTCTTCAGTGGTGACCGCATAAACGTTTCCTTGCTGGGGAGGTTGCTTCTTAGGTAGAGTGCAGGTCCTTGCAATATGACCCACTTGCTGGCAGTTCAAACACTTTATATTCGGGTTGTATCCGCGTTCTGTGGCACAGGGGGTGCCATGTTGTTCCTCACGGGTACAGTAGCAGTCTGAGCCCTGTATGGGCGGAAGGGTCTATTGTTACCGCCACCCGAACTCTCACTAGCAGGTCTCTTCACTCCCCTGTTCTGAGCAAAGAAGCTGTCCCTCTGACTGGACTCTATCACCCTCGCAACCTGCACAGCCTCATTGTAGATCTTCTTGTCCAAACCCAATATGTGCTCTCTGATGCTTCCACGTAGTCCCATAGTGAACCTACGTGTCTTGGTCTCTTCCTCTTGCATACTTGCCGGTGCGAAAAAGAATAGTTCTCCATACCTCTGCTGGTAAGCATCCACGGTCGACTGAGATTGTTGTAGGTTGAGGAACTCCTTCTCCATTTGATCCCTGAAACTCTTCGGAAAATATTTATCGAAGAAGGAAGCATTAAACACTTCCCAACCCACCAGTGTATACTTAGTCTCCAGATATGCCCGTGTAGAATTCCACCAAGAATTTACGTCTTCTTTCAGCATGTGAGTAGCAAATAAAACTTTTTCCTCTTCTGTACATGTCATCAGACGGAAATTCTTCTCCATCTCTGCAACCTACTGTGCTGGCCACAATGGCTTCCCTGTTCTACCAGTGAATGATGAAGGCTTCAACTTCAGGAATTTATCCACCGCCCTACTCAGATCGTGTTGTCCCTGCGTGTCTGCTCCGTACCATGGTGGTGGGTACGGATAAGCTCCCGGGTAAGCAGAAGGCGACGAAAACTGATGCGGTGGTGGTACGTTCTGAGCTTGGCCCATCTGTCTTGGGCTACCCTGCATCGGTTGTGAAGAAATTTTCTCTCCAGATTCAGGCGTATCTCCAGTGGGAACAGAACCTGTTGCCCTGAGCATCTTCAGTACCTCGCTCAGGAACTCCTTCTGTTGAGCTTGCATCTGATAGACCAGGTTTGTAACAATGGTCTCTGAATCCCTGTGAGGTGGCCCAGGTAAATTTGTTGGTACTTCTGGAACCTGTTCCTCCTCCACTTCGGGACTTGGCTCTCTAACAATGTTTCGTTCAACCTGTTCTTCCTCTAGGCGCATCCTGGCCTGATGACGCTTCCGACCCCTACAACCGTTTCCTCCCACCATCTCAGACTATTCTGTTTGGATCTGAGAAGAAGACATAACACGTGAGAACCACAATAATAGTAGTGTTAGTCTTGAATAATACAGGGGAAATAGTCGAGAAGTAAAATTTCAATTTACACAAATTTTAAAAATTTTAGGAAAATTTTCTAACTTTTCTGGTGCATACCGGTTGCAACATACCGGTCGCACCTCTGTAGAATATGCCGCGACCGGTATAGTCGACCGGTCAGAATTTAATTTTTGACCGAGACATTGCGGTCGCATGTCTGGGAGATACCGGTCGACACTCTGTATACAGTGTTGCGACCGGTATAGTTGACCGGTCAGAATTAGAATTCTGACCGAGACATAGCGGTCGCACACCTGGGGTGATACCGTTTGACCGGTATAGGCAAAACCATCGACCGGTATGCCCAAATTGGCTTTAAAATCGCGAAAAAGTGAGAATTTCTCACTTTTTCTTTTCTTCTTTCTCTCCGGTGGCGATTCTCCTCTGGGTTCCGAGTTGCTACAGTCTGACCGGTGCTACTTGAAGCCGATTCCTTCCATTCAAGACCTAGCACATCGTCTCCAGGTAGGCCTCTTCCCTCTCTCTCATGTTTTTATAATTTTTCCATATCGTCTATATGTAGAAATTTAGGTTTTTCATTGTTTGAGATGTTTCAACCGTAGGAACTCTTTTCCTTCGGCTAGGAAAGGATTTAGGGACCCCCAAGAGCAAAAGCCCTCAACCAATTTGGGGTTTCACCGAACAGTTTGCTAGAAAATCGAATTATTCACCTTTTTTACCTAGGTTTTCCATTTTTTTTGAAAATTCTTGATTTTTCTCAAATTTCTTGAAATTTCTCGTTGTAAATGCCTGTGATTGATTTGTTGAAGAGTGTGGGGGTTACGTAAGTCCTCCTCCCCATGTTTTTCGGTGAGTTCGAGGCTTTTTCCCAATTTATAGTCGTTATGCTGCCGAAATTTCGATAATTTCTAATATTTTATCTTGTTTTCTTTTGTTTTACAGATTGAAATAGCTCCTCGACGTGCTCTCGGGAAACACCCTCATGGCTCGAGTTCACGTGCTCCCCAGCCACCAGTTCCCCAGCTTGACGAGCACTGGTTTCGTTCTGTTGAGGCACAAGCTCAATTCCCGTGGTTCGATAATAAAAGCATAGAATCCGGGCGTCGTGTTAACTTGGAGCAGTTAGACTGGTTCGACGTGCGTGCGGCGTTTGACAGGCTTGGTTGGTTGCCCGTCATTTCATACACCGACACCACCCGTCCTAACCTGGTTAAGTATTTCTTTGCTAACCTGGAGCTGCACGGAGATGTGAACAATCCCAACCAAGGTAGGGATTTACGCATCTCTAGCTATGTCCGGGGTGTTCCCATTTCCTTTAACACCCACCAGCTGGCCGACCTTCTAGGGGTTCCAAATGATGGAGACCTAGTATATTTCCCTCCCAAAGCGAAGGGCTATCTGACTGAGGACCTGCGCCAAGAGATAGCTCATCAAATACTTAACCCTGGGGCTCCTATGAAGGCGGCGAGTTTGAGACCTGTACCTCGGGTCTACCCTATCCGTAACTAACCCACTAGGATAGATACAATACGCAGGTAGACCCTATCCCAACATAACTCCCTACGGCATAGAGATAGAGCTAAAGCATCGTGGACAAGCCAGCGTCGACTCGGAGACCACAGTGTCACATAACAATGGCCGGGCCAACACCAATATCGGAGACCACCGTACCACGACCTTCCCTTGATGCCCCACCCGTACCAAGCATGTTAAGACAGAATACTACAAAAGGTGCTAATGTGAAAAGCGATCCCAGGCCCATGCCCCACTCCACACACTAACGAAAACAATCACATGCTTAACAATTACATCCTATCAATGCATGAACAATAATAATAACTGAAAGTAAAGGATGGCATGTGAATATGCACAAACAACACATCATATATATATATTCAGGTTATTAACAAAGGTTTACTGTCCATTAATTATTAGGTTTAGGTCAGATTCCCTTACCTGACGCTCGTGCGATAACTTGCTCCACGTCGCAAGATCCAAACGATAAGTCACAAAGTCCTACAAGATTATTTGGGTTTCATTAGAATATATTGTTTAGGGTTTCATGTTGGTCGGAAACCAACATGGTTACAAAATACCCTCATAGAGCTGACCGGTGGAAACATACCGGTCGCAGCTCTGTGGGGAAGACTGGCGACCGGTATGGTCAGTCGGTCCCCACAGACCAGCCTCCCGAGGGATACCGGTGGCAACATACCGGTCGCACTATGTGCAACCGGTATAGTCGACCGGTATATCTATGGAAGACCATACATGGGTTTTCGACTGCCATCGATCATCCTCCATGGATTTCCAAGGTTTCTCCTTGTGAGGACAATGGAAAACCGACGTGATCCTCCTCTGGATGGACATGTGTATCCTGTATCGATGAAGATCGATTTGTTCTGTTGGAGTCGCCACCTAGATTAAGGTCTAGGACCTCTAAAAATGTAGCCTCACCCTAAGGTAAGACTTCTATTGACTCGTGACCCAATGTATCGGTTCTTTGGTCTGCAAGAGATCGGGTAAGTATTCAGGGTACGGTTATGGGAAGGTGTTAGGCACCCAAACCGCCCGATCAATATCGGCCTCCTAAACTTTCCTTAAATTCTAATTTTGACTGTGCTTGGTCAACTGGATGACTAGGGTTCAATGGGGGATGTCCTAAACCAAGTTGCTAAATTATTCTAACCTAGGGTTCAGCCAATCATGTTTTAAAGTAAATAAACAAGCAAATGTAATGTACAATATTATACAGTGAACCGAACCAAAGATGGTTCGGTCTTGGACTGAATCTGAGACGTGTAAGACATCTCAAACTGCCTACGTATTCCAATCCTGGAAATCAAGTCCAAAATGTAGTTCGAAAATGGGTTGTGTGATTAAAGATTATGGAAGTGATTTATGCATGTGCTTCAATTAGATTCTTTGTTGTTCAAGTTGAAGTTTATGCAGGATGTATGGTTGATGGGTGGCTTTGTACCGTATTTGGGATTCCCAAATTGCCTACGTATTCTAGGGTTTGCCCTAGAAATCAGGTACGACGTAGTTCGAAATTTGTGAGAGTCGGATTTGGAATGTGTACCAAAATCCTTCCAATTTTGTCAATAGGATCTAGGGATGTGACCTAAATTCCTACCATTTTTATTTGGGATGTGTACCAAATTCTTTCTATTTTTGTTAATAGGATCTAGGGATGAGACCTAAATTCCTACCATTTTTAATTGGGATATGTACCAAATTATTTCTAACTTTGTCAATAGGATCTAGGGATGAGACCTAAATTCCTACCATTTTTATTTGGGATGTGTACCAAATTCTTTCCATTTTTGTGAATAGGATCTAGGGATGAGACCTAAATTCCTACTATTTTTATTGTTTCCATTTTTAGGTTTCTAGGGTTTCCTATCCCTTTTCATTGTGATTTTAATTTTTTAGGGTTTCATACCCTAATTATTCTCTTTATTCTATGGTTTATTTTGCCCTAATTATTCTTTCCATTTTTAGGGTTTCACTACCCTAATTGTTCAATTCTTTCCATCTTAGGGTGTATCTTGCCCTAGTTGTTGTACAATGTAAACAATCTAACAAAGCAATGTGAGCTTAAATATAGCAGTGTAAGCATCCAAATATAGCATGTTGGAAATATATTCAAATTTAGCAACACATCAGTCAAAGATGGCAAGTGAGCATGTGAATCAATACAAACATGGTAATTGTGCATCCAAACATGGCAGTAATATGTGAGCAAGTGTAGTAGACAAATATGGCAATAAGCATGTGTAGCATTCCAATCATGGCAATGTGATTATTCCAATTATGGCAATGTGATCATTCCAATTATGGCAGTGTGACTATTCCAATTATGGCAGTGTATGCATACGAGCATCCGAACATAGCATGTGAACAAATATAGCATCAAATATGGCATGCGAGAAACAACCAAAGCATATGAGAATCAATCAAAACATGATGGAACACGTAGCAAGATGACAGCTTTGTCAGGCTGGACCAAAATGGGCACATAGGGCACTGTACTTACTCAAAAAATTCTTAAAAGATATCCCTGGAAAGAAGACTCAGAGGCCAACATTTTGTCTCAAGGAAGCTATTCCTAAAAGAGACCATAGGCAGGTTGAAAACATTCCCCAAGTACAGGCAAATACACTGGTCAGGTCTGTTCCAGATTTTTTACCAGTTGCACCATAAATTCCAAATAAAATTCTATTCTTAATGAAAATTAAATACAGACATATATCTATGTAGATAACTGTCTGATCTAAAATTTCATTAAGAAAAACAAGTTAAAACAGTATATCTTCTTTGTGAAAAATGACTCTTTTCAATCATGCAAATCAGCACATCATGACAGATCTGAAATCGAAGCACTATGCACTTAAAAATTGATATCAATTCAAGAAAAAATGGAAAAAATATGAAACCAGTGCCATTTTTTAGAAGACTTTCATGTTTAAAAAGTTCATGTTAAGTGGATTTTCTGATTATGGCCATAAGGCCTTTGTCTAGAGACTTTCCGATGGAGGATTGCATTACATCCGAGAAAAATAGCAATGTCAAAGACAAATTTTTTGATATATTTCCCCAATTTCAAATGGAACGAAATTTTTAGGGTAGTCTTCTATCATATCAGAGAGACTCCCATAAAAGTTTGGGCTTCAAAAGCTTAGAAAAAATACATATGATGTACGTCCTAAGTTTGAACCCTAAATCTGGAATTTTCAGATCAGAAAATCACTTTATGAAATTTACAAAAAACATCAAACATCATTGTATATCAATCAAAAATTCATCATTGAATAGCTTAGACAAATTATCATTCATGAAAAATGTTAGACATAGGCATCCTAACATTAACAAGCATGTAATAGAGCATTCATGATTGAGATTTCATGAAAATTAGCCTTTTTCAAGCAAAATTGGCATTCGGGCATTATAACGACCTCTAAATTTGTTTAGAGTACTAACCTTGGGCTCAAATTGAGCGAAACCGTTGATGAAGGGTGATTGGGGGTTGTATCAATCCCCTTTGAATGTGAATCCTCCTTTTTCTCTCTTCTGCTTCTTTCTCTCTTCTCTTTCTCTCTTTTCTTCTTCTCTTTTCTTTCTTTTTCTCTTTTTCTCTCTCTTTCTTTCTTATTTTTCTCTCTCTCACTCACGTTTCTCTCTCTCACCCACGTTTCCCTCTCTCTGCTCTGGAAAAAAAAGGATCCTCCTCTTGCCTATTTATAATTTTTCACTCATTTTCTAGAAGATCCTTTTTTCTAAAAAATATTTTTTTTCCTTTTTCTTTCCTTCCTTTTTTTCTTTCTTTCTTTCTCCTCTCTCTCTTTCACGTTTTCTTTCTAGAAAACGTGAAGGGGAATCTTTTCCCCCTTTTTTCTTTTCTTTTTTTCTTTTATTCCTCTCTTTTTCCTTTTTTCTTCTCAAGATCTTTTGGATTATCTCAAAACCCTTTATCCCCTTCTCTTTCACGTTTTCTCTCTCCCCTCTTTCCTTTTTCTTCTCAAAATCTTTTTGGATTATCTCAAAACCCTAAATCCCCTTCTCTTCCACGTTTTTTCTCTCCCCTCTTTCCATTTTTTTCTCAAAAATCTTTTGGATTATCTCAAAACCCTAAATCCCCTTCTCTTCCACGTTTTTTCTCTCCCCTCTTTCCATTTTTTCTCAAAAATCTTTTGGATTATCTCCAAAACCAAAATCCCCCTTCACTTTCACGTTTCTCTCTCCCCTCTTTCCTTTTTCTTCTCAAAACCTTTTGGATTATCTCCAAAACCAAAATCCCCCTTCACTTTCACGTTTCTCTCTCCCCTCTTTCCTTTTTCTTCTCAAAACCTTTTGGATTATCATTTACATATAATAATATATATTATATACATATATACACATATATTTAATAACATACATACATACATATATATATATATATATATATATATATATATATATATATATATATATATATATAATATATATAATATATATAAATACTATGCACATGAATGAACTGGGTTCGAAACGGGTTGAGACCCGACTTAGGTTGACCGAGTTAAACCCGATATGGGTTGAGCTAGGTTGGACCAAAACGGCTTGAACCGAGTTGACTGGATTAATTGGAATTAACTGGGTTTTCTCTCCTTGTCATTTCATGGGACATTTCCGCTGTCATCCCGCATGGAATTTTCCGATGGCCTCAATTCCAAATTTTTTTGCGTTCATTTTGTAGAACATTAAAAATGAGGAATATAGGAACTGGAATCACCTGAATCCGATGTAGAATGGAAAAGATATGCAGCTTTGAAGTTCTGACGATAATTTTGCATGCAAGCTTGCATGGGACCCACTGGTGACTTCTACCCGGGATTTTTTACGTCCACTTTGTAGAACATCATGAATGCAAATAATGGTCTTGGAATCATCTGAATGCGATGTCGGATGATCAAGATATGATGATTTGAAATTCAAACAATCCAACTTAGGATAATTTGCATAAAGGCCCCTAGGATTATTTATAATAATTTCATAAACCTCCCTCATATGTATCATCCCGACTAAAATGGTCATATCTTCCTCATTTGATATCGAAATTGAGCAATTCTGGTCTCGTTTCGAAGATAATTCTATGACCTACGCATCCATGCAAAATTATAACCCATGACCTTGTTGTGGACCCATTGAAAACTTCCTCAAATTCACAGATCCATTGAAAACTTCCTCAAGTTCACAGTCAAGAATCCAAACTTTCGATCACCTTTCTTCCTTTTGTTGTCCACACACTAGCAGGACTTTGTTTAGCTGGGATGGCAAAAATGGGGTGCTTACACTCCTATCCATTCTAAGTCTAAACTTGCAGTTAGAGTTATCCCCAACTCATTCAAGTCTCGTTTTGATGAATATCATCTCGAAACTCGAATCTAGGGTTTGACGGCAACTTAGGATTTATTGGCCAATTTAGGGTTTTAGATGAATACCTACTTTGCATGGTATTGATCCACCCATACAACTAACATAGGATAAGAAGAATAGTTAAAACACTTACCGTTGACTGGCGTAGCGCGAGCTTCGTCGAACGGTAATGGCGGCTCCTTCTTCTTCTTCCTAGCTCCTTCTCCTTTCCAATCTCTTTCTTTTCTCTAGGGTTTGCGAAAGACAATGGAAAGGATTTGAGGAGGCTTAAGGGTGTATTTATAGGCTAAAAATAGGGTTTAGTCACCCTACTAGGATTAGGAAACTTCTAGGATTTGAAATCAGGAAAATGGGACCCGTAGAGATTCCAGATCCCCGCACTTAGCTGTGCAAGCCATACCGGTCGACCAGTACCATCGACCGGTCAACATAAAATGATGACTATTTGATCGTCTTTGGTCCGATTTCATACCTATTTGTCATCCGCTTGCCCCGTCTGGCCCGGTGATGATCGGAAGACCTGTCACGACACAAAACCAAGTTTTAGACCGGGTTTACGGAGTGCGGGTCTTACAATCCCACATGCACCCACCATGGAATAGAGATAAAGCTAAAGTGTTCGGATTAAACATCGCAAATACTTTCCCTGATGCCCTACCCATACCAACATGTAAGCCCCTATTGGCGAGGGCTTGCAAATTGGGCTCGTAATTAACCAATCCTAATGCCAAACAGTTTATCCAAGGCCTCACCCTAGCATCCCTCAATATATCCATAGAGATAGAGCTAAGCCCCCCGACAGAGTCAGAGGCCACACGGTTCGAGACCACCTCCCCTGATGCCCTACGACGTAATAGTTCTGCTAAGGTAATGGCGATACGACAATGTTAGTGGGCAAGACTTGAGTAGAGATAGAGTTAGAGTCTGGTGATGAGGTCAAAGACCACCATGCCACGTCCTCCCCCAGATGCTCCACTCGCATCTAACACACCAACCACACACATACATTTACTTGCCTATTCTTAGCATCATCATCATCATCATGTTATAAATAAACAAAATTAAATATGTATAAACAATAATAGCAGGAATATTGGATGACATGTGAGATGCACATTACAAGCATATAAGCATAGCATCAATCATGGCATTGGATTCAATAGAAATAAACAGTTTATTATTATCCAATTGGTTTAGGTCTTGTTCCCTCACCTGTTAGCAATACTCAATCTCCTTCTAAGTCTTGAAATTCTCTTTCAATCAATTTAACAACCTAAAGTTATATGAATTTAAGTTAGGGTTCATATATAACATGTTATAGTAGTCAAAAATAGAAACTGAGCACTGATAGGTGTATGATTGGTCCTATGGTCTCATACTGTATTGACCTTACTGCCTATGGTCGCATATGGTGTGACCGTAACTGCAACCATATGGTTACTGGATCTTCCTGAATGCCTATGGTCGATCCTCTGGTCATGCTGGTCATGCTATGGTCGACCATAACTGTGACCTTGAAATTTCTGGTCACAGACTACATGCAATTCGAGTTCTTCCTGGGTCAATTCCTCTGTTCTTCAATTAGGTTTGTCTTAAGGTCATCATATGGCCATCATTAACCATTTCTTATCAACCCTAACCATCGAACTCATCCCCCATGGTTATCCTTGGAAATTACTCAAGGAATCACATGGATCATGATAAGTTGACATCTCCAATCCACCATAGAATCCTTTGTCCATAGAATTAACATCTTTAGAGATTAGGTTCATACCTTTTCATGTGATAGAGATACAATCTCTTCTCAGCAAATCTTCTCCTTAGCCTTTTCTTCTTCTCTTTCTCTTCCTTCTCTTTCTCTAGGGTTTACTAATGTTCTAAAAGAGTGAAAAATGGCTGAGGGACGTCCTTTATATAGAGAAAAACTCTCCATATAGAGTCTTCTTTCAATTAGGAAAGCAATCCCTTAGTTTAGGAAAGTTTTCAAAACTCAGAGTTTGATCTGGGGTCTCACGGTCGATGGCTACGGTCGGAACCTGTCGACCCTAGGGTCAAAATCATCGACCGTAGGGTCATTGATTAGTGACCATTGTTTCTTTGCATATGGTCGATCGTACCTACCCAAGTATGCGACCATATGCATACAATTTTGGGTGTTGAGTCAATTTTTATACCTGGTTTGTGGTCCATCTTCACACGCTCAGTCCACTTGGTCCAGGAATGATGGGAAGACTTAGCACGACACAGTTAAACCAAGTTAGTGGAGTGCGAGTCTTACAATAATTACCTGCATTTGCTTGTTGCACTTTTGGTTTTCTTACTAAGCTCGGTGGTTGATCTTACCCTTGTGCACATAAATATTTTTAGATATTGCAGGTACATCGTTCGATGCTTTGGGAAGCTTCACATCCGATGTGGAGGATGATGACAGCGAAACTAAGGAAGATATCCATGACCCTTCATGTGATTCGTAGAGACTGAGTGTAGGCTTAGGTTGTGCCTACTCCTTTTAGTACTTTTAGTTTTGGGATGAACAATGTTGGGATACATTTTATTTTAAGAATAAACTTTGAACCATGTTTTTATTTATTTAGAATTTGAATACTGTGGAACTTGGAATTGTGAACTTAGAACATTAGTCTGTCAGCTTAAATTGGTATTTGAACGATAAAAATTTGAACCACCATTAATGGTGAACATCTAAGTCCATTAAAGAAGAACCTTTAAACTACCACTAATGGTGAACACCTAAACACCAGATCGGTGTCAAATATGATTTTGTATCAAAAACCATGACTGATGGATCTATGGAACCCTGTAAAACTAATTTTAACAATGGACTAATTGTCATCTGTTGATGACTAAAGGAGACCCTAGAAGACCTAGGATTGAGAAACCCATTTGATTTAATGGTCGGAACTCTGATTCGAAGGATTCTATTTCGGATCCAGTAGTTTGGACCCCATTCGGATGGGGATAAAATGAAGACTTGCACACCCACAAGACCCAAGGACCACCAGATAAGGCTTGATAGTACCATATAGGTGCGGGTGGAACCTCTTGGCCATGCTAAAGAGTGCGGCTGGTGAGGTGAGGCCGATGGCACCAGCCGCATGCCTTTTGCCAGCTGCAGTCACTTGTGCTTGGCCTATGATCTGCTATGCAACCTTATGGACCACTTTTGAAGGCATAGGACCCTGCAACCATGTCCAAGGAAGCCTTTCTTAATGATTGCAAGTGAAAGGGTGATGAGATCGGACTATCGATGTAAATGTCCATCCTCACGTCACTCACATCACTTGGACAGCAAGCCTGTCGTATATGGGATGTGACTTTCAAACCATAAATAGTAAAAAATAAATTGAGATATGCTATGATGAACAATTAGTAAGGATGATTAATAGACAAGGGGTTAATATATGATTATTATGATGTTATAGAGATACGGGGAAGCTTAGAGAGACATGTTCGAGTCATGCTTCTGTAGTATTTCTACTTACTTATCAAGTAAGAGGATTAAACCCTTGTTCGTGTATGAACATTGTGATGATTGATGTGAGTTTGATAATATGCTATGTTTGATAACATGTCATCCAATTAACTGTATTGTTTATTCATGCATATTCATTACTCCTGTGTGTGATCAATGATGCCCGTAGTAATTTGGAAGTGAGTGGAATGGGACGCTCGTAACCTCTCCGTGAGAGGTAACGCTAGTCTTGGTGGTTCATATGTTTGGTTATGCTGGTAAGGAGGAAGGTGGGTGGAATGAGATGCTTGCACCAGTTCTTACTAGCATTGCTTTGCATTGACTTATTTAACTTAACCAAGTCGTGATGTCCTATGTGGGGGCTCGGATGAGGTCAGAAGTTTGGCAACGTTACGGTTCAGTAATATGGTTAATTAGGTGGACATGGTTTTTTTTTTTTTTTTTTTGGATAGGTAGATAGGTCAACATGGTTAGTTGCGCATAAATACCCGTATAACTGTACCCCTAGCCAATAGGGGGTTACATATTGGCATAGGTTCAATAAAGGGTTGTATGAACATAGCTACGATGCTCTCTATATCCGAAGTATGTGAATGGGTGGGGGAGTCGACTAATGGGATTATCACATCCTCAAGTGTCACGTGGTGAACTTGGGATGAGTCATGATCAAGGATCAAGACGTCGGACCTATACATGGGGGACAGTGATCCACTCCAAGGGAGGTTTCATTCATTTTGATGGGGGTGTCCTGTGTAACCTAGAGGCTCCATTTTAGTTGTCCAGAGTTGGCACATACAATTATCAAACCTAACCATAGTTGTAATCTCATGCATTTTGTATCTTACATGTTTAATTCCTTTACTAAGCTCAGTGGTTGAGCTTACCCTTGTGACCACAAACTATTTTAGATGATGCAGGAATGACTATTGCTGAATTCGAGGAAGAAGATGCCAGTGACGAGGATATTCATAGTCTAGAATGTGAATGTGATGATTATGTCTACGCTTAGACACAAATGGAAAAATTATAAACAATTTCATTTGAGTTTACTTTATTTTGAATGAGGACGTGTGGTTCAAAAATACAATTTAGGTGTAGAGAATATTTTATTTACTATTTGAGGTACAATGGGATGGATGATACTAATTAATATTTATCATTTAGCTGTTAGCTACTAGTAAATTCTGCTCGGTATGTTACCAGATTTTGGTGGTTACATATATATGCTTGTGTATGAGAACGTGGATGAATGATTAACATACTCGGATTCGTGATCCTAGGAGGGGATTTCTATGGCTCTAACTAGATGAGGAATTTTATTATATTTCCAAGTACCAATACATCGGGAACGGGGTGTGACATAGGGTATTGTCGGTTGGAAGACCTGTTACGCAAAAAATTCAAATTTTCCTGTAATTTTGGATGCATGTCTTACAACTACATTGGTCTATGGGGGACGTTTGGGTCTCAGATCTTCCCTCTTTATCGAGCCTATGCCAATACATAACCTCTTACTGGCAAGGGGTCAGGCAATGGTGTGAAATCTTAACCACATATCATTAAATGCTGACACAATATAAAGGGGGCCACACTCTTGTAGAGAACCCCAACCCTTGTCCCGTCGGGCATCTTGCCTTTACTAGAGTGCTTGCTATGGAAAGCAAGGTCCATATGATTGATGTGTCACCAGTCCATCCATGCACACATGCCACACAGATTAACACTCAACAATCATCATAAGACATGTTATTATAATGCAATGCATAAACAAGTATATATAGTTATGGATGTCATGTTACCATCCAAACACATAAAGTCAAACATTTATAATACTATTACATCTAACATAACCTGACCCTTCACCTGGTGGAAAGAGAAGAAGAAGATTTGAAGTAGGCAAAAGAATTCTTACAAAATCCCATGCAGATTTTCCTAAACAATTGCATAAGTTTTAGATTTAGGTTAAAAGTTTAATAGACCAACGTCAACTAACCTATAAGTTAATTGTAAGGGTCCCAAGACACTCTGGGAACTCTACGGTTAGATTCCCAAGGGATCCCACAATCAAATGGTCTATCTACAGGTCTGTTGGAGGAAAGAAGCCCAGTGGAAATATCCACTGGCACTTATCCGCTGGGTGGGTTATACTTAGCTCGGAGGAATGTTCATCCGGTTTCCATAGCCTTCTAAGCCTATCCTGTAGAAGGGAGCTTTGAGAATAGTTCATTCGGGTGATATCCGCTAGTTGAGTTCACTTCTTTCTAAAGTTATTGGAAGCGCCTAACGGATACATTCTGGTTGGAACATCCTTCAGTTCTGAAATCATCCAGGTGATTACAGAGGCTACCAAGTAACAAAGGGACAAGCTGGTGGAAATATCTGTCGAAATAGATTGTTGGCATAGCCCAAATCATAAGTGTATAAGTGTAGGGCAGTTCGTAGATAGTATCTTGGTAGAATGTTCCTCTAATTGCATTTGTTGACCTAGATCCCGTACAACCAAATTGGAGCCGGATGCAAGGGCTAGTCCTTGCAGCTGGCTCGGATCTGATGGCCTAGCCCTAGAACTAGGGCTTGGCCATGTTCTTGGTCCATTCCTTGAGGAATCCATCCCCAATGGCTTCCCCAAGCCAATTCATTGATGGAATCCCCCACACATAATCTATTGGGTTTATTAGGCCATTTAGGTCATCTAATGAGTTGGTGTTCATGGTTTACTCTAGTTTTATTTTAATGGAGTTTGAGAGTGTTTCCATGGAGGAGAGGGTACTTATTTATAGCGCTTGAAGGAGTGACTGATTTCCCCAAGCTAGTGGTTTAATGGCTAGTGATGGTTGCTTGTTGGAGCTTCTTCAATAAAGTTAGAGCTCCATGGTCTTTACTCCTTCTAGTAGCACTTATGGGAGTGAGGACCACTATTTATAGTAGAGAGAGAGAGAGAGAGAGAGAGAGAGAGAGAGAGCCAAAAGGGTTGACTTTAAGTCCAACCATGGGTTGAACTGGTGGATAGCAATCGGTTGATGTTGCCACCAGCATACATTTGCTGGTTGGGGTAAAAAGCAGCCTTGGATGCTGCTTCCGGCACCCAAACTAATGGTTCTCCTTAGGGGCTCTTCTAAGGTCTCTTAAATGAATTCCATGTTAAGGTAAATGTTATTACCTAGGGGTTGTATGTGTCGTCTTGCTCTAGTTTCGGGTTATACTGCTGACAGAGACGGAAGACCTGCCACAGGCAAAATCCCATTTAGTAGGGGATTTGGGGATTTTGGGTACAGGTCTTACAATTCCCCCAACTTATAAGAATTTCATCCCAAAATTGGTGTCCCTAAGGGTCGCATAATTCATCCCATTATAAATTCTAGGCCTTTGCTTAGGAGCGGGGCCTATTTTAAAAGTAATTTCATAATCAAAATTCAAAATCAATAATGGACGACTGATTTCACTGTCCTTACATGATCACTTGATATTTTTGATCTTAAATCCCTTTTGACTTTACTGTGAACTCAAATATTCAATTTGACATCAATCTTGTTTTTTATTTCTTTCATCACAATCCAGGACCACAAGTGTTGCGATTTCTATAAATGAGATTGCATAAACGATCTCTAGAAGTGACCAGGTCGACTGCACCTATATCATTTGATTGAAGCCTGCATTGGATTAAATAAAGTAATAGGCTTTGACACGAAATTTTATTGTGTTACTTGTGAGGGCTAGGAATTGGGGCACTAATCTTTAGATATCTTACACGGCTAACCTACATCCGAGAACACTATATGCCACTTTCCAGTCTCCTTGACAATCGGTGTGTTAGTACTAATACTTCTTGGAGTAGCAGATACTGTAAGAACTGTATCAAACTAACCCGGTCTTACCACCTTGAACCAGGTCTACCCTTCATGGTCGAGCCAAATGGATCAAGTACGTGAGGGAGATCGCGATCCCAGGTATTAAACTGACCCAAAAACACTAAAATAAGGGGGAGGGTCACATACCCAGCAAGGTAGGGTCGGGCCCCTCCAGTATAAAAGTCAGACCCTGAGTTTTTAACCGGGGGTCGGACATTTTAGAACCAGGGGGCGACGGGATCTCCGACCCCCTCATCGACCCCCAGTCTGCCGACAAAAATCGTGAATTAGGAACTTTCAAAATTTCAATGGTATTCTTTCCTAATCTCAATGGGACTTATTTTGGGAGTTTCTACTCTATAAATAAGACGTCCCTAAGCCTGTTTCACTCCTTTTAGAACCCTAATTGGATTGAGAGAAAGAGAAGAGAAGGAGAAGAGAAAGAGAAGAGAAGGAAAGTGGAGAAGAAGACCAAAGAGAAGGCTTCAGAGAAACCCGCCTAATTCTCAGGTATGGATACTATCTCCATGTAATTCTACAGACCTTAGAATAGATAGTAAAGAGGGAATGATCTAGGAGAAACCCAAATCATCCATCCATGGTTAGGTTTTCATGGAAAACCATGGGAGAGATCATAAAAACCATATAGGTGAATGAACTACGGTTCTAGACCATAGAACATGTGTTGAATGGATTGTAGAAGCAAGCCATAGGACCCCAAACACGAATTAATGGACTGTAGGATGAAATTTGACTAAACCCACAGGGGCTCGCACGGGGGTCGATGGCCAATCGACCCTACCAGACCCTAACATTCGACCCCTAGTGTTCGGGAAGTCCAGAATCTAGGTGGTAGCACCCAGGGTCGATGGAACCTCTGACCCTGGCATCGACCCCCAGTTGACAGCATGCTTTTTAAAATCAGAATTAATTCTAATTAAATTCTATCGACTTGATTAGGTATTCTAGTGATATAATATTGATATTTAGTTGATTCTTAAAGCTTGAAAGAGGATCTACGATCAAGCAAAGGTGAGGGAACAAGACCTAAACTAATTGGTTAATAATAAATTATTTTATTCTTGAGTCCAATGCCATGATTGATTCTATGCGTGTATGCTTGTTATGTGCATTCAACATATCATCCGATATTTCTATTATTACTGTTCATGCATATTTAAATTATTATTTATAACATGATGATGATGATGATAGGATTAGGCATGTGAATGTATGTGTGTAGTTAGTGTGCTTGATGCGAGCGAGTATCAGGGGGTGTCATAGGCCGGGCCTCAGCACTCTAGCTCTATCTCTAACTCAAGCCTTGTCCATTGACATCGTCATATCGCCATTACCTTAGCTGAACTATTACGTCGTAGTGTATGAGGGGAGGTGGTCTCGGGCCGTGTAGTCTCTGACTCTGCCGGGGGGCCTTAGCCCTATCTCTATGGACGTATTGAGGGATGTTGGGGTGAGGCCTTGGATACACTGATTGGCATTAGGATTGGTTAGTTGCGAGCCCAGTTTGCAAGCCCTCGCCAGCAGGGGCTTACGAGTTGGTATGGGTAGGGTATCAGGGGAAGTGTCATAGGTCGGGCCTCAGCACTTTAGCTCTATCTCTATTCCATGATGGGTGCATGTGGGACGACGAGTAACCGGGTTATTTGGGCGGCTTCACACACTCGTGTATAGAGGTGCGGCGGCCACCTATCCTTTCTATAGCACATTGCAAACTTTTTTATCAGACCAAAGATATGAATTGAATGCATGCATATGTTTGTTGCATTGTTTTGTTTGCTCACTGAGCCATGATATGTGTTCACCCTCTCGACGTCGAATATTTTTAGTTGATGATGCAGGTACCACTGTTGAAGATTATATGAGTGCTTCGGTGTACGTGCATATTGTTGCAATGGAAGCCGAAGACTTAGTGGATACGCATGACTCCTCATGCAAGTGCAACTCATGCGTATTCGATTAGATTTTTCATTTGAATTTATTAAGTAAATGTAATTGATATTTTATTTATTTATGTCTCAGTTGATACAACATAATTTGATACTTTATTTATGATTGTCACAATTAGATTCCTCAGTTCATTTACTGTAAGACTTCCGCTATTGTGTATTTATTCTGATTATGGTTGTGGATGTGCATGGTTTTATTTTTAATGGACATAGCCTATTAGAGATCCTAGTTGAACCATTGGTCTATTAGCGGTTCATCACACTGTTTTGAATGGTGCAAAATTGGGGTGTGACAGATACTGCATGGGCGGCCACGGTAGTTATGAATTGCGAAGAATTTGAATTGTTGTTCCTGAAGGCCTTATATGAATCCCTCCACAATCATTGTAATTTCCACTAAAACTAAAGCTGGTGTGGAATCATGTTGTACTGCTTATTCCAATTTCGATAATAACTCCTGCTGAAAATCTAGCAATTGATGATGGATGAACGATTAAAATTTATCTACAAAACTTAAGATATTCGTGGTCTTCTAAAGAAATGGAGGTGGAGGCACAGAACATCCCAACCTATTACTGGCATCATCAGTACTAGGTGGCTCAGAGTCTGAAGAATGTCGTGCATTGTTAGAGATACATGATGTCATCTACCAAGGCACAACGAGAATAAATCTAGAGAACATATGTGCATCAACAAAATCAAGGACATCATCTAAAAGATGCATAATGATAGCTAGACTCAAATGTTAGAATGTATAGAATTTTTCCAAAATTACTATACTACTTTCCAATTCCTAGTAGTAGTGAGGTATTTGCCATGAAACATTAAGGCAATATCCTTTCATATACTCTCATATCAAAGAGTTTCTCAAGATTAACCTATGGTCAACTTTTGCTATCCCAGTCAATTTTCTTTCGCTTCCATTGCATTAAACTCATTACCTAGAGTAAAGCTAGATTTCAACTAGCACTTCCAAGAGACCAAGGTAAGTGGTCATCCCTACAACTAAATCTGGAGTTTAGACGTGCGTTAGTAAAAATCAATTGTAATTTATACACAACAATCATTTCATTTTTTTTGCTCACCTAAAACTCACACCCAATCATACAAACACGAGTGGGGAGCCATAATCTTACAATCCAAATTGAAAGGCAGGAAAATAAAACCAAACAGTTACTCTTTGGAATCAACCGGTGGAGTTAAGCCTGTGGAAAGATCTGCCAGTTGGTAACCACTGGTTAGGCCAATTGTTTGAGATTTCTATGGGTGCCCGGTGGTAGGTACCCAGGTGGAAATGCCCGCCAGTTAATATTTGCCAATTAGGCCAAGAATTTCTAAGGACCCTACTGTGAGTAATTGGAGGAAATTTCAATTGGAACTGTAATCATCCAGTTATTCATAGAAACTCAAGTTTGCTTTGTAAACCTATCCGGCAGAAATAGGCAGGTGGAAAGGGCGGAGGCCGGTCGGCCGTTTCCTACAAAATAGTAAGCCAATAAAAGGCTCATGGGTCTTTAACTTTAAACCCACAAAATCTACCAAGCTGATGAAAAGTTTATTTTCTAACGGATGAGTTCCAAAGTGGTTCCCAAGGGATTTCTACTCCATTTCTACTCAAATTAATCCTCTTGAAGCGAATCTGCGATAAGTTCTTGTACTTTTCCCTATTTCATTCCATTTCAAGTTACTTTTCCCATTTTTTTTGAAAGCCTAGATGGCATACATAGTGTTTCTTAGTGTTTCTATATTATGTTATATGCTTTTATGTACCATCTGAAATCCTTAGCGTTGGTTGCACCTTTGCATTCATGCATAAAAATTGCCATAGAAATAATTCAACATTTTTTTTAATCCTAAGGCGTGTTTCCCCTAAGCCTTCAAAACTTTCCAAGGTTTTCATTGGTATTTGATAGGTTGTCAGCACCCTATCTTTTTCTATCTTTCTCTAGTTCAAAACTCTTAATTTCCCATTAACAAGGCAGATTTGTTCGGAATTGACATTCCTGTTGAAAAGCAGACTCGTGCGTAATAGATATTTTCCCACTAAAAAGCATATTCGTGCAAAGTCGACATTTACAATCAAGAATTTCTTCTCACCAAGCATCATAAGGGAGAAACCATGGCTCAACTTTCTAACATTCTCCCTTGACAATGCAGGTTCGGATGGAATCAGGATTTGTTCACACTAAAAAGCAGATTTACACGGAATCAATGTTTACAATCGGGATCTCTCCTCCTCAAGGATCACAAAGGAATAAAACCACAATTGAGCATCCAACTCTAAACTAGAAAAGGTAAGAAAGGAGAATACACAGTCTAGTTGTCACCCAATCATCCAGTTATCACTCAGTCTTTTAATTGTCACTCAATTGTCTAGTCATCACCTAGGGACTCAATTGCCACCCAGGGTCGTCCTTGTCATTCAGTTCTCACTTAGGGTCACCTCTCATCCATCCAGATAGCATCCAGGGACACCCTTGACTTCTAGGTTTACCCACAGTCTAGTTGTCACCTGAGCACCCAATTGCCACCTAGGGTCATCCGTGTCATCCAATTGTCTCTCAGGGTCACCACTTATCCATCCAGATGGCAGCTAGGGTCATCCCTTAACATCTAGCGTCATCCAGTCGGCTGGTGGTCACCCCATGGTGTAATTGTCACTTGGTTGTCTAGTTATCACTCGGCCACCTTGTGTCACCTAGTGTTACATAGATCAATAAAAATGTCACCTCTACCCTACCTAATCTTTAAGTGGAAGGAGAGAGAGAGAAGAGATAGAAAGAAAAGAGAAAGAGAGAGAGAGAGAGAGGAGATATGAAGAAAAGAAAAAGAGAAAGAGAGAGAGAGAGAGAGAGAGAGAGCATGAAGGTGTAGCCTAAGCCAACCTAAAGAGGGCTAGCTTAAGCTAGCCCCCATGAGGAGGCTGGCCCATGTCAGCCACAAGGGGGTCAAATTTCGGCCCCCCTTGTTGTAGCAAGCAAACAAAATATGTAAAAATATATAATTATATAAATATATATTGATAAGTAGGATAAAAAAAAGGAAATGGATCTTTGTTTGTCAAAAGATCCTTTGACTTTGTAGGTTGAAAAATAAGAAAAAGAAAATTTTAATTTGGAAGATTTAATAAAATGCAAAGTTGAAAACCAAAGCTAGCAAGAAGAGATTCTTCTTTGAAAAGATTACATTGAGTCTAAACATGGGAATCCCCTACTAGGCAATATTGTCAACAATAAGATTGATTCTTATTGTCAAGAAGACCTTTTAAAACAAAAAAGAAAATCTTATTTTAAGAGAGAGATAGCTTGGAAACAAGAAAGATAACTAGGTCTTGTCTTAGAGAGGCTATAAAACAACAATCTAATGGTTAGTAAAGGGGTTCCAAATTTCGGTTTCAAGGGAAAGGAAGCTAGCTACAAAATTCAACCATGGTGCTAGGGAAGGGAGAAAAAGAGAGAAAAAAAAAATCTTTTGTTATGTTCTTCATCCAACCTTAGTGCAAGAAGCCCTATTATCTTTGGGAGATCATTTTCTTTACTCTTTTTTCAAGGTAAGTTTCTCAAACCAATATTTATACATACAAGAATGATGATATATTCATGTGAGATGTGAGGGACATGCATGTAGGAATGGTCTATGCATATGAAGAAGTGATAGATGCATGAGAATGATATATATATATATATGATGATACTAGTTATTATAATTGAATGTTGATATATGCATGTGGTAACATTAGATTTATGCATGGATGGTGGTATATGCATGATGATAATAGTTATTAGATCATGAATGATGATATATACATGTGATAACATTAGATCTATGCATGAATGATGATATATGCATGGTGATAACATGATATAGATGCATGAATGATGATATATGCATGTAATAACATTAGATCTATGCATGGATGATGATATATGCACGGTGATAATATGATATATATGTATGAATGATGATATATGCATGGTGATAACATGATATAAATGCATGAATGATGATATATATATATATATATATATATATATATATATATATATATATATATATATATATATATATATATATATATATATATATATATATATATATAAATGATGATAATGATGATATATGCATTGTAATAATAAGATATAGATGCATGGGATCATTTGATATCTATGTGATGAATGTTATTTACAAATATGTCGTCTCTTGATGAATGTTATTTACAAGTATGTCATGTCACACCCCAATTTTGATACATACACAATAGGGAGTATGACTGAACTAACACACAATTTATGTTCAGTCCAACTTAGAATCATGTAAGTCATGTGAACCTCCACCAACCCCACACTAGTTAAATGCCAAAAAACATGAGTCAAAGTAAATACAATAGTGAAAATATAACTAAGTAAACTAAGCTTTTATTTGATAATTGAATAAACTAATACTGAATTGTTTGTCTTATTCTGAATCCACATCAAACAATCAAAGAGGTTCATAAAGTAACTTTAAATACTTGAATCCATAATTAAAAGTTGTACATAAAAGTTCAATAAAAAATAAATGCTTGAGTCAATTCCTTCACTCGAACACGTAAGCATCACATTCACAATCCCCATCGTGCTCTTCCTCCTCCCGTGTTTGTAGACCTAGCTGAGCGAGGTTAGTGACGATTGGAGCATTCACATAAACAGAAATGGTTGTCCCTGTAACATCATCTAAAAAAATAGCATATACAAGGGTATGCTCTCCAACTTAAGCTTAGTGAGAAACAGACAAGCAAGCAAGCAATAATGTATGATCAATTTATTACACATAATAAGGGTTTGGTATAATGTACGCTAGTGTTAAGGTAAGACGTGATCACACTCACCAAAGCTGACCATAACCTCCATGCACAGGAGATAATGTACACTTGTCAGCCTACATCGATAGCTCTGGTGAAGCAACGTGTCTCCTATATAGAAAGTGAGAGAGCAGAGGTCTAGCCAGTGATGATCCAACAAATATTACCACCACCTCCCCTTCATCCCCCATCTATAACAATACCTGACCCCCTGTTGGCCAAGGTCGCATACATGGGTAATTCCACTAACTAATTCTAAATGTCATCCTATGAACCCCCTTGATACCTTAACAAAAATCCCAGGCCTTCCATCATCCCCCCTAGGCGCTATCAATCCATTAGGATACAAGGCAGTCCATGGCAAATTTTGCATAGTAGGTCTTGTAAGACCCGCACTCCGTGAACCGATCTAAACCTTGATTTCATGTCGTAACAGGTCTTCCGATCATCACCGGGCTAGACGGGACGAGCGGATGACAAACAGGTACGAAATCGGAACAAAGACGGTCAAATAATCATTATTTTATGTTGACCGGTCGATGGTACCCGTCTACATACCGGTCGATCGATCAACTCTGCGCAGTTGACTACGGAGATTTGGAATTGGATCTCTGTGGGTCCCACTTTTCTAAACCCTAATACCTGGACCTTCCTAATCCTAATAGGGTTACTAAACCCTAATCCTAGCCTATATAAACACCTCTAAACCTCCTCAAATCCTTTCCATTATTCCTCACAAACCCTAGAAAGGAGAAGGAGGTTGGAGAAGGAGAAGAAGCTAGGAAGAAGAAGGAAGTACCGCCCTTGCCGTTCGACGACGGTCACCTTACGCTAGTCAACGGTAAGTGTTTGAATCATTCTTCTTACTTTATGACTCTAGGATAGTTGTATGGGTGGATCAATACCATGCAAACCAGGTATTGATCTAAAACCCTAATTGGCCATTAAACCCTAAATTTCTGTCAAACCCTAGATTCGAGTTCTAGGATGATGTTCATCGAAACTAGAGTTGGATGAGTGGGAGATAACTCTAACTCAAAGCTCAGACTTAGAATGGATATGAGAAACCTTGAAAACCATGGAGAATGATCGACGGCAGTCGAAAAACCCAAAGTATGTCTTTCGGAGACATAGCGGTCGACCATACCGGTCGCCAGTTTTCTCACAGAGCTGCGATCGGTATGTTGTGACTGGTCAGCTCTGAAAGGCTGGTTTTGGACTTTGTTGGTTTTCTGACCAACGTGAAACCCAAAGAACTATTCCAATGGAACCCTAATATAATGTAGGACTCTGTGATAGCACGTTTGGATCTTACGACGTGGAGCGAGCTATCAAACGAGTGTCAGGTAAGGGAATATGACCTAAACCCTAATAATTAATGGACAATAAATCTTTGTTAATGACCTTGAATATATGATGTGATGTTTGTGCATATTCACATGCCATCTTTTATTTTTAATTATTATTATTGTTCATGCATATTCCATATGATAGGATGTGATTGTTAGGCATGTGGTTGTTTTCGTTGGAGTATGGAATGGGAAGGGCATGGGGGCCTGGGATCATTCCTCACTCTGGAACCTTTTGTAGTATTCTATTTTAACATGCTTGGTACGGGTGGGGTATCAGGGGAAGGTCGTGGCACGGTGGTCTCCAATGTTGATGTTGACGTGGCCATGATGATGTGACACTGTGGTCTCTGATGTTGACGCTGGCCTGGTCACGATGCTTTAGCTCTATCTCTATGCCGTAGGGAGTTATGTTGGGATAGGGTCTACCTACGTATTGTTCTATCCTAGCGTGTTAGTTGCAGATAGGGTATCAGGGAGAGGTGAGGTATTGTGGTCTCCAGCCCGGCCTGTACGCTCTAGCTCTATCTTTATGCCGTAGACGGCTGTACTGGGATAGAGCCTACATTAATGACATATAGGATTAGTTAGTTGCGAGCCCAGTTTGCAAGCCCTGGCCAGTAGGGGCTTAGGTACTGGTATAGGTGGAGTATCAGGGGAGGCGCGGGTATACCTTAGCTCTACCTCTATCCCATGGTGGGTGCATATGGGTCGATGGTAGTGTGTTCTACTGTGCGGTGCCACACACTCGTGTATAGAGGTGCGGAGGCCACCAAACCTTTCTATAGCACATTGCAAACTTAAACCAGACCACAACATAAAATGATTGTTACTCATGCATAATATTGTAAAACTGTCTGATTGTCTTACTGAGCTAAGTTGTGAGCTCACCCTTTGTACGTACATTATTTTTAGATGTTGATGCAGGTTACACGGTGGATGACTATATGAACGCTCCGGCGTATGGTGGCGTTGCTGCCCTGGACGTACAGGCAGTAGAGGACGAGCATGACGCTTCATGCGAGTGTTCTTTCTGCGTGTACCTTTGATTTTATTTATTTATTTTTAGTTATTTTCAGTTGGATTAAGTGGATGTAAGGATATTATATTTTATGTTTGGAAATTTGGATAATTGATTATGTTATTTAAATTTATCAATAGATACTCAGTTCATTTATTTAAAAACTTTCGTTGTATTATTTATATTCTAATTGTGGTTATGTGCAATGGTTTGTATGAGTGGACATGGTCTATTCGAGATCCTGGTGTGAATCGTTGGTTCAATGACGGTTCACTCACACCATTCTGGTTGGATCAGAATTGGGGTGTGACAGGTCTGATCCTACGGTGTTCGATCATTTCATAACTTTCCACACAACATCATTGATCACATAATCACAAGATACAATATATTAATGCAAACCATGGAAACTACAGATATTGGATGACATGTTATTAATCAAGATGCAATACAGGTAGGCAAGTGATTAGAAACTGTAAGGGGGGGGGGGGAATATCACCCAATGGAAATCTTACACGTGTCAAGCTTCACCTTCGGAGCCGACCGCTCTGAGTATCTTGCGCTGGGCTTATGAGGCATTCGGTATCTTACGCCCGGCCTCTCATGCGCCTGGCATGTCTCACTCGTCCTATGCCGTCTAGTTATCATCATCTATGGTAGCACTCGGAGTCATAGTCCTACTCGGCTATGTTTCCCAGTCGGTAGTCAGAGTCCTAATGTGATTATGCTACGTCTGAGGAGTCCTTCTCCCAGTCTGATACGACGCCGACTATCGCGGTCCGTGATTACTCATACGTTGACATGTGTCAATCCCAGAGCTGATCGACCTAGCTTCCTTGGCTAAGGGCTCCTACTCCTACTCGGAGTCTACCACACGGGTGTCCCTCAGAGTGACATGTGGCAATCCTATTGGCAGTCTACTCCCCTGAGTCCTGCTACCTCCATGCTTCTTCTCAATCTATAAGTAGAGGACAATCCCTCAAGGTAAGCTCAGTTACTAATTCACAGTCTCTCTCTCATTCATCATTCTCGCACGCTCAAACTCTCTCATCGTCCCACACTCTTTAAACTGGAGATAGCTTTCTGATATCTCTTGACTGTTTACATTGGGAATTTGACTTAGGCATCGGAGTGTACCCAGGGCTGAGGCGCCCAGCTCCCTTGTCTCATCTTTGTGATTGCAGGTTACTCGGATCGCAGACCGGCGGGCGATTTCCAACCGTAACAGTTTGGCATCCATCTTGGGGCCTCTTTTGACTGAGTTTGAAGATTAGCGCGCGAGCAGTCTGGTTTCAATGGCTCATAGGAGAACTCGAGCATAGGCATCTCATGCACCTTCGGAGCTGTCTGTGCAGGTTCAGGTAGGTAGCAGTGGAAGTACGACGAGGACGAACCGTGCTCCCACGTCTGTACCAGCACCAATACCACCACCGGTACGAACACCAGTTCCAACTCATACGCCAACGGCGACGGCGCCACCACGACCTCCTCAGTATGTTACTCGTTAGCATTTTGATGAGTTGAGACAAAAAATCGAACAGTTGGCTAGAGCCTTGAGGGGTGCTAGAGCAAGCGGTTCGACAGCGGGAGGAGAAAATCCCCAACCGGTATCGAATGTGCCCCCTGAAGCCCCGCCAGCGGTCCATCCACAGTCGGCGCCGACGGCTTCTACCAGAACCTTGCCGAGCAATCCCCCCATGGGAGATCAAGCACCCGCACGGAGTGTGGCGGGGTCAGCCGCTCGGCATCCCCCGGCAAATCAGCACAGGCGCCGGTAGCGCCACCTCCGGTGAGAGGCGCGAGGTCCTTCCTCGACACCCTCCGCCAGGAGAGGGTTAATGTAGAGACACCAGCAACGGTTGTGCCACCTCTGGATATGCCTCATTCAAAGGTCGAGGGGCGTTTACTGGAGCTAACCACTTGGCTTCAGCAGGTGGAGCAGAACCGGGTAGCTTCGCCGAGGACGGCCTATACTGCCATTACGGAACTCTCGGACGAGATCATGAGGGCACCCCCTCCTAACAACTTCAAGATGCTGGTCCTGGACTCGTACAATGGGAGTACCGACTCCGAGCAGCATCTGGATGCGTTCGTCTCTACGATGCTATTCTATCCTCTGAGCGACAGCCTTATCTGCAGAGCGTTTCCTTTAACGCTCCGAGGTGCCGCTCGTACATGGTTTAATAACCTGCCTCCGAGGAGTATTACTTCGTTCGAGCAATTATCGAACAAATTCCTGATGCACTTCCAGGCCAGCCGAGTGCGCAAGAAGACATCTTATCACCTGTCTACGGTGAAACAGCAAAAAGACGAGTCCTTGAGGGACTTTATCAAGCGCTTCAATGCTGAAGTGCTGGAAATCAAGGACGTCGAGCCCGCAGTGCACATGTCCAACCTGCAGGTCGGGGTCACCGACGGGCAGCTTTGTTGGTCTCTTGCCAAAAAGCCGCCCAAGAATCTGGATGACCTGCTAGCCAGGTGTGAGAAGTATGCCGCAGCAGACGAGACGACAAAGGCTCAAAAGAGTAATACGGTCAACAACCTGAAGGCCGATCCTATGCTTGACGACAAGAAGAGATCTGAGTCGGCCGACCAGGCGCCGAACTCAGTCGACCACAAGTCCCAGTTGTAAACCGGACCCCCTGAGGGCATCCGCATGATTTCTTTTAATACAAGAAGTGATTTCATTCAGAGTGCAGCAAGCAACACTTAGCAAAACCACTCCTTCCGGTATGGCCGACCTGCCCACTAGCCCATGCAGGCTTGGGTAGCATGCCGGCCCCTACGACCTTGCCTACTCGTACCCCCCAGCGAGTGCGAGTAGCATGCAAACGATTGTACGATCGGCCTACCCCCGCCCAGAGTCCGGGACCAACAAAGCCATTTTTCGAAAATACCTAAGTGTTCTCGGCCGGCCAAAGCACTGAGCCAATAATACTCCCAGGATAGGGGCACCTTTGCCATTTCTCGAAACAGAACCAGCGCTCGGACCGAGCCGCACTCAACATTGTTCGCACTCAGCATTACTACTTAATTATCCTCGGCCTACCAGATTGCCGAGCCGACAACACTTCCGGGGTAACCGCAGAATGGCCAACCTCATGGCCGACCAGCTCACGACCGACCTCAGGACCGGCATGCTCGCGGCTGACTTGTCCACGGCCGACCAGCTCACGGCCGACCTCAGGACCGACCTGCTCGCGGCTGACTTGTTCTTGACCAACCAGCTTATGGCCGACCTTCTCATGGTCAACTTGCTCACTGCTGATTAGCTCTCGGATGACTTCCCAGCGCCGACCAGATCATGGCCGATCAACTTACGGTCAGCTTGCTCAGGGGTAACTTGCTCACAGTCGACTGGCTCAAGGCTGACTTGCCCTTGGGCGACTTCAGCATCTATGCCGTTCCATTCGGCTTACTCAAGTCCAACGGACTTACACAATCAATGCCAACCAGTGCGTATTGAAGACAACACTTCAAACGTACTCGACATTGCACGGAGTAATACCGACTACACTCCAGGGGTACCATAGCATGCACTCAGCAACACAACAAATAAAGACATTGGAAAAGAAAAAAGTACTACAAATTACGGCCGACCGTGAAAGGCCGACCAACGAATGAGTGCCATGTCAGTGGCCGACCCCGAAGGACTGACTGTGCCATATCAACGACCGATCATGAAGGCCGACTGTGCTATGTCAGTGGCCGACCCCGAAGGGCCGACTGTGACATATTAACGACGGATCATGAAGGCCGACTGTGCTATGTCAGTGACCGACCCTGAAGGGCCGACTGTACCATATCAACTACAGACCATGAAGGTCGACTGTGCTATGTTAGTGGCCGACCACGAAGGGCCCACTATGCCATATCAATGACCGACGACGATCCAAGCCTGCTAGGGGCACCCGACGTTCACAGTCGCAAATCTAGAGGTCTTTTGTTCCAATAAGGGTCTACAGTGCAAAGTTCAACAACTCTCCAATGCCGTTCCATTCGGCTTCATCATACCTGAATTTGCCTACTCTGGTCCACAAGAAGACCAGAGTAGCACGCAGACCATACCTGAATCTTCCTACCCCGGTCCACAAGCAGACCTCGATAGCACATAGACCATACCTGAATCTGCCTACCCCGGTCCACAAGCAGACCTCGGTAGCACGTAGACCATACTTGAATCTACCTACCACGGTCCACAAGCAGACCTCGGTAGCATGCAGACCATACTCAAATCTACCTACCACGATCCACAAGCAGACCTCGGTAGCACGCAGACCATACTTGAATCTGCCTACCACGGTCCATAAGTAGACCTTGGTAGCATGTAGACCATACTCGAATCTGCCTACCACAGTCCACAAGCAGCCTCGATAGCACGCAGACCATACTTGAATCTGCTTACTTTGGTCCACAAGCAGACCAGAGTAACACGCAGACCATACCTGAATCTGCCTACTTACATCAACACTCGGCACATTCAACACTTAGCAATTTCTCTAGTCCTCTACAAATGCACTTGGCATAGCAACATGCAATACTGACTAGTCGGACTCGGCCAAACTATTAGCTGTCGAGGCTGCCAACCAAAGGACATTTGCACTATCAAATCCCTCACATCCGACAGTGCAAGGGGCATTTGTTAGGGGGGAAAATATCACCCAATCAAAATCTTACACGTGTTAAGCTTCACCTTCGGAGCCGACCGCTCGGAGTATCTTGTGCTCGGCTTATGAGGCATTCGGTATCTTACGCCCGGCCTCTCATGTGCGCGGCATGTCTCACTCGTCCTATGCCGTCTAGTTATCATCATATATGGTAGCGCTCGGAGTCATAGTCCTACCCGGCTACGTTTCCCAATCGGTAGTCAGAGTCCTAATGTGATTATGCTACGTCCGAGGAGTCCTTCTCCCAGTCTAGTACGAGCCAACTATCGTGGTCCGTGATTACTCATACGTTGACATGTGTCAGTCCCAGAGCTGACCGACCTAGCTTCCTTAGCTAAGGTCTCCTACTCCTACTCGGAGTCTACCATACGGGTGTCCCTCAGAGTGACACGTGGCAATCCTATTGGCAGTTTACTCCCCTGAGTCTTGGTACCTCCATACTTCTTCCCAATCTATAAGTAGAGGACAATCCCTCAAGGTAAGCTTAGTTACTAATTCACAGTCTCTCTCTCATTCATCATTCTCGCACGCTCAAACTCTCTCATCGTCCCACACTCTTTAAACTGGAGATAGCTTTCTGGTATCTCTTGACTGTTTACATTGGGAATCTAACTTAGGCATCGTAGTGTACCCGGGGCTTAGGCACCCAACTCCCTTGTCTCATCTTTGTGATTACAGGTTACTCAGATCTTAGACCGGCGGGCGATTTCCAATCGTAACAGAAACACACCAAAATAAGTCAAGGTTCTTGTCCCTCACCTAAAATACGATTAACTCTATAATTCACACTATGTGAGTTGATCTTGGTTACACACGTGTCACATAATATGTAAGTGAAGTTATTAGTTACAATGTGAAATGAGGTAGCTTGATACAAGGCTTTTTGGCACTAATAGGTTGCAGATCCGGTTGCAACAGTTGTGCAACCGGTATTGATTTCGATTACTCTCTGGAACCATCTGTTTCCATCTAGTCGCAGCTTTAGTTGTTGCAGGCATGCAACCGATGCTGCTGTCGGTTATATACTGAAGCATTACTGAATGCATCATGTTATAGATTTGGTGGCAACAATCATGCAACCATTATTGAAACCGGACCTACCCAGAGAGGCTCGTCTATAGGCTTGGTCTTCCTGGAGACACGGATCTTGCCTACAAAACTCCCTCTGAATACCATTCTAGACTTCTATTGTGGAAGTCTATCAACGGATCATCTGGCCGGAGTTCCGACAATGGGTTCTAACTATAGCCTAAGGCTTAGCGAGGTTGATTAGGGACACACCTCTTAGGTCTAGGGTTCATTAACTTGTACTTAACCATAGATTGGCTCAAGGTCTAACCTGAGCCGATTTTGAAGGAGCCTTCTTTGGAATAGAGCAATGTTAACCTTCTCATCCATTAATGGAGAGAAAACTCCAACATGAGTAAAGGTTCAAAGTTTCCCTAATGGGATATCAACTAATATAATTTGTCTACAACATCTAGTTACATAGCTTACCAGTGGTGTGCTTGAATGGGTACGTATTATTGACGAATGGTACCGGTGGTTCTCCGAGTATGCTCTCCCTACTATGCTTATTCTTCTTCCTTCAACTCTCCTCCCTCTTAAAAATACGATAGATCTTTTGTGAAGTATGTATACTCTCTAGAGAGGGTTTGGAGTAGTTTAATCTCCTTAGAGTCTCCCTCATATGTAAGACTCCTTTGGTGAGTGGAAGACTAGGGAGAATCTACCAAGTGGCAAATAGAGAGATGGGAAAGGGATTCCACTCCTTCCAGGTAGTTGGAGTGAGGTAGGACCTACTGGGTCTTGTTCTTAGGTCCAGGGAATATCCCTCTTAACCAAAATTTAGATTTGACAAGTGTCAACTAGCAAGTAGGCTTCTTAGCTTATCCGATTGCATCATCCGGTCTTTAAAAGTCAGAGGTCTTCCGACCGATTATTGCAATCAGTATCCTATTTGGTTACTAGCTGACATGACATAGGCATGGTTCAGAAATTTTTAGCACCTAGTTTTAGGTTGCCATAACATCGGGTCCATCAATGGTGGAAAACCTTGGCACAGGAAGAAAACCAAGTTAGATTGGGTTTTTTGTGTGCTGGTTTTACAATTCCCTCATCCTTAAAAGAATTTCATCTCCGAAATTTCTACTTACCCGAGGGTCCAAATACATGAGGATATCTCTTCTTCATTGACTCCTCTTCCTCCCAAGATAGGTCTTCTACGTGCTGATTCTTTCATATTACCTTGATGTAATGGACGTCTCGATTTCTTAGGTGTTGAACCTTCCTGTCTAAGATCTACTGAGGTTCATGTTTGAAGGTTAGGTCTTCATTTAGCTCAGAATGATCTACTTTTAATATATGAGACAGGTCTAAGACATATTTCTTCAACATTGAGACGTGGAATATGTCGTGCACTCTTGCTAGAAAAGATGGCAATGCTAATTGATATGCCACTGCTCCACATCTTCTTATGATCTCGTATAGTCCCACATACCTAGGGCTTAATTTTCCTTTTTTGCCAAAGCGTTTCAGTCCTCTCAAAGGTGAAATTTTCAGAAAGGCCTTGTCTCCCACACAAACTCTATATCCTTCCTTCTTACATCAGAATAGATTTTCTGTCGAGTTTGTGCAACTTTGATTCTTTCTTTAATTAGATCAACTTCTTGACACATTTCTTGGATGAAGTCTGGCCTAAAAATCCTTCTCCCACCAGCTTCTTCCCAATACAGTGGTGTTCGGCACCTTTTTCCATATAAGGCTTCGTAGGGGGCCATGCCAATGGTGCCTTGATAGTTCTTGTAGGAAAACTCCATCAAAAGTAGCTTTTCATCCCAACCTCCTTTGAAGTCAATGGCATAGGCACGGAGCATATCTTCTAAGCTCTGGATCATCCTTTTGACTGGCCGTCAGTCTGAGGATGGAAGGCTATACTAAACTTTAGCTCGGTGCACATTGCATGCTATAGGCCCTCCCAAAACTTGGAAGTGAACCTAGGGTCTTTATCCGACACTATGCTTTGTGGCACACCATGTTGATGAACTATGTGATTTACATACAACTGAGCCAGCTTGTCCATGGTGTACTATGATCGTATGGCTATGAACCTTGCTGTCTTGGTCAGTCTATCAATGATTACCCAAATAATGTCCACAGCTCTAGGTATCAAGGGTAGGCTGATGACGAAATCCATGGTGATATAATCCCATTTTCATTCAAGTACCGGTAGTAGCTGCAGTACTCCAGACAATTTCTACCATACTTCTTTCACTTATTTGCAAGTCAAATACTTGTAAACAGAGCTTGCTATATCTGCCTTCGTTCCTCTCGCCATACTATCCTCTTTAAGTCGTGGTACATTATTGTACTACTTGGATAAGCTGAATAGGGAGCGTTATGAGCTTCCTTTAATATTTTTTCCTTAATATCATCAGTTGTCGCAGGAATGCAAAGCCTACCTCAAAATTTGAGTGCACCATCCTAAGGGATAGTAAAGGCGTGGTCTAGTTTTCCTCTGTGTAGGTCTTCCTTCAGAGTTCTGAGGTAAGGGTCCATTGGTAGCTCTTTTATTAATTCAGTAACCAGCTCTGGCTTTATTTGCAAGGTTACAAAAACACTTGTAAGTTCACAGATCACTTTGTCCCCTAGGGATCCTTCTGATACATCTAGGTTCTTTCGTGCTTTATTTCTAATTTCTGGTAAATACTGGTTGAGCCGAGTCAGTCTCGATCCCTTCCTTGGGTCTAGTCAAGCTCTTTTTACTTAGTGCATCAACTATGACATTGGCCTTAACTGGGTGATAAAAGACCTCACAATCATAATCTTTAGCAATTCCACCCACCTTCACTATCTCATATTTAAATCCTTCTATGTAAACAGATAAGTGAGACTCTTATGGTCTGATTTGATTTGAAACTTTTCTCCACATAAATAATGTCTCCATGCCATGAAAGTGAAAACTACTGCTGCTAATTCGAGGTCATGAGTGGGGTAATTTTTCTCATGCTTCTTCAATTGTCTCCAGGCAGAAGCTATGACCTGGTCTCCATGCATGAGCACGCATCTCAAGCCTAGCTTGGAGGCATTGGTGTACAAAGTGAATGATTCGTTTGGCTTTGGAATTGTCAATATAGGGGCTGAGACCAATCTATCCTTTAGAGTCTAGAAACTCCTCTCACATTGGTCTCATCAAATAAATTTCTCTCCCTTCTACTAACCTACAGTAATACCCGATTAAACCCAAAAAGCTACGAACTTCTATAACAATCTTGGGCACTTCCCAGTTTATAATGGCTTTGATTTTGTTGGGATCCACCTTGATTCCTTTGGCTAACACTACGTGACCTAGGAAAGCCACTTTGTCTAGCCAAAAATCACACTTTCTGAACTTGGCGTAAAGTGTCTTCTCTCTCAACCTTTGCAATGCTGAACACAAGTGCACCTTATGGTCCTCCTCATTTCAAGATAAATCAAGACGTCATTGATGAAAACTATGATTGAGGTATCTCACATGTCATGAAACTCTCAGTTCATAAGTTCTACAAAACGATGTAGGAGTGTTTTTCAGTCCAAAAGATATGACTAGGAACTCATAGTGTCCATACCTAGTTCAAAAAGCTATCTTAGGTATGTCACTCTCCTTGTTCTTCAACAGGTGATATCCTGATCTGAGATCAATCTTCGAAAACATAGCAACACCTTGAAGTTGATCCAATAAGTCATTGATACACGATAGTAGGTACCGATTCTTGATGGTCAATTTATTCAGCTCCTGATAGTCTATACATAGACATACGTTGCCATCCTTCTTCTTCACAAACAATACTAGTACACCCCAAGGAGAAACGTTGGGTTTGATAAAACCCTTCTCTAGTAATTCTTGTAGTTGTACCTTCAATTCCTTGAGTTCGGTAGGCACCATTCAATATGGAGCTTTAGATACTAGTGCTGACCTTGGTAGCAGATCTATGACAAACTCTGTTGCTCGATCTGGTGGTAATCTTGGTATATTTTCAAGGAATACATCTGAAAATTCCCTCACTACCTCCAAGTCTTTAGCCGTGGTCATTCAGCTATGACATCGAGAATGGTCACTAGAAATCCTATACCACCCTTCTATAGACATCTAATTGCCTTTAGTATAGAAAGGAATAATTTCCTCTTCTTTGGTTTCTTGTCCCCAATAAATTCAAAGGTCTTTCTGTTGCCTTCATCAAATTCCAATCTCTTCTCTGCACACTGGAGGTTGGCTTTGTGTTAAGATAACCTCCATTCCCAAAATCACATTGAAGTTGGACATCTTGAATTGAATTAGGTTTGCATTCAGACTTCTACCTTCAATGAGGATTGGGCATGGGCCTTGATACTCGTCAAGTACCACTTCAATATCGAGAGGTGATTGAACAATCAGTAGTATCTCCAGGGGTTTCGTAACACCTTCTATCTTCCTTTTGAAAGATGGAGACATGAAAGAATGGGTAGCTCCCGAGTTAAAGAGTACCCTCACTGGGACTCCAGCTACTATAATAGTATCTATCACCACATCTGGGGAAGCCTATACTTCTTCAGAATACACTACATAAAATTTCTTCATCTGAGTAACTTTTGGAGGGTGAAGACAAGTTCTTGAAAAGTGCCCTGTCTGACCATAGTTGAAACATTTTAAATTGGCAATTGCAGTAGTAGTAGTTGCATGGCTTCCTATAAGTGTGACCTTAACAGCTGCAGGTTTTACTATGGTCTGAGTGGTTCATAAAGTCTTATTATTGGCCCTTTGCCTGTTAAATGGGCTGTCCTTTTATTTCCTCCTTTCTGAGCAAAGTAGCTGTCTCTCAGACTGGCTTCAATGACTTTAGCAGTTTGTACCACCTCAAAGTACACCTCTTTCCCTAGACCGTCGACTGTAGCCTGGATGTTACCTTGCAATCCCTCAGTAAACCTTCAAGCCTTGGTTGACTCCTCTTTCATACTAACGGGGGCAAAGTAGAAGAGTTCTTCAAACCGGTGTTCATAGGCATCCACCATCTGTTAGCCTTGGGATACATTCAGGTACTCGACTTCCATCTTGTCCTTGAAGCTTCTTGGGAGGTATTTGTCAAAGAAAGCCTCTTTGAATATCTCCCAAGTTATCTGATGGTGCTTCGCAGCTAATAGAGGCTGAGTAGATTCCCATTGTGTATTTAGTTCATCTTCGAGCATGTAGGTGGCACAAAGAATCTTCTCATCCTCAGTACAAATCATCATCCAATAGGTCTTCTCAATTGATTTAATATAGATAGCAGGTTGCAGCTGATTTGTACCAACTTTAGTGAATTTTAGAAACTTCATCTTCATAAACCTCTTTATGGTTCTAGCAGGATTGTACTGTTGTGCCACAGGAATAACTGGTGGTTGGTTTTGATAGCCGCTGCAGTTTGATTGGCATCAGTGGCAGGTCTGTTCTAGGCTTGATTCTATGTAGCCACCGTAGTTAAATTTACCAAAACTACAAGCTTGTTTTGAGAAGTAGATGCTTCAGCAGTATTGACAGTATTGATTCCCGATAGGGAATCGTAACATTGGTAGTCCTTTGAGCACCTATAGTTTGGGATGTATTCGCTGGCCTCAGAATAGCTATTAGGTCATCTATGAACAGCTGTTGTTGTCACACCCTAATTATGAACCAACCAGAATGGTGTGATGAACCGTTAATAAACCAACGATTCAACCAGGATCTCGAATAGGCTATCCCTACCAAGTTAAACCAAAACACATTCCACATTAATCAGAGATAATAAAGTAAATAACGGAACTCTTACAGATAATGAACTGAGGTCTAGTCATGATAAATAATTAATATTCCATTTATCTCCAAGTAACCAAAACATAATTTAATACACATTACAACTATCCAAATATGAAAGTTAAACACTAAGCATATCCACAGTTGAAACGCTCACTTAACGAATCACAATAGTCCTCCATAGCTTGCTCATCATAGCCGCCACCAGTTTATATGTTGGCATGTTGACATAATCTTCAACTGTAATACCTGCAACATCAGAAACTAAAAAGAATTACGCGCGCTAGGGTCAGCTCTCCAACTTGAGCTTAGTTAGTAAACAAAACAATGCAACAAACATATGCATGCATTCAATTCATATCTTTGGTTTGGTTCATAAGTTTGCAATGTGCAATAGAAAGGATAGGTGGCCACCGCACCTCTATACACAAATGTCTGGAACCGCCCAATGGATCAAACACCATTGCCGCCCCCACATGCACCCACCATGGAATAGAGATAGAGCTAAAGTGCTTAGGACTGCACCACATCACGCTTCCCCTGATGCTCTACCCATACCAACACGTAAGCCCCTGCTGGCGATGGCTTGCAACTAACCAATCCTAATGTCAAACAGTGTATCCAAGGCCTCACCCTAGCATCCCTCAATACGTCCATAGAGATAGAGCTAAGGCCCCTCGGTAGAGTCAGAGACTACACGGTCTGAGACCACCTCCCCAGATGCCCTATGACGTAATGGTTCTGCTAAGGTAATGGCGATACGACGATGTTAGTGGACAAGACTTGACTAAAAATAGAGCTAGAGTCTGGTGACCAGGCTGAACCACAGTGTCACGTCCTCCCCCTGATTCCCCACTCACATTAAGTACACTAATCACACACATACAATCACATGCATATTCCTAGCATCATCATCAACATCATATTATAAATAAAACAGAAATTAAATATGCATGAACAATAATAACAAGAATATTGAATGACATGTGATATGCACATTAAAATCATACAAGCATAGAATCATTCATAGTATCAGACTCAATTAAACGAAAATAGTTTATTATTACCAATTAGTTTAGGTCTTGTTCCCTCACCATTGATTGCTAGTAGATCCTCGTTCAAGCTTTATAATTCACTTTTAAATCACTAAAAAGATCTAACAAGTTAATAAATTTTAATTAGAATTAATCCCCATACGTTTAGAATAACAGTAGCTGAGGGGTCGTAGGTAGGGTAGCACCTAGGGTAGCAGTTTCTGCAACCACAGGGGTAGGGTCGCAGGGTAGGGTCGCACCTAGGGTAGCAGTTTCTGCGACCCTAGGGTGTAGGGTCGCATGTAGGGTCGGATACCATTCGACCCTACATGAGACCACACCCTCCTTGGGACATCCCGAGGGCATGTGGTCGATCATGTAGTCTCGTAGGGTTGGATGTCCTTCAACCCTACGTGCGATCACATGTGCTCTAAGTCAACATTTCATTCTACATTCCATTCCTTCATGTTTGGATCCTTTGGCTTACTATCATGGTCCATTCTATGATTGTTCTATGGCTCAAAACTATAATTTATACACCATTTATTGTCCATAATGATTTCCTCCATGGAATCTATCCATGGATGGATGATTTGGGTTTCTCCTAATCCTATGTTCTTCATAAACTATTCTAGGCTCTCTTATTCAGGTAGGGAATTAGGTTCATATATTAATTCAGAGGTTTCTCTGAACTTCCTCCTCTTCCTTAGTCTTCTTCCTCAAGTTTCCTTCTCTTCTTCTCTTCCTTCTCTTTCTCTTTCTCTCACTTTCAATTAGGGTTCTAAAGGAGTGAAAGAGGCTTAGGGACGTCCTATTTATAGAGGAAAACCCTCCATAATAACCCCCAATGCGTTTAGGAAAGACCCTCTTCGAATTAGGAAGGTTTCTTAATTTCTGGTTCTTGCTGTTTTCATAGGGTCGCATGTAGGGTCGGACTTACTGCGACCCTACGTTTTTAAAACATGCGACCCTAGGGTTCAGGGTCACAGGGTAGGGTCACAAAATCCATGACCCTACATTTTAAAACGTGCGACCCCACGAACAAAAAGTCATGGTTGGACTCTTTTGAGGTGGGGTCGAACATACCTGTTTAGGCATGCGACCATACACTCATTTTTTACTGTTTTTGAGTTAAATTTCATACATGGTCTTGTGGTTTCTTCACGTACTTGGTCCACTTGGCTCGACCATGATAGGTAGACTGGTCATGACATAAGAATGTAAGGTTAGACCGGGTTCGTGGCGTGCAGGTCTTACAACTCTACCACCCTTAAAAGAAATTTCGTCCTCAAAATTTGAACGTACGGATCTTACAATTCCCCCATCCTTAAAATAAATTTTTTCCTCAAAATTTGAATTTACTCCCGAGTCAATAGGTGGGAATTCTATTTCCGCATTGTATCAGCTTCCTCCCATGCAATCTTCTCCACGTCTTGTCTTCGCCAGGTTACCTTCATATAATAATTATCCCAGCTTCGGAGATGTTGTACCTTCCAACTAGTGAACTAGGCTAGTACCACTTCAATAGTATCTTCTATCTAATCCAGTGGATCAGTAGTCAATACCTTTGATATGGATCTCCAACGTACTTCTTCAATAGCGACATGCGAAAATACGTCATGCACACTAGACATGGATAGCGGTGACGCTAATTGATATGTAACTTTTCTACATCTCTCCAAAATTTATAAGGTCCAACACATATATAGGATACAACTTTCCCTTCTTGTTGAATTGCTTTAAACTACGCATAAGTGATATCTTCAAGAACACTTTGTCACTTATGGAGAACTCAAGGTCGTGGCATCTCTTCTAACAATCCTGAGCTATCTTGGCCCTTTTCTTTGATTTTGTCTGCCACTTGATAGGTTTCTTCAATAGACCCAAGTCTTAAAATTCTTCATTCACCAACTTTGTTCCAAATTAGAATCTGTTGCCGCGAAACATAGGCATCATTTATAATGGGTCCTTCCTCAGACTTCGTAATTCCTTTTTGCTCAAAATCTCAGCTACTACATTAGCCTTGCTCGGGAGACACTGAATATCACAGTCTTAATCCTTAAGCAATTCCAGCCATTTTCTTATCCCAATGTTCAACTCTTTCTGATAAAAAGATAAATAAAACTCTTGTAATTTGATTTAATCTGAAATTCTTCTCTATATAGATAACGTTTCCAGGTCTTGATTGCATAATCACAGTTGCTAACTCCAAATCATGAGTTGGGTGATTCTTTTCACTCTCTTTCAGTTATCTTGAAGCATATGCAATCGCTTGTTCTCCTTGCATAAGCACACATCCTAAACCCAATCTAGATGCATCAGTGTATATGGTAAATGGTTGTCCTGGGATAGGAATAGTCAAGATGGGAGTTGATATCAACCTTACTTTTAGAGTTTAGAAATATTCTTCACACTTGTCTGTCTAATTAAACTCCTCTCCCTTCCTGGTTAGCTTGGTAAGAGGTTTTGCGATCTTAGAGTGGTCCTCTACAAATCGTCTATAATAACCAGCTAAACCTAAGAAACTTCTGATCTTCATAATATTCTTTAGGTATTTCTCACCATAAGATTACTTCTATCTTAATAGGATCCACTTTAATCCTTTTTTATGATGCTACGTGATCTAAGAAGATCACTTTGTTTAATTAGGTCTCATATTTCTTGGACTTGGCATAATGCTTTTTCCTTCTCAGTTGTTGTGAAGTTGTTCCAAGATCCGTTGTATGAGTTGCTTCATTCTTGGAATAAATCAAAATATCATCTATGAAAACTATGACCAACGTGTCTAACATATCATGAAACACCCAGTTCATCAGCTCCATAAAAGATGTAAGGGCATTGGTTAATCCAACCGTCATAATCAGGAACTCATAATGTCCAATTCCAATTCTAAAAACTATCTTTGGAATATCGCTGTCCAAATTCTTCAGCTGATGATATCTCGATCGAAGATCAATCTTAGGAAATACCTTTGCTCCATGCAACTGTTTAAATAAGTCATCGATCTGAGGTAGTAGATATCGATTCTTGAATCATGAGCTTGTTTAGTCCCTGGTAGTCTATATATAATTTGACACTACCGTCCTTCTTCTTCACAAATTGGCACTCCCCGTGATGCAATACTTAGCCGATTAGAACCCTTGTCTAATAACTCCCATAGTTGAGTCTCAATCCCTTCAACTACATAGAAACTACTCTATAGGTGCCTTTGACACAAGTATCGTCCTTGGTAACAAGTCGATGACAAACTCAGTCGTATGATCAGATGGTAACCCAGGTAAGTCTCCTGAAAACACATTGGAAATTTATGCATCACATCAATATCTTCCATCTGTGGTGGTTCTTTGGTAACGTATACCATAGATACCATATATCCAACTTCTTTCTCTTCAAAGCATCTCTTCGCCTTTAGCATAGAGAGGATCAGCTTTCACTTCTTAGGCAACATGCTTCCAATAAAACTAAATTATATGTCGTCTTTACTCTTGAATGATAACCTCTTCTATGCACACAACAACTTTGTAGAGTGTTGAGACAACCAGTCTATTCCCAAGATGACGTCAAAGTCTGCCATCTCAAGTCGATTTAGGTTGCATCCAAATTCTATCCATCCATATGATTTGAACATTGTTAATAACACTCATCCAATACAACATCTAGTCCAAAAGGGCTTGAACTAGCAAAATCTGGTATAAAGGTCTTAAGAGCACATCTAGCTCCTTAATCTCCTAGTTTTTCAAAAAACTAATGCTTAAAATCTCATAAATCCCAAAAAAAAAAAAAAAACTCATTAGCTTACACCTTCCTTATCATTATTGTTCTACCCTGATCTCTCTTTCATATACCTCGAAAATATCTTGTGATTGTTACTTAATTTCTTGCTCATGCACTCTTTTATAGACATGACCATATCCATTTGTTCAGCAATCTCGAAGCAGATCCTCCATTTCTTCAAATGAGGTTCCTTGGCTATAGAATCTAATATGAATTTAATCATCTTACTTCTCATAATTCCTTATTCACTAAACATCTTATCAATGGATGTCGAAAATATAAGAATTAGAATGTTTATCCAAAAGCAATTCATTTTCTTCTTTCAAATTCAGGGTAATGATGAACACTTGCTTTATCTAATGAACTTAGGTTTAAAGGATCAGGAGTAAATCTATGGTAATCCAACCGGCATCAAAAGATCATCAAGTTGCACGGTGGTCCAAATATATAAAAAAATAGAGGTTTTACAATTCTTAACCTCATGGTTACAGGTTCTATCAAGTATATAATGCCATTGGTCAAGGCACTACAAGAACAAATCTGGAGAAAGTTTTGGTACATCGATAAATCAGGTATAAATCGAAAGATGTATGCTCAACATGATTAAACATTTAACTATTCATTCAGTTCATATCTCTGTTCATGTTGTCGATCATGAGAGTGGCTCAGTTTAATATAATCAGGACTAACACTAAAGAAACAATATCTATAACTCCAATTGACAGGTTGAATCAAGAAGGTATCATGTCAAGGTACGAGAATTTAAAATCAGGTATGTGCATCCTCTATAATCATAAGAGTAAATCAATAATGCACCGCATCCTATATAACCTATCTAGTTATATGGCTACAATAGATTTGTTCCTTTGCTGAAAACGTCTGAGGCTTCATCTTTAGAAGACTTTTTTCAATCCTTGTCGGATTATTCTGCCATGATGCAGCTATCCCATGCATTGGTGGTTGATAAGGGTAACCACCTTGATACATTGCTTGTTGTGCACCAAGCTTCTACACTGGGGTGTGCGTTACTGGGACTTGCTGTATGGTAGGCACTGTGTTATAGCTAACAGGTACTGGGGGTACAGTGTTGCTACCAATTGGTACCGTACTTGGTCTGACTCGGAGGTGTTGGTGTAGCATTGGCAACTTGGATAGTGATTTACATAGCAACTTGCATAGTCGGTCTCATCTGTTGTTGCTCTTGCATTTTGTCAGGCCAAGTTTACTACAATCATAGCCAAGGCACTTGGTAGTCCAGGTAGATTGGCTGGAATGGCCTGGTTGTTCACTCTTTTGATTTGCTATAGTCTGATTATCATTATTTAACATCTACTCAGATGAGTTTTCATTACCCATTCTTGACCCATATAGTAGGGGGGGGTCAAGTTGTAACATCTTCTTAATACTCAGCGGGTAATGGATCAGCTTGTGGTGGATTTCACTTAGAGTGTCTACATCACCCAAGAGTATAGCTTTATCTTCTTGTAGTTACTCTTATTCTTAATGTATGACCATTATTCTCCTATCTCTGTTGGATTTAGCCCAAGGTCTACAGAGATTTAGGCATCACTAGCCATTTTTCTTCTTCTTCTACCATACATCGAGTTTCACATCTTGAGAGTACCAACTCGGTATTCTAATTTTTCTGCTTTATAGATGCCCCCTTCTCGTACTGTACTATATCCTTTGTATACTTAGAAAACTGCCCGACTTATAGACCGTACCATATGTTATTTGTTTATCAAGGTACATTTGGAATTTCTTTTTCTGTCAGTGTTTACATATGGTTCCACCTTTTATATGTACATTATTTTTTTGTTTAAGTTCTGTTTCAACAAACACAGGTGCTTAAGGTGTATTTGTATTAAAGCTTTTAATTTATCCTAACTCAGCTCATGGACTCTAGTGGAAGTATTTAGGTTTCATGGGCAAGGCCTGAGAGCTCTGATACCAAGTATTCACATCCCAATTCTGAACCAACCAGAATGGTGTGATGAACCATCAATAAACCAACGGTTCAACCAGGATCCCGAATAGGCTAACCCCACCATGTTAAACCAAAACACATTCCACATTAATCAGAGATAATAAAGTAAATAGCGGAAGTCTTATAGATAATGAACTGAGGTCTAGTCATGATAAATAATTAATATTCCATTTATCTCCATCTAGCCAAAACATAATTTAATACATATTACAACAATCCAAATACGAAAGTTAAACACTAAGCGTATCCACAGTTGAAACGCTCGCTTAACGAATCACAATAGTCCTCCATAGCTTGCTCATCATAGCCGCCACCCATTTATATGTTGGCATGTTGACATAATCTTCAATCATAATACCTGCAACATCAGAAACTAAAAAGAATTGCACACGCGAGGATCAGCTCTCCAACTTGAGCTCAGTGAGTAAACAAAACAATTCAACAAACATATGCATGCATTCAATTCATATCTTTGGTCTGGTTCATAAGTTTGCAATGTGTAATAGAAAGGATAGGTGGCCACCGCACCTCTATACACGAATGTGTGAAACCGCCCAATGGATCAAACACCATTGCCGCCCCCACATGCACCCACCATGGAATAGAGATAGAGCTAAAGTGCTTAGGACCGCACCACATCACACTTCCCCTGATGCTCTACCCATACCAACACGTAAGCCCCTGCTAGCGAGGGCTTTCAAACTGGGCTCGCAACTAATCAATCCTAATGTCAAGCAGTGTATCCAAGGCCTTACCCCAGCATCCCTCAATACGTCCATAGAGATAGAGCTAAGGCCCCCTGACAGAGTCAGAGACTACACGGTCTGAGACCTCCTCCCCAGATGCCCTACGACGCAATAGTTCTGCTAAGGTAATGGCGATACAATGATGTTAGTGGACAAGACTTGAGTAGAGATAGAGCTAGAGTCTGATGACCAGGCTGAACCACAGTGTCATGTCCTCCCCCTGATGCCCCACTCGCATCAAGTACACTAACCGCACACATACAATCACATGCCTATTCCTAGCATCATCATCAACATCATATTATAAATAAAACAGAAATTAAATATGCATGAACAATAATAACAAGAATATTGGATGACAAGTGATATGCACATTGTAATCATAGATGCATAGAATCATTCATAGTATCAGACTCAATTAAACGAAAATAGTTTATTATTACCAATTAGTTTAGGTCTTGTTCCCTCACCGTTGATTGCTAGTAGATCCTCGCTCAAGCTTCATAATTCACTTTTAAATCATTGGAAAGACCTAACAAGTCGATAAATTTTAATTAGAATTAATCCCCATATGTTTAGAATAACAGTAGCTGAGGGGTCGCAGGTAGGGTAGCACCTAGGGTAGCAGTTTCTGCGACCACAGGGGTAGGATCGCAGGGTAGGGTCGCACCTAGGGTAGCAGTTTCTGTGACCCTAGGGTGTAGGGTCGCATGTAGGGTTGGATACCATTCGACCCTACGTGCGACCACACCCTCCCTGGGACTTCCCGAGGGCATGTGGTCGATCATGTGGTCTCGTAGGGTCGGATATCATTCGACCCTATGTGCGACCACACGTGCTCTGAGTCAACCTTTCATTCTACAATCCATTGCTTCATGTTTGGATCCTTTGGCTTACTATCTTGGTCCATTCCATGATTTTTCTATGGCTCAAAACTACAATTTATACACGATTCATTGTCCATAATGATTTCCATGGAATCTCTTGAAATCTATCCATGGATGGATGATTTGGGTTTCTCCTAATCCTATGTTCTTCATAAACTATTCTAGGCTCTCTTATTCAGGTTGGGAATTAGGTTCATACCTTAATTCAGAGGTTTCTCTGAACTTCCTCCTCTTCCTTAGTCTTCTTCTTCAAGTTTCCTTCTCTTCTTCTCTTCCTTCTCTTTCTCTTTCTCTCACTTTTAATTAGGGTTCTAAAGGAGTAAAAGAGGCTTAGGGACATCCTATTTATAGAGGAAAACCCTCCATAATAACCCCCAATGCGTTTAGGAAAGACCCTCCTCAAATTAGGAAGGTTTCCTAATTTCTGGTTCTTGCTGTTTTCATAGGGTCGCATGTAGGGTCGGACTTACTGCGACCCTACGTTTTTAAAATATGCGACCCTAGGGTGTAGGGTCGCAGGTAGGGTCGCAAAATCCGTGACCCTACATTTTAAAACGTGCGACCCTACGACCAAAAAGTCATGGGTTGGACTCTTTTGAGGTGGGGTCGGACATATCTTTTTAGGCATGCGACCACACTCTCATTTTTGGCTATTTTTTAGTTAAATTTCCTACCAGGTCCTATGGTTTCTTCACGCACTTGGTCCACTTGGTTCGACCATGATAGGTAGACTGGTCATGACACAAGAATGTAAGTTTAGATCGGATTCGTGGCGTGCGGGTCTTACAACTATTGAGCTTGGTTCTCATGATATTGTTCCCTTAGCAATTCACGTTGCTCTTCCCCCATGGCATGTGCCAAATTTCTCAATATAGTAGGGATATCCCTAGGAGTAGCTTCCAGTGGTGGTGGTGGTACATTCTGAGTAATCCCCTCCTGCAAGGCGGTCAGTGGCAACGAACCATTTGGGTTGGATCCATTACCCGCTTCTCTTCTGCTTGAAGCATCACGATTCTCATTAGAGCGTAGCACGGAACAGGTGTTAGGTGACATTGATGATTGGTAATGATTCCTGTAACGTTACATTAACATTCTTAGTATCATGTCCTATGGTGAATAGTATGAGGAGAACGACAAAAATATAATGTAAGACCCACATGCCATAAACCCAGTCTCACCTTACGTTCTCGTGTCTTGATCGGTCTTCCCATCATAACCGGCTCAAGTGAATCAATTGTATGAAGAAACCACAAGGCTAGGTATGTAATTCGAACCAAAATCATCTAATTAGGAGTATGTGGTTGCATACCTAAATAGGTGTGGTCAACTACTCCTCAGAATATTGAGACCACTCGAGTCTGGGACATGTGGTTGCAGTTTTGAGACGTGTGGTCGACTGATTCTGTGACCCCCCCTGTGCGACTACACGATGGTATAACCAACTCCATGATTAGAAAACCTTCCTAATCTGAGGGGAGTTCTTTCCTAATCAAAGTGGGACTTTATATGGAAGTGTTCCTCTATATAAAAGACGTCCCTTAGCCTCTTTCACTCTTTTAGAACCCAAAATGAAAGAGAAGGAAAGAAAGGAGGAGGAAGAGAAGGAAAATTGAAGATGAAGACTAGGAGAAGGAATTGCAATGAAAGCTCTGATTCTCCAGCAAGTTTAAAGTATGGAATCATTCCCTACATTAGTTGAATGCCTAAAATAGATTATGAGAAGATATTGATTTAAAGTAAGGTCTCAATCCTAAGACCATGAACTAAGGAGATCCATGAAGAAAAAAAATAAGATGAAGGATTTTGTAAAAGTGTGAATTTTAAGTCATAGAACAATCATAGGAAGGATCATAATATTAGCCATGGAATCAAGTTATGAGGGGATGTGCCTAAGAGTAAAAATTGACCAAAAACTCGTGTAGTTGAAGGTATGATTGACCACACGAGGCACATATGTGCAACCACACGCCCTCGGGAAGGTTCCAGGGAGGGTGTGGTCACATGTGTGTGGTCGCATGACATGTAACCACACGTATAGACCCCACACCCTATGGTTGCAGAAACTGAGACCATAGGTGCAATCACACCTACGACTACTCAGCTTCTGGAGGTCTGTTTGATTCTAGTATGGACCATTGACTACTGTAAATTAATGAACTTGAACCCTAACTTAGAACTTACAAATTTCTCAGGTTTCCAACAGGTTCAAGAGTGAGTTAAGAAGCTTGGAGAAGATTGAACATTTCTAGCAGGTGAGGGAACAAGACCTAAACTAGTTGGCTAATAACAAGCTATTTTATTTTATTGTGTCCATTGCAATGATTGATTCTATGCTTGCTTACTTGTAATGTGCATCTCACATGTCATCTAATATTTCTGTTATACTACTCATGCATATTTATTTCTGTCTATTTATAATATGATGATAATGATGATGCTAGGAATAGGCATGTGATTGTGTGTGTATGGTTAGTGTGTTGGATGCGAGTAGAGCATCAGGGGCAGGACGTGACATTGTGGTTCATCCTGGTCACCAGACTCTAGCTCTATCTCTACTCAAGTTTTGCCCACTGACTTCCTCATATCACAATTACCTTAGCAGAACCATTACGTCATAGGGCATCAGGGGAGGTGGTCTCAGACCGTGTAGTCTTTGACTCTATTGGGGGGCCTTAGCTCTATCTCTATGGACATATTGAGGGATGCTGAGGTGAGACCTTGGATACACTGGATGACATTTAGGATTGGTTAGTTGCGGGCCCAGTTTGCAAGCTCTCGTCAATAGGGGCTTACGTATTGGTATGGGTAGGGCATCAAGGGAAGTGTTGGCAGTGTTTGATCCAGACACTTTAGCTCTATATCTATTCCATGGTGGGTGCATGTGGGATGGAAATGGTGTTTGATCCATTGGGTGGATTCACACAGTCGTGTATAGAGGTGAATATTGTAAACTTAAAAACTAGACCAAAGATATGAATTTAATGCATGCATATATTTGTTGCATTGTTTTATTTTCTCACTGAGCTCAAGTTGGAGAACTGACCCTCATGCATGTAATTTTTTTTAGTTTCTGATGTTGCAAGTGTTACTGTTGAAGACTACATGGATACGCCAACGTATGGACATATATCGACTATGGATGTGTAAGCTGTGGAGGATGAGCAAGACTCGTCAAGCGAGTGTTTCCACCATGGTTACACTTAGTGTTTAACTTTAATATTTTGATACTTATAATATGTATTAATTATATTTTGGTTAATTGGAGATAACTGGATCATTTAATTATTTATCATGTAGACCTCAGTTCATTATTAATAAGACTTCTACTATTTACTTAAATATCTCTGATTATTACTGTGGAATGTGTTTTGGTTTAACATGGTTTTGGCATAGCCTATACGAGATCCTAGTTTGAACCGTTGATTTTCATGGTGGTTCATCACACCATTGTTAGTCCAAAATTGGGGTGTGACTTATAACATGTATGAAATGGCACCAAGCACATGCAAAATCAAATCCCTACGAATCAAAGGTTAAATCATAGTACTAGGTATCCAATTGTACTATTTGGAGTCAAAAATTGTGACCGGGACTTGTGACCGTATACAATTTAGTCTTTTGGAACCATCCGTTGTAATACCGGTCGTAATTGATATGTGACCAGTTGTTCCGACTGGAGCCTTGCCAAGGGCTCAAATTTCCATCTAGAGGATATCTGATCATAGAACTGGTGGCAACTACCTTTGGGTTTCGAAGTTTTATTTCATTCTTCAACTTTTTCTCTTAAGCGGTTGGAGCTCTGTTTTTTTCTACGGACACTAAGTTCTTGCATCCGGTGCTTCACCCAGTAATCCTACTCCAACAAAACTTCTCCCACATCAACAAGAGATATGATTCTCGCTTTCTCCTTAGAAAATTTCTCCCTAGGGTTTAAGGAATCGACCAAGCTAAACCTAGGTTCTATTTTTCTTTGAGTTTTCTCTACCAAAACTCTATGCAATCATATTTTTCATGCCCAAATGCTTTTATGGTAATCTTTTCATTGCCATACAATCTCCACACAAGGATTTCTTGCTTTCACCATGGTTTTCTATGTAGAAATCGAGTTCTTTTTTTCTTTTTTTTTTCAAAACTCTTTCTAACAATCTTCTACATGATTAAATGTTCTCATTGTGACTTTTACATCACCATACCATGTTCTAACATGATTCTCTTCCCTTCTCTATAGCATTTAATGTAGAATATTTGAATTTCTTTCTTCTTGTTTGTATACTCTGTTTTTTTTTTTTTTTTTTTTTGCTAATTTCTCGGCATTGTCCCAGTAGCTATTATGCTTTCAAATCTATCACAACTTAGGTATACTCACATTATGAATTTTTCTATCATTCCTACCTTACTCAGTTTTCACACTGTGCCTCAATTTCCATTAATCGAGTTCTTTTTTTTTTATCAGAACTCTTTCTAACAATCTTCTACATGATTGAATGTTCTCATAGTGACTTTTATATCACCATACAATGTTTTAACACGATTTTCTTGCATTCTCCATAGCTCTTAATGTAAAACATTCGAATTTCTTTCTTCTTGTTTGAATACTCTGTTTTTGGTGTTTTTTTTTTGCTAATTTCTTAGCATTGTCCCAATAGTTACATTGCTTTCAAATCTATCACAACTTAGGTATACTCACATTATGAATTTTTCTATGCTTCTTGCCTTACTCAGTTTTCACACTGTGCCTCAATTTCCGTTAATGCATAACTTTCTAACTCAAACTTCTATTTACACTATTCTTCTAATTGCAAACCATGGCTCCAAGGAAACCTACTGCGCCCAAGCGACCACGGGTTCGTACACCTCCCATTTTAGATGAGGTATGCTTCTATTCCTTGGAAGAGCAGGAGTAGTATTCACAGTTCAATGACAAGTTAGTAGAGGCCGATTGATATGTGGTATTTGAGGACTTGGAAAGGTTCGATCTCCAAGTGTCCTTTGGCACAATGGGTTGGTCTCCCATCCTTTAAATTAGCATTGTCACAAGATCGGACTTCGTATGACTGTTTTACTACAATTTGAGAGTGGAAGGTGACTTAGATGAGGGTGATTCGGTGCGAGACCTTAGTATCTCGATTCGGGTGAGGGTGTTGACATTTCCTACTACACCAAACAAATGGTTGGTTTATTAGGAATCTCAATGGATGGAAAAGTGAGCTGCAACCTACATGGGTGCATAGGTTGTGGAATTATCTTCGAAATGATACTAGAATCGCTCAATTTTGATATCAAACGAAGAAGATATCGTAATTTTAGTGCAAAAATAAATGTTTGGGGGTTTTCTGAAAGCGCATAAATATTTGAAGGGGGGTTTGTAAATTATCGTAAATTGAGGATTTATTGAGTGAATTATCATAAATTGGATCGATCGAACTTTATTTCGACATATCTTGATCATTCGACGTCCAAATCAAGCAATTTAAGCGCTAATATTTTTCATTTTTTATCCGTTTCCATATAAGAATGAAAAAAATGACAAAAAAGAGAGAGGAAAAGTCAATCGAGCCTGGCCCAACTCAACCCACACTGAACTAGACCCGTTCAGACCCAACTAGTCTAACCCAAACTAGTTCGGACCAAATCAGTTTAGGCTGTGTGTACATGTGAATGTATATTATATATTATACTATATATATATATATATATATATATATATATATATATATATATATATATATATATATATATATATATATATATATATATATATATATATATATATATATATAGAAAGGAGCAGCCATGTATTGGTTAGTTGGAGAGAAAATGGAAAGGTGGTGGCATGGGTTCCATTGAAAAGGAAAGAATTTATTTAGGAAGGTTGTAGTGTCAGCCATGGGGATTAAGTTGGAAAGGCAAAGGGCTGGCCCTAATGGATTGAGATAGAAATATGCTGGCCATGGACCTTGGATTAGGAATAATGAAAGAGTAGCTGGCCATAGATATTGGTTTGGGAATACCGAAAGAGAGCTGTTGGTGTCGATTTATGGGAAGAAAAGAGTAAGTGAGCGGGATGGTGAGGTGTCAAGAAACCCCAACAAAGGTATTGGTATGGGGTCGGTTGTCACACCCCAATTCTGGACTAACCAGTAGTGTGATGAACCGTCATAAATATCAATGGTTCAAACCACTACTAGTTACTCTAGAATTGGGGTGTGACAACTTGGTATCAGAGCCCACAGGCCCTGCCCACAAAACTTGAATACTTCCACAAGGGTCATGAACTAAGTTAGGATGAAAATAAAAGTTGTAATACAATCACACCATAAGTACTTGTGATATTTGAGACATAAATTAAGAAAGAAAATAATGCACATATGTAAATGAGAAACAAATGGAGATATATATAAACCTAAATTGAAAATAAGAGTATATACATCAGATCAGAGTATGGTCCATAGCCAAGACAGTTACTCTGTAATACAAATAAAAGGAAAAGATAAACTATCATGGCCCTGGAGGAGTAGGAGGAGGAGGTACCTCTCAGTCTCGATCATAGTCCTCGGCGTATATCCTCGTGAACCAGGCTACCTGTGTCTGGGTCGCTCGGAGACTCTTGGCAAGACTCACCACTCACCCATCAGTTCCACATTGAGCCTCTAAGATCTCTCTTACCCGCTGATCTGTAACACACTGAGCTTCATGAAACTCACACAATAGCGCCATTATGTCATCCAGTAATGGGAAGAAGGACCACGAGAGTGTGAAGCCTGAGAAGGGCCAGCTCTTGTAGAATGTTACGGTGATGGAAGAGGGATGTCATCCACATCCATATACATCCGGTCATCATCATCCTCATCATCACTCTCTACCGCTACCTTTGCCGCTGCTGCTGCCATCACCGCATCTGCTGCTACCACCCGAGTAAGAGGACACACCATAGCGTTCCTCTTCTCATCATTGACCTACACTTCTAGAATCCCCATCCTACAGATGGCATCCTAGTCGAGGTCAGTTGAAAAAGTGTCATCGTATATCCTCTCATTCACTAAGTCCACCTGCAGGTGAGAGAGTAGGTGGTGATCATGTAAGACCCGTGTCAATCTAACCCGGTCTTACCACCTTGAACCAGCTTTACCCATCATGGTCGAGTCAACTGGACCAAGGGCGTGAAGGAGATCAAGATCCCAGGTATCAAATCGACCCAAAAATACTTAATTTAAAGGGAGGGTCGCATACCCATCTAAGCAAGGTCGGACCTCCCAAAGCAGAAAGTCAGACCCTCAATTTTGAAGGGAGGGTCAGACATCTTGAACCCTAGGGTCAACGGGATCATCGACCCTCCCATCGACCCTCGGTTACCGTAAGAAATAGAAATTAGGAAATTTCCTAATTTTTGATTGGGATTCTTTCCTAATCTCAATGGAACTTATTTAGGATGTTCCTACTCTATTTAAAGGACGTCCCTAAGCCTCTTTCACTCCTTTCACAACCCTAATTGAATTGAGAGAAAGAGAAGAGAAGGAAAAGAGGAAGAAGAGAAGCAAGGAAGAGAATTTAGCCAAAAGAGTAGAGTTGTAGAGAAGGAGTATTCTTCTCAGGTATGGATACTAATTCCATGAGTTTCTACAAACCTTAGGTTAGATATTGATGAGAGTGTGATCTCGGAGAAACCCAAACCATCAACCCATGGTTAGGTTTTCATGGGAAACCATGGGGGATTACATGAAAGCTATCTAGGTGGATTATACATGGTTTCAGACCAGGGAATGAATGTAGAATGGAATGTAGGGGCAAGCCATAGGATCCCAAGCACGAAGAATGGACTAAAAGAGGGAATTGGACCAAAGTGCACCGAGGGTCGCACCGAGGGTCAATGACCATCCGACCCTAGGTAATCCTGACCATCGACCCTCAGTGTTCGGGAAGTTCAAAGTTTGGGGAGGGTCGCACCCAGGGTCGATCAGGACTCCGACCATACCTCCGACCCTTAGTTAACAGAATAGTTTTTAAATTCAGAATTAATTCTAATTAAATTCTATCGACTTGTTAGGTCTTCTAGCAATACAATAACAATATAAAGGTGATTATAAAGCTTGGAAAAGTATTTGTTAGCAAGCTAAGGTGAGGAAACGGATCTCTAAACTAATTGGTTGATAACAAACTGTTTTCTATTTCTTGAGTTCAATGCCATGCTTGATTCTATGCGAATATGTTTGTAATGTGCATACAACATGTCATCCAATATTTCTATTATTTATTCATGCATATTTACTTTATTGTTTATAACATGATGATGATGATGATAGGAATAGGCATGTGATTGTATGTGTGTGGTTGGTGTACTTGATGCGAGCGAGTATCAGGGGAGGTGTGATGAGAACGTCAATAAACGTTAACCTTTGGCGGGTCTCAGCACTTTAGCTCTATCTCTAACTCAAGTCTTGGGCATTAGCATCGTCGTATCGCCATTACTTTAGCAGAACTATTATGTCGTAGAGTATCAGGGGAGGTGGTCTCGGTCCTTGTAGTCTCTGACTCTATCGGGGGGCCTTAGCTCTATCTCTATGGACATTCTGAGGGATGCTGGGGTGAGGCCTTGGATACATTGTTTGGCATTAGGATTGGTTAGTTGCAAGCCCAGTTTACAAGCCCTCGCTAACAGGGGCTTACGTGTTGGTATGGTATTATATAGCAATAAACATTAACCTTTGTTGTATAATGTCATGATTAGGGTGGATGGGGACGACGATAAACGTTAACCTTCGGGCGGACTTCCACACCCTGTGTATAGAGGCTGGGTCAATAAACGTTAACCTTTGACCACCCAACCTTTCTATTGCGCATTGCAAACTATAAATCAGACCAAAGATATGAATTGATTGCATGCATATGTATTGTTTTATTGTTTTGTCTACTCACTGAGCCATGATGTGTGCTCACCCCCTCGACGTCGAATATTTTTAGTTGATGATACAGGTTATACGGTTGAAGATTATATGAATGCTCCAGCATACGGGAACGTGGCGGCGATGGAAGCTGAAGCTGAAGTAGATACATATGACTCCTCTTGCGAGTGCAACTCATGTGTATTCGATTAGATTTTTCTTAGGTTTTTTTATTTGAATTTAATAGTATTTGATAATTATTTATGTCCCAGTTGATACAGAATAATTTGCTATTTAATATTTATATCACAGTAGATTCTCAGTTCATTTTATTATAAGATTTCTGCTATTGTGTATTTACTCTAATTATGATTATGGATGTGTGAAAGTTTAGATAACATGGATATAGCCTACTCGAGATCCTGGTTGAACCATTGGTTTGCTAGCGGTTCATTACACCATTCTGAACAGTGCGGAATTGGGGTGTGAAAGATCAAGCGCCCGTAGGGTAGGTTACCCATTAGGCCAGGCATCGTGGCATTGTGCATAGTTCTGATGATGATGTATGGGAGGTTGACAGGCTATCTGGTGCAGATACAGTAGAGGAGATACTAGGTCAGCTGTGAAACCATCTCATAGTAACCATTCTGCGGAATCAGATGGTGCTGGATGATCCTGCAATACACTCGAGGCTCATGACGGAGGTTCAATGCCTTCATCTACCAACGGTCATCCCGAAGAAGCTGATCGCACACCTCTAGCGCATCCTCTCTGAGAAAAATCTAGGCTCTTTTGGGGCACAGTAGACTAGTGGATCATCGTTGGAGATGCCCAGGAGGTCAACCAACTGCTGACAGTTAAAAGAAATGGGTACCCCTTTTACCTAACCCGTGATCTTGAGGTCTCTACCTCTATCTACATCCTCTGGATCACCCTCAACCTGTAGATTGCAGTAGAACTGCTTTACCAGCTCCGTACGGGTGCAACCCTCATACCGGATCATAGAAAGCCGGCCCATATCATCAAATGCCCTCTCTACATCAAATAAGGCTAAGCTGGGTAAGTTGAAACACCGACCCCCCTCAACCTTCTTTTGATGGTAACAGGGATACTATATCCTAGCTTTAACTGACCTAAAGCAAAGGGTATCATGGACGTCAGGAACCTTGGTATGAACCATGTTACCTGCAAGGAGCATAAACCAACAAGCAAGTTGTCAGTTATAGAGGAATTCAAATTTTTGGCATTATAACGACGTAAATTGGGCAAAAGCCTCACTTTTCACTCAAACACCTGGGCAGGGGGGCTTACATGAGTCACAAACCATCATGCAATGACTAACCAATAGGGAATTATGATAAATTCTAAATGAATTAAAGAAATTTTGAAGTTCGGGTAAATTTTCAAATTCTAGGTCAAAAGGGAAATTTTTCGGGTTGGGCCAAACCAACCGATGAAACCTAAAATTTCATGAGGGCTTTCATCCGTTGGATGGCCAATATCAAAACCCAACAATAAAAATTAGATTTTTACAGTTAAATAAAATTTAATTTGATAAAGATCATAAAAGGCGATGTAAACCTTGAATAAATCAACAAAGAGAAGAACGAGAATGAAGAACTTATCTTGCAGATGGAGATTCTGGTGGTCGATCAAGGATTAGCCGCTCAAAGTGTGAGGTCATCACTGTAGCAACTCAGTGGTAGCAAGTTGAGTTGAGCACAAAAGAAGACAAAAAGAGAATGGGAAAGAATGGCTCAAAAACAGGTTAAAACCTAATTTTTGGGTTATACGGTCGCATAATTCGACCAGGAAGGTTAACCACACGTGTCGACCGCACGATCGACCACAGGCTCTTGGGAAGTTGTCAGGGTTTGTGTGGTCGCATATAGTGCAACCATACGATATCGACCACATATGTATTTTTCTACTGAATTGCTTGTTTAACCCTGAAAATTTGGGATTGCTTCGTTTATTGTGAGGCTAACATGAAACCACTGTATATTGTACTTGTCTCACATATTTCTTTGACTTTTCAGACACCACTACAGTTGATAGTCGGGAATGGTAGGGCATAGAGGAAACCAAAGGGGATGTAATCCAAGCCCACCTCCACCACCACCTACGGAAGAAAATACCAATGAAAACCCTATGGAATAGGAGTAAAATCTTGAGAACCAGAATGTAGCACCACCAGGAGTCAACAATCAGGCCAACCTAACAAATTTACCAGCACCACCAATAGATTTGGCCATGGTTGTGATGAACTTGGCACAACAAGTACGACAGTTACATCAGATGCAAGTGAACATGCAAGCTACTATGGGAATTGCTCCCCTAGCTACAAACATAACACCCATACCTATAACACCCGTACCTACAATGCAAGCCAGCACTGTACTCAAGGATAGAAATGCTGTGCCCCAAGCCTCGATTATGAACAATGCAGCACCTCAAGTACCTCAAACCCCGATGATGCACACCCCAGTGCAGGATCCAAGAGCTCAACAAGGAGGATATAACCAGAGTAATTACCAGCAACCGCCCATATATGGAGCTTATGCATGGAATCAGCTGGACCACTCTAAGCTGATAGAGTGCTTCCTAAAAATAAAACCGAAGGAGTCTATAGGCAAGCCATCAGATCCTTTGTGGCCAGCATACTGGATTGATGAAATGGAAAGAAACTTTATGATGATGACCATTACTAAAGAAGAGAAAGTGTTATGTGCTACTTTTATGCTGAAAGGTGATGCACATCATTGGTTGAAGTCTATACGAGGTTATTTACTGACCAGGCATACCCATCTGACATGGGCTATCTTTGAAAAAGCCTTCTTTGAGAAATACTTTTCTAGGTTTTCCAGAGACCAGATAGAGAAAGAATTTTTGAGTCTATATCAAGGACAGATGACTGTCAATGCTTACTAGCAATGTTATGAAAAGCTGTTCTTCTTTGTTCCCTCTAGCATGCAAGAAGAAGATATTAAAACCGAAATGTTCATTATGGGATTTAGAGGAAGTATTGGAGAGCATGTGTTGGGACTGGAAAAGAAGATATATAATAAAGTTGTGCAGAAAGCTAGAGTTTGGAATCGAGCCAAAGGGAGAGCTATTTTACTCAGAACAGGGGTATTAAGAGGCCTAACCAAAATTCATACAATGGAGGGGATTCAAAAACCTTCAAACCATTTTGTAGTCAAGGGTTCAATGTTGCAGCGAAGACTAACCAGTCAGCTCAACCTCAACAAAAGCCAGGGAATGCTAAAGTTAAGTGTTATAATTGTGATCAAGTAGGACATTATTCAAGATACTACCCTAAACCAAGGAAGCAACTGCAATAAGGGAAGGTTTATGCTATAACTTCTGAAGAAGCTATTGCATCACCTAATGTAGTCACAGGTATGACCCAACCTTATGTTTTATAATACCTTGTGTAAGCATATAGACTTGTGAGCATATAGACTAATTTAGAAAGAAAAATCACAAGTATCATACCTATAGCTGGCATACCTGCTAAAGTACTTTTTGACTCTGGAGCCACTCATTCTTTTGTATCTGTATCTTTTGAAAAGAAACTAAATGTGCCCCTAGACTTTTATACTGCAAAAGTATTAGTACGATCACCTATGAGATTAAAAGCAGGGTTAGACAAGGGTAATGGACCATGTCCAGTACTGATTGGCGAAAATACTATGGATGCAACCTTAATCCAACTTGAGATGGTAAACTTTGACATCATCTTAGGAATGGATTGGTTAGCTAGGCATTTCATAAATTATTGTGTGTGGAAAATAAATTGACCTTCAAAGGCCAGGATGGTGTAGAATTTAGCTTTTCAGGAACCAAACTCCCTTATAAATAGAAACTCATTCTCTCTACACTGAAGGCTAAGAGATGCCTTGATTTATCAAAGAAGTGCTAAGGATGGATATATTGAAGTTGTGCGAGAATTTTCAGGCTTGTTTCTTGGAGATTTACCCAGGTTGCCACCTAATCGAGCGACAGAGTTCGTTATAGACCTATTGCCAAGGTCGACACTTATATCCAAAGCACCATACCTAATGGCTCCAACTAAATTGAAGGAATTGAAGGTTCAACTACAAGAGCTATTGGACAAGGGATTCATCTGACCAAGCATATCGCCTTGGGGAGCACCTGTGTTTCGTCAAGAAGAAGGACGGTAGTGTTAGACTATATATAGACTATCGGGAATTGAACAAGCTCACGATCAAGAATCGATATCCCTTACCTCGGATTGATGATTTATTTGATCAGCTGCAAGGAGCAAAGGTGTTTTCCAAGATCGATCTTCGGTCAGGGTATCATTCATTGAAGATCAAGGATGGTAACTTCTAAAGACAGCGTTTAGAACCAGATACGAACACTATGAGTTTTTGGTAATGTCTTTTGGACTAACCAACACATCTGCGTCTTTTATGGAACTCATGAATCAAGTGTTTCACGATATGCTAGACACTTCGGTCATAGTTTTCATAGATGACATAGTGATCTATTCTAAGGAAGAAACAACTCATGCGATGGATATTAAAGCAACCTTATAATGATTGAGAGATGAGAAGCTTTATGCCAAATTCAAGAAATGTAAGTTTTGGTTGAATGAAGTACAATTCTTAGGTCACGTAGTGTCCTTAGAAGGAATTAAAATGGATCCCAACAAGATTGAGGCTATTGTAAAATGGGAAGCACCTAAGAGTATTGCAGAAATCAAAAGTTTCTTGGGTTTAGCGGGGTACTATCCGATGGTTTGTGGAAGATTACTCCAGAATCATCGTACCTCTCACCATTTTAACTAAGAAGTTTGTTTGGAACGATAAGTGTGAAGAGTGTTTTCAAACATTAAAGGAAAAACTAATATTGGCTCCGATCTTGATCATTTTGGTACCAGGACAGCTATTTACCTTGTACACCGATGCTTCTGGGTTATGTTTGAGATGTGTTCTCATGTAAGGAGAGAAAGTAATTGCGTATGCTTCAAGACAACTGAAGGCACACGAAAAGAATTACCCGACTTAAGACTTAGAGTTAGCAGTGGTAGTACATGCCGTCAAGATATAGAGATACTACCTGTATGGAGAAAAGTTTCAAATAATGTTGGATCATAAGAGTCTTACCTATCTCTTTAACCAGAAGGAGTTGAACATGCGACAGAGAAGATGGCTGGAATTACTCAAGGATTATGATTGCGATATCTAGTATCATCTAGGAAAGACTAATGTAGTTGCTGACACACTGAGCCAAAAAGCGATAACAAAGCTTGAAGAAAAGGCTATTACAAATGCTGCCATGTGTGTCATATCAAGAGTATTTAATTACGACAATAAATAGTTAGTGATCGATATACCAAGAGGTTCGATAGACTTAGGGTTGATTTATAAGTTTTTAAATATGTTTGATATATTGAAGATTGATCCTGATCTAATGGACGAAGTGAAAATGGAAATCCAATCAGACCCCTATTTGTGAATAGTACAGGAGGATCTAGAAAAGGGGAGAACCACTCCTGAGTTCACCTTAGACTCCGAAAGGGTATTAAAGTACAAAGGAAGGGTGTGCATGCCTGAAAGTGAAAAGTTAGATATCAGAAACTAGCTAATGAGAGAAGCCCATTCGACATCTTATTCTATACACCCTGGAAGTACAAAGATGTACCAAGATCTGAAGAAACTATATTGGTGGAGAGCATGAAAGTGGATGTAGCTTGATATGTGTCTCAATGCCTAAATTATCAACAAGTAAAGGCAAAAAGAGAAACACCAGCAAGCTTGTTACAACGCTACCTGAACCAACCTAAAAATGGGACTGCATTACTATGGACTTCATCATTGGGTTACCATTGACTCCCCGATCAGTTGACACAGTCTGGGTAATTGTGGATCAACTTATAAAGATAGCTCATTTCATTACTATACGACCTCAGTATACCTTAGAGTGGCTAGCTAAGTTGTATGTGGATAATATTATCAGATTACATGGAGTACCTAAAACCATCGTGTCTGACAGAGACCCACACTTCACCTCAAAGTTTTAGAAAGGATTACAGAAGGCTAAGTTCAGTACTGCATTTCACCCTCAGACCGAAGGATAGTGGAGTACACCATTCAGATTTTAGAAGACATGACCTAAGCTTGTGTGATTGTATTTAAGGGATCATAGAATGAAAAGTTGCCATTGATCGTGTTTTCCTATAACAACAGTTATCAAGAAACTATACAAATGTCACCCTATGAAGCACTGTATGGTAGAAAGTATCGAACTCCTTTGTTTTAGAATGAAGTATGGGAGTGAAGAATTGTAGGACTTGAGTTTGTCAAGGAAATGTGTAAAGTAGTTGACATAATCAAGGAAAGAGTTAGGATAGCTCAAAATCGTCAGAAACAGTATGCAGATAACCGACGTCGAGACCTTGAATTCACTGTGGGTGACAAGGTATTCCTGAAAATATCACCTATGCATGGCTTAAAATGGTTCGGACAGAAAGAAAAGCTATGTCCCAGGTACATCGGTCCATATGAAATTTTAGCTAGACGTGAAAAGTGGTATATCAGTTAGCACTACCCCCATCTATGTCGGTGTGCATGATGTATTTTATGTCTCGTTGCTGAAGAAGTACATTCTAGATCCAACAAATGTTTTAATAGTGGATCCATCAGATTTGACTAAAGATTTGACGTTCGAAGTGGTACCTTTTAAAATCACCAGTCGGAAGGTTCAACGTCTTTGCAACCATGACATTTACTATGTTAAGGTTATTTGGAGAAGCCAAGATGTGAAAGAAATCATATGGGAAGAAGAGAATGCTATGCGGAAGCAATATCCTCACCTATTTGACTCGGAAGGTACGTGCAAATTTTGAGGATGAAATTTTTTGAAAGGGTGAGTTGTAAGAATCGCACTCTAATAACCTGGTCTAATCGTATCATGCCAGGTCTTCCTATCATAGTCGGATCAAGTGGACCAAGCATGTGAAGAAACCACAAGGCTAGGTATGTAAATCGACCCAAAAATAGTGAATTATGAGTGCATGGTCAACTACCTGAACTGGTATGGTTAACCATACCATAAAGGAAGTGAGACCATAGTAAAAAATAGACGTGTGGTTGTATTTTTGAGTTGTGTGGTCAATGGATTTTGTGACCACATATATCGAACGCACGTTGCAAGATTTAACTCCATGATTTGGAAACTTTCCAAATCTTAAGGGATCTCTTTCCTAATTGAAGTGGGGCTCTATATGGAGATTTTCTCTCTATATAGAGGATATCCCTCTACCCTCTCACTCTTTTGGAACAATCTCAAACCCTAACCAATCTAAGAGAGAAAGAGAGAGAGAATGGAAGAGGAAGAGAAGAAAGTCTGGAGAAGAAGGCTGAGTGGAGGGAGGTTTTAGTTCTCTACAAGCTTAAGGTATAAAACTCTTCCCTGTAGCAGTAGAACACCTGGAATAGGAGTTTCCATGGTAAGTTGAGTCATGGGATTAATGTAAGACTTTGACCATGGAACTCCATGAACAAATCTTAAGGGAAAACCATGGTGAATAAGTTAGGATTAATAACTTTGTAAAATTATGATTTAATGGCCACAGACTGTTCATAGGAGGAACCCTATTGATGAGCCAAGGAATCGACTCATGAATAATTTGGATTGAAGATGAAAACTGACCAAACATCATGTGGTCACAGCCTGTGGTCGACCACAGGATGACCAGAGGGTCGACCATAGCTATTCGGGAAGTTCCTAGGATAGGTGTGGTCACATATTGTGGTCGCATGATATGCGATCATACATATCGACCACACAGCCTGTGGTCGAGATATACTGAGACCACACAGGTCGACCACAGCATAGCAAGAAGCATATATTTAGACCAAACATGGTTTTAGACTACTGTAACTTGGTATAATTGAACCCTAACTTAAATCCATACATTCCCTAGGTTTTCAAGTAGTTCAAAGTGATTTCCAAAGCATGGAAGGAGATCAAATATCATTTACAGGTGAGGAAACAAGACCTAAACTAATTGGATAATAACAAATTATTTTTATTTTTATTTGTCTAATACTATTATTGTTACTATGCTCGTATGCGTGTAATGTACATCTCATATGTCATCCAATAATACTGCTATTTTTACTCATGCATATTTATTTCTGTCTATTTATAACATGATGACAATGATGATAGGAATAGACATGTGATTGTGTGTGTGATTAGTTTGTTGGATGCCGGTGGAGCATCAGGGAAAGGTCATGATACTGTGGTTTAACCTGACCACCAGACTCTAGCTCTATCTCTACTCAGTCCTACCCACTGACATTGTCGTATCTTCGTTACCTTAGCCGAACTATTACGTCATAGGGCATCAGGGGAGGTGCTCTCAGACCTTGTGGTCTTTGACTCTACCGAGGGGCCTTAGCTCTATCTCTATAGACATATTAAGGGATGCTAGGGTGAGGCCTTGGATACATTTGGATGACATTAGGATTGGTTACTTGCGAGCCTAGTTTGTAAGCCCTCGCTAGTAGGGGCATACGTACTGGTATGGGTAGGGCATCATGGGAAGTGTTGGCAGTATGTAATCTGGACACTTTAGCTCTACCTCTATTCCATGTTGGGTGCTTGTGGGATGGCAATAGTGTTTGATCCATTTGGTAGATTCACACACTCGGATATAGAGGTGCAGTGGCCGCCAATCCTTTCTATGGCACAGTTGCAAACTTAAAACCAGACCAAAGATATTGAATTGAATGCATGCATATGTTTGCTCATTATTTTGTTTGTTCATTGAGCCGTAATGTGTGCTCATCCTATGACATCATATATTTTTAGTTGATGAAACAGGTACCACAGTAGAGGACTACATAAACATGCTAATGCAAGGACACGACAGCTATGGACGTATAAGCTAAGAATGAAGCGCATGATCCATCATGCGAATGCAATCAATGTATTTTTTATTAGTTTAGTTATATTTGAATACTAGAACATGTAATGGATTAATTTACGTTATGTCTTGGGTAATTTGGAAATAATTGGATTTAATTATTTATTATCACTGTTAGATACTCAGTTCATTAATAGTAAAGACTTTTGTATCTATTTATTATCTCTGATTATTATTGTAGAATGTGTTTGTTTTAACATGAATGCCTGCATATGTTTGCGCATTATTTTGTTCGCTTATTGAGATGTAATGTGTGCTCACCCTATGACATCATATATTTTTAGTTGATGAAACAGGTACCACAGTGGAGGACTACATAAATGCGCCGATGCACGGACATGTGGCAGCTATGGACGCACAAGCTGAGAATGAAGCGCATGATCCATCATGCGAATGCAATCAATGTGTTTTTTATTAGTTTAGTTATATTTGAAACTGAAACATGTAATGGATTAATTTACGTTATGTCTTGGGTAATTTGGAAAAAATTAGATTTAATTATTTATTATCACTGTTAGATACTCATTTCATTAATAGTAAAGACTTCTGTTATCTATTTATTATCTCTGATTATTATTGTGGAATGTGTTTGTTTTAACATGGTTGGCACGGTCTTTACAAGATCCTGGTTTAAACCATTAGCTTTATGACGGTTCATCACACTATTGGTTAGTCCTGAATTAAGGTGTGACATCGGTGGTGTTATGGAAAGACAAATAAGAGAATGTATGGGTCAGTTTAGAAGAGAGATAAGAGATTGACAAGGGTTGGTTGGGATCTAAGTTAGAAAGATAGGGACAGAGGATCTTGGTAGAAATATTTAGAAAGAAAAGAAAGAATATTGGGTCAGGGAGAGTTTTTTGGAAAGGGAAGAAAAGAATGGAAAGAAGCAAGAGAGAGAGGAGACCGACATAGAGAGGGGTGGTAGGATTTCAAAAGGAAAGAAAAAAAAGGAATGGAAGATCATGAGAAGGAAAAGAAGGAGCCGAGAGACTGAGAAGACAAGTAGGGAGAGAATAGTGAAGGAGATCGCAGAGAGGAAGATAGACAGAGAGTGTCCCAGAGAGGGAACAAGTAAGAGAGAGGGGAGCTGCATCGTGTTTACCAGGGAGAAGGACAAGGGAAAAGGAGAGACAAAGGGATATCGGGGAGAGGGTTTTTAGAAAAGAAAAAAAACAGACAGAGATATCGAGGGGTAGTGATATTGAGAGAGAGGGATGATATCCAAGGAGCCAACAGATTGGTCTTGTGGGTTTTGGAGCCGAGAGTTAGGCAACTTGAAAGGGAGAACAGAGAGAGGGAATGGTGCATGAGTAGAGAAAAAAAAAAAGGATACCGAGAGCTGTGAAAGGGAGAATAGGAGTAAGAAAAGGAGTCACAGACCAACTGAGACAAGGAGTTGTTTGATTGAGAGGGAAGAGGGGAGAAGAGAAGGCGATACCAGCTCGTTTCAACAACCAATCAGCAATTCAATTCATTATCGTCAATTTTTACTAATAGCCAGGTATTCTTCCTCTTACTTTGTATTTTTTTTTCTCTTCTTGTGATTTCTTGAGTCAATGGGATATTTCTACAAGTTTGATGTATATGCTATTATATGAAGTTAGATTCTCTGGTTTTATATTGTTCCCTTACCCTTTTAATTGTTTTAGAAATTTGGTTCATGTACAACTTACCTAAATATTGGTTATGGTAATCCATTGTAACCAATTTTTTTTTTTTTTTTACTTACTGCAACCAATTGTTTGTTTTATATGCAACTCATCCAATGCTGTTTGTAGTCTATTACAATGGTCTCGTTAGTTGTAACATGCCTATTATGAACTATTGTTTTGAAATCTGATTTTGATCCATTGTTAATGTGAGATGCATTAAATCTGAGCCGTATATTGAAAATCTGATTTTGATCACATTGTTAATGAGGTGCATTAAATCTGAGCCGTATATTGAAAATCTAATTTTGATCACATTGTTAATATTACATTCTTTAAACCTGAGCCTTATATTGAAAATTTGATTTTGATCACATTGTTAATGAGGTGCATTAAATCTGAGCCATATATTGAAAATCTGATTTTAACCACATTGTTAATATGAGATTCTTTAAATCTGAGCTGTATATTGAAAATCTGATTTTGATCACATTGTTAATGAGGTGCATTAAATTTGAGCCGTGTCTTGAAAATCTGATTTTGATCACATGATTAATATGAGATGCATTAAATCTGAATCATATATTAAAGATCTGATTTTGATTGCAGTATTGATGTGAGATTCATTAAATTTGAATCGTAGATTTAAGATCTGATTTTGATACATTAAAATACACATACTTTGTTTGGAAATAATACGTGAGATGCATATATTATGATGCCACATTGATGTGTCTGTTATATCTGATTGTCACATGCTCATTGCCACACTCACATGCTTATTGATGTTTTTGGAGGCTTACATGATTGTTGCCATTTCGAGTATTCACATGATTCCTACTATGTTTTGATTTTCTTGTTACTGCCATATTTGATCTGTTTACTATATTACATACTTGAATGATGTCTATTGCTAGCAATAACTTACTTTCTGTTACACCCTAGTTGAACTACCATGTATGTACACCTAGCAGACATATTAGGTGTGGGGACGTGCATGTAGGAACCCACATTCATGGGAAGGGTAAAAATAGAAATTATAAAAATCTTAATCAAGAAAGATGATGCCTAGTCCAACAGTCCAAAATTAGGGTTTAGGTCAAGGGTAGCTTTAAGATGATCCCTACCCCTCAGCTCATTTTTCCTAGGGTACAGTGACCTAGATAGGTGTGATTTAAATCCAGCTATAGATTTTTTGAGATCATCACTCAGTCCTCTGGGACTATCCATATTCCAACCCATATAGATCGCCCAATGAATCTTTCAAACTATAAGGATCTTGATTCTTAGGGAAAACCTTAGGGTACATAAGTAATTTGGAAAGATTCCCAGATACGACTTCACACCTTAGTCCACATGGACTTACCCACCTTACTCCTTGAGAGTACATACCTTACTCCCTGAGAGTACATACCTTATTCCCTGAGAATACTTACCCATCGTACTTTCTGAGAGTACTTACCCTCCTTGCTCCCTGAGAGTACTTATCCTTCTTACTCCCTGAGAGTACCTATCCATTTCCCTAAGAGCATCTATCCGTTTTACTCCTTGAGAGTATTTACCCACTTTACTCCCTAAGACTATCCATCAATCTTAGTCCCTGAGACTATCCATCTTTCGACCCATATAGGTTATCCAACTCAACGAACTACGTTGTACTTGATTTCTAAGACCACTAGTATATATAGGAAATTTGGAAGAATCTCTAAGTACGATACTCCAGTCTTCATGGACAATATAGATTCAATCCCAGTCTTCATCAAGCATAAATCTCAACTTGAATATTGAATCTAATAAAGCTCAAGCATAAATCTTTAATCAACAATCTGTTTAAACTACGTTATGGACTTGATTTCCAGGATGGAATATGTAGGTAGTTTGAGATGGATGTCTCAAATTCAGTCCATCACCAAACCATCTTCGATCTGGTTCACTGTATATTACTTTATTTATTTATTTTCTGAACATGTTTGGCTGAACCTTAGTTTAAAAGGAATTAGCAACTTGGCATAGGATCCCCCATGAACCCTAGTCATCCATTTACCATGAACAGTTAGAACAATAGAATTTAAGAAAAGTATAGTCATATAGGAGGCCAATTTTTGGATCGGGCAGCTTTGGGTTCCTAACACCTTTCCAAACTATACCCTGAATACTTACTCATTCTTTAATAAACCAAAGCCAATCTTTTTGGGTTATGAATCAATAGAAGTCTTTCCCCATGATGAAACTACATTTGATGTCCTAGACCTTAATCTATGTAGCGACTCCAAATCAATATCGTCCATCGGTGTGGGTGAACAAGATCAAAGGTAAAAGTTGATGATCCATATATTTCTTCTTTAAGAAAACCCAAGGGCTTAAAATTTTCCTCCATTGTCTTTATAGCACACCATTACTAAGATACATCTTCATCAGGTAGTGCTCAGTAATGAAGAGTTGGGGCTAAGCCTTGTCCCCGAGATCGAGATACACTAGTAATACAAGCAGAAGAGGACATAGACGATAGAGTAGACCAGGAGGCACTAGTTGAGATAGAGAGAAAGGGGAGGATGTGATGGTGGAGATCCACGGTTCGGGCTGATCAGAGATAACATGCCCATACAATAGAGAATCAGATTAGACAGATTCGGCATGCCTAAACTTCGTTCTCCTCTTACCTTGACTCACTCCAGATGGCATTAGCGAGGGCTGGCCTAGTGCTTGAGGAAGACATTGGCGAGGTGACGGCTTTGGGTCTAGCACCAGTGCAGACTTTCCAATGGGTTCATAGGTCTACACCTCCACCTTCAGACTCATGATCATTATACTATTTATTTCACCTTATTTTGAGGAGAGTAATAGTTTAACTTGTGAACTATACTCAGGAGTAATTTATCACTATTTTTTGTTTATATTTCTTTCTTTTATGTACAGTACTGTCTTTATAAATTAATCTCTAATCTTTTCCTAGCACATTATGCAGTTTTGCTTGTTATTCACACATCATCAGTTTGTTTCATATTTACGTATTATGCTTTTTCAAGCATTTATTAACCTAATGCTCAGTTTATCGACAAGTCATTCAAGACATTGAGGGGGTTGGCATGGTACGACAGAGCTTATCACTCTAATACCAATGTTGTCACACCCCAATTCTGATACATACATTATTTGGAGTATGACTGAACCGACACACAATTTATGTTTAGTCTAACCCTGAATCACATAAGTCGTGTGAACCTCTACCAACCCCATACTAGTCAAATGCCAAGAAACATGAATCAGAGTAAAAATAGTAGCGAAAATATAACTAACTAAATCGAGCTTCTATTTGATAATTGAATAAACTAATACTAACTTGTTTATGTCTTATTCTGAATCCACATCAAACCATCAAAGAGGTTCATAAATTAACTTTAAATACTTAAATTCATAATCAAAAGTTATTGTATATAAAAGTTCAATAAAAAATAAATGTTTGAGTCGCATTCTTTACTTGAACACACAATCATCACATTCACAATCCCCATCGTGCTATTCCTCCTCCCGTGCCTGCACACCTAGCTGAGCGAGGTTGGTGATGGCAGGAGCATTCACATAATCAGCAATGGTTATACCTACAACATCATCTAAAAAAATGACATACGCAAGGGCAAGCTCTCCAACTTGAGCTTAGTAAGAAACAGAAAAGCAAGCAAGCAATAACGCATGATCGGTTTCTTACACAAAGCAAGGGTCTAGTATAATGTATGCTAGTGCTAAGGTAAGTCCTGGTCACACTCACAAAGCTGACCATAACCTCCATGTACAGAAGAGAATGGACACTCTCCAGCCTGCATCGACAGCCTTGATAAAGCCACATGTCTCTATATAGATAGTGATGGAGTAGAGGTCTAGCCAGTGATGTTGCAACAAAACATTGCCACCACCTCCCCCTCATCCCCCATTCATACCAATACCTGACCCTCTGTTGGCCAGGGTTGCGTACATGGGTAATTTCACTAACCAATCCTACATGTCATCCTATGAACCCCCTCAATACCCTAACAGAAATCCCAAGCAGTACGTCATCCCCCGCCGTTAGACATTGTCAATCCCTTAGGATACGAGGTAGCCTATGGCAATTTTTGTACAGTCGGTATGATCCTGGAGTCCTTGATTGTTTCACAACTTCCCACATAGCATCATTCATCACACAATCACATGATACAGTATATTAACACAATGCATGGAAAGTACAAATATTAGATGACATGTTATCAATCAAGATGCAACACAGGCAGGCAAGTGATTAGAAACACATCAAAATAAGTCAAGCGTTCTATCCCTCACTTAAAATACGCTTAACTCTACAATTCGCACTATGTGAGTTGATCTTAGTTACACCTGTCACCTAATATGTAAGTGAGGTTATTAATTACAATGTGAATTGAAATAGCTTGATGCAGGGCTTCTTGGGACTAACCGGTTACAGATCTAGTTACAATAGTGGTGCAACCGGTATTGATTCTGGTTACTCTCAGGAACCTTCTGCTTCCATCCGGTCGCAGCTACAGTTGTTGCAGGTGTGCAACTGATGCTGTAACTGAATTATTTAATGCAGTCGGTCGCAAATCCGGTTGTAACAGTCATGCAACTTGTATTGCTACCGGACCTACCCAGAAAGGCTAGTCTTCAAGCTTGGTCTTTCAGAAGGCACAGATCTTGCCTCCAGTACTCGCTCTAGATACTATTCTGGACTTCTATTATGGATACTAGGGAGAATCTGCCAAGTAACAAATAGAGAGATGGGAGAGGGATTCCACTCCTTCTTGGTAGTTGGAATGAGGTGGGACCTGCTGGGTCTAGTTTTTAGGTCCAGGGAATATTCCCTCTCAACCAAAATTAAAATTTGACAAGTGTCAACTCACGGGTAGGCTTCTTAGCCTATCCAATAGCATCATCTGGTGTTAACAGGTTGCGGGTCTTTCGATCGATTGTTGCAACCAGTAACCTATTTGGTTTCCAGCAGACATGACATAGGCATGGTTCAAAAAAATTTAGTACCTGGTTTTAGGTTGCCATAACATCGGGTCCGTCAACAGTGAAAAACCCTGGCACAGGAAGAAAACCAAGTTAGACCGTATTTTTTGGGTCCTAGTTTTACATGTCATCTCTTGATAAGTGTTATTTATAAATATATCATCCCTTGATGAGTGACATTTACAAATATACCATCCTTGATGAGTGTGTATTTACAAAAAATGTAATCTCTTGATAAATGTGAATTATTTACTAGATAGCTATCCCTTGATCGAATGTCTATTTACAAAAATGCCCTCACAATGTGTGTATATTTCTTTTCGAAAGTAAGATATTGTCAGTAATGAAATATTTTCTTTCAAAACAAGATTTGTACCAAAAGTAATATGTTCTTTCTAAAATTAAGATTTTTGTCAAAAATTAAAATCTTGTAGAAAAATCAATATCTTCCCAAAAAAAGTCAAGATCTTCCCCAAAAAAAAAAATCAAGATCTTTCCAAAAATATGAGATTTTTTAAAATAAAATATCCTTTTATTTTGGCACTTGCCATATATCAGATGTTTATGGCTCTTTCCATATATATGATTTCATGGTTCTTACTATATCATTTATGGCACTTACCATGTATAGCTTTTATGGTGCTTGTCATATATAGCTTTCTTTTTTTTATGGTTCTTGCCATATTTGGATTAAACTCCTCGCATATTTAGTATAATTGCTTGCTATACTTAAATAATTTGTGATTTCCTCTTGGGAAATTCCGTGATTCTTACCTTAACTAGCTTGATTTCCTTACCACGTTAGGTTATCATGTTTCTGTTATTGTCAAAACTTAATTTCTGTAACCTCTTATTCAAACTGCCTATCTAAACACACAAGCACTGTTAGGTGTAGGGACATGCTCCTAGGCACCCACATACATGGGCTAAGGGTAAGAGAAAGGAAACCCTAAGAACCTTAATTTGGAAAAGAAAACACTAATCAAATCCTTAGATTAAGGTTTAGGATAGGATAGCTTAAGACGATCCCTACTCCTCGACACATTCACTCCAGGGTACAATGACCTAGGTAAATAGGTTAACATTGCTTAAGTGAAGTGAGACCCTTAAGAGTCGAATTTTAGGAGGGATCCCATCCTTTTAAAAGATCCATGCCTTAGTCTACATGGACTATCTATATCGAACCCACTAGGGTTATGCATAGATCCTCTAGGATCATCCATTAGTCCACATGGACTATCCGTATTAGACCTACTAGGGTTATCCATAATCCACTTAGGTTATCCATTTCAACCCACTTGGGTCATCTAGATCCCAACTCATTAGGGTTATCCAAACATCAATCAAATTCTTATCTGATGATTTCAAACTATATTGCACCTGATTTCCAAGGCAAACCCTAGAATACATAGGAAATTTGAGAAGATTCCTAAATTCAGTAACATAACTCAGTCCACATGGACTATCTATATCTAACCTACTAGGGTTATTTATAGATCCTTGAGTACTATCCATGGTCCACTAGGACTATCCATCACTAAGTCTACATGGACTATCCAAATATCAGATCCTCTAGGATTATCCATAGTCCACAAAGACCATCCATATCTCGACCCATTAGGGTTATCCAAAAAACAAAACATAAACTTCAACTAAAATAACAAACATAACAACATCCAAGCATAAATCAAAAGCATAAACTTTAAACAAGCAAGAATACTTGAACTATGTGAGCAACCTGATTTTTGGGCTATATCCAGAATACGTAGGCAGTCTGGTACATTCTGGATTTAGTTTAATGATATCAAACCACTTGGTTTGGTTTAATTCAATCCCATCCGTCAGATTGGCCTGATTGTTCTGATATCCAATCATGATCACTTGATCCTGTCACATTAATTAAATTTATTTTCAAAACATATTTGGCTAAACCCTAAGTTAGAGGAACTTAGACACTTAGTTTAAGATCCCCCATGAGCTTAGTCATCTGTTGACTTGGAATGGTCATAACACTAGAGTACAGAAAAAGAAAGGTGTAGAAGATCGATTTTGGATCGGACACTTTGGGTGCCTTACACCTTCCCAAACTGTAACCTAACACTTAACCCGTTCTCTAATGAGACCAAAGCCAACATTTTGGGTTATGAATCATAAAAGTTTTACCCAATGGTGAGACTATAATTGAGGTCCTAGAACTTAATCTGTGGTGATTCCATATCTTCGCCATCCATTGGGGTAGGTGGACAGGATCGGTTGGGCAATGGCCTACAATCTATCGATTGGGCATTTAGTAAAAAAACCAAGGGCGAATTTCTTCATATGTCCTCACAGTGGTGACTCCACTGGGGATAACACGTCATACTCCAATTCAGCACTTTTCTTTTTTGTATGAAGCACTTGCGTCCATGAGTATTAGCTTTTTGTAAATACTACTATATATATGCATGTATCTATTGTTTTAGAGGGAATGGGTTTAGTCACACATCTGTGCGAGTAGTCGAACTAGGTTCCCATGCATTGGGTCATCCGTTAGACGAAACATACATCCTTCGCCTATACTTTATGAGATCAGGACCAGTGAGAAGCCTCTGGCGAGATTTTCTTGGGGCAGCACAGGGATGCTTTATGCTACTTATCACACCCCAATTCTGGACTAACTAGTAGTGTGATGAATCATCCATAAACCAATGGTTTAACCAAGATCTCGTATAGGCCATACCCACCATATCAAACCAAACACATTCCATGGTAATAATCAGAGATAATAAATTAACAAGCGGAAGTCTTTATAAATAATGAACTAAGGTCTAACAGTGATATAACAAATATTTAATCCAGTTATCTCTAAATAACTCAAGACATAAAGTAAATAATCCATTACATGTTCTAGTACTCAAACATAACTAAACTACTCAAAAACACATTGGTTGCACTCGCATGACGGATCATTCACATCATCTACAGCTTCTACGTCCATAGCTACCATATGTCCATATGACGGTGCGCACGTAGTTTTCTACAGTAGGACTTGCATCATCAACTAAAAATATTCGACGTTGAGAGGGTGAGCATACATCACGGCTCAGTGAGCAAACAGAACAATGTGCAAAAATATGCATGCATTCAATTCATATCTTTGGTCTGGTTTTTAAGTTTGTAATGTGCTATAGAAAGAATTGACGGCCACCGCACCTCTATACACGAGTGTATGAATCTACCCAATGGATCAAACACCATTGTCGTCCCACATATACCCACCATAGAATAAAGATAGAGCTAAAGCGTTCGGACCACACACCGCCAACACTTTCTCTGATGCTCTACCCATACCAATACGTAAGCCCCTATTGGCGAGGGCTTGCAAACTGAGCTCGCAACTAACCAATCCTAATGCCATCCAAATGTATCCAAGACCTCACCCCAGCATCCCTCAATACGTCCATAGAGATAGAACTAAGGCCCTCCGACATAGTCAGAGATCACACAGTTCGAGACCAACTCCCCTAATGCCCTATGACATAATAGTTCTACAAAGGTAATGGCGATACAACGATGTCAGTGGGCAAGACTTGAGTAGAGATAGGGCTAGAGTCTGATGACCAGGCTGAACCACAATGCCACATCCTCCCCCTGATGCTCCACTCGCATCCAACACACTAACCACACACACAATTACATGCCTATTTCTAGCATCATCACCATCATGTTATAAATAGACAAAAATAAATATGCATGAGTAGAAATAGCAGTAATATTAGATGATATGCGAGATGCACATTACAAGCATACAAGCATAGAATCATTTATTGAATTGGACAAATAAAATAGAATAGCTTGTTATTATCCAATTAGTTTAGGTCTTGTTCCTTTACCTTTTAATGATATTCGATCTCCTTTAAAGCCTTAAAATTCTCTTTGAATAAATTTAGCAACCTAAGAATTATATAAATTTAAGTTAAGAATCATGTGTAATATGTTACAGTAGTCGAAAGTTGAATCTGACCATTGATAGGTGACTGATTGGTCCTATGGTCACATGCCTGTGTCGATCATACGGCGTACGGTCGATCCCCTATGGTGGCAATATATACGACCACACCTGTGACCATACGTTTCCTGAATTATTTTAAATGGTTGTGGTCGACTCTCTGGTCACCCTATGATCGACCATAGCTGCGACTATACGATTTTTGGTCAATATTACTTTTAATCCGAGTTCTTCTTGAGTCGATTTCTCAGCTCATCACTTGGGTTCATCCTAAAATTATTCTATGGCCATTATTTATAGTTTTTCATTAACCATTATCCCTACACCCATCCCTCATGGGTATACCTTGAGATTTACTCAAAGATCACATTGATCATAATAGTTTGACATCTCCAATCCATAATAGAAACCTTATTCAATAGGATTTGCATCTTCAGAGGTAAGTTTCATACCTTGGCTTACAGCAGAAAGCTAGAACCTTCTCTGCAAAACCTTTCTCTTAGTCTTCTTCTCTTTCTCCTCTTCTGCTTCTCTTCCTCCCTTAGGTCTTGGGTTTGATAATATTCCGAAAGAGTGAAAAAGGGTTGAGGGACGTCCTTTATATAGAGAAAAACTCTCCATATAGTGCTCCCAACAATAGAAAGAGATCCCCCCTTTATTTGGAAAGTTTCCAAACTCTGAAGTCTGATTTGGGTGCGTACGGTCATAAAATCCATCAACCAATCGTTTAAAAGTATCGTTCTTACGTTGAATTATCAGTGGTCTTTATTTCTCATTGTAAGGTCGACCATACTACTCAGGTAGTCGACCATACACTTAATTGTAAGTGTTTTTGAGTCGATTTTCTTACTTGGTCTCATGGTCTTTCTTCACACGGTTGGTCCACTCGATCCAGCAATGATGGGAAGACCTAGCACGACATGGTTAGACTGGGTTAGTAGAGTACGGGTCTTACACTACTCCCTTCCTTGATTCTTGCATCATAGTATATCAAGGGATTAGGGGCCTATGATTTATCGTGCATGCAGTGATAGGTTACCCCATCCTTGTTAAGGTGGCCTTTTCTATCCTAACTTTGATTGTATCTCCATGCTTATTATTTTTTTGGTTCATCCTTGAACCAAATCGATAAAATCTGTTTAACCATAATATTCATGTTCGAGACATTAAAGTTCTCTCCATTTTTTTCCTTGACATGTCAAAATGTTAGCGTCTATAGAGCACCTTGAACTCTCACCTGATGGGAGTGCAAGGGATGTATACACTCGCTCCACATTCTCATGGACAGTCGGTGTATACCCTTCCCCTGAACAAAGATCGATGTGTTGAACCTATCACCATCAACATGTCGATTTCAAAAATAGCAAGAAAATCTTCATTACGACTTAGATACCATGGTCAAGAGGAAATTTACTAGTTCGTTCATTCATGAACCACTTTTGCTAACCATCCATGACGAAAGTTACAAGTAAATATATCTTCAACTTTTTTGAATTTGATAATCCAAGTGGTCAGTTTTGGTGCCTCAGATGATCCATTTTGGAATCACAAAACCCCAAGAGCAATCACACGGTTTATTCAATTCTAACTAAATTGATTTGGACAATATTTTGTTCACCGCTCTCATAAGGGAGCTAAATTTGTTTGGTTGAGTCGTCCCTGATTGTGTATGTGATTCTTTTCCATTCCTTTATATATCCAAAATCCTGACATTCTCTCTATTTGGCTTTTTTCGGTACCCTTAGAGAGAGAACTCATCTGCAATCATATTTTCCCTTTGGATAAGAGATCACCTTCAATTGTCATTAGTAATGGTTGTGTTTCCTTGATGATTATAAATGTTAATTTTAAACTATCGTGATTGATGAACAATTTTCCACACTTGGTATATACATTTAGGACATGTAACTACTGTACATATGATTAAAATTGTCAAATCTGGCAAATAATGAGAGTCATTATGGAATTAGTGGCTTATTGTAATTAGAAGTGGCATCAAATATGATCAATGCATATATCTTTTAGTTAGTGGGAGTATATTTATCTCTCTTGACCTGAGTGTTGATGATATATATTACTACAAAAAATGATATAGGTTATGTCACACCCCAATTATGGTTAAACCAAAAGTGTGAATGAACCGTCATAGAACCAATGACTTAAGCCAGGATCACATAGGACCATGCCAACAATCAAACCATACATTCCACATAATCAGAGATAATAGTAAATAGAAAAAATTTGTATTACTTAATGAACTGAGAGTCTAATGATAAAATAATAATAAATCATTTATCCAACATTGACCAAAACATAATTTAAATATCTATTACAAGTTCCACAACTCAAATAAGGAAATAAACCTAAGCATAGACACAATAGAATCATTCGCACGATGAATCGTACTCACTCTACACTGTCTGCACGTCCATCACGGCCACATGTCCATAAGATGACGCATTGATATAATCTTCGACAGTCGTACCTGCATCATCAATTAAAAGTGTATGATATCGTAGGGTGAGCTCATAATTTAGCTCAGTGAAAAACAAAACAATGCAGCAAGCATATACATGATGTCCCATTCAATTTTTTGGTCTAGTTTAAGTTTGCAAAGTGCTATGGTAAGGATAGGCGGCCACTACACCTCCATACACAAGAGTGTGAGTACACCCATCGGCCAGGCACCTACCAAAATTAATGTTGCCTCATAACACACACTACAGAATAGAGATAGAGCAAGAGCCTAATGGATCACACACCGTCAGCGCTCCCCCTGATATTCTATTCCATACCAATACGTATGCCCCTACTGACGAGGGCTTGCAAATTGGGTTCGTCACTAACTAATCCTAGATGTCATCAAATTATATTATAGGCCTTACCCTAGCATCCTTCAATACGACATAGAGATAGAGCTAGAGTTCACTGGTAAAGCTACAGTTACACACCGTAGTCACTCCCACTGATACCCTATGACGTACTAATTCTACTAAGGTAACAACGATACAATGATATCAGTGTTGTGAATAGTTTAATGCTACAACCTCTCCCCATTTAATACACTACCACACACAAACACATGCCTATCCTATTCATCATCAACGTAAAAAAATAATAATAAAATATGCATGAACAAGAATAACAGTTATTGGATGACATGTTATATACACAAACAATAGAACATAACAACAGGCATTAATACGAAGCATAACGAGATAGTTTACTATTAACCAGTTAGTTTAGGTCTTGTCCCTCACCTGTTAGGTGATGTTGAATCTCTTCATAATCTTGGATAGAGCTCAAGTTCATTAAAGTTCATAAAAAATCAATTATTATAAGTTAAGGTTTCATTCTGTCAGTTTACAGTAATCAAACTCACTTTATGGTCTGGCAAATAGCCCTTCCAGACATTTTCCGATCGTGTGTCCGATCATGCATGGCTCAATCGGTCATCAATCTGAACAAAGCCTGTAACACTTCCTGAGAATGCCCGATCGCCTATCAGGTCTAACCTCTTATCCAATCAGTCAACAAGACTGGACAACCTTCAGGCTGTCTTTCAGTCTGTCCTTTATCAAAGTCAATTCTTTGGCTCTCAATGGGATCCATCCTAAAACCATTCTATGGCCATAAGTCATTAGATTTTGGTCATTCAATGTAACCCTAATAACTACCGTCTATTATAGATTTATACTATCATGGTGTTGGGTTAGATCTACCAACATTGTAAACGAAATCTCAAACCCTAATCAAATCCTAACCTTCTACAGAGGCAAAAGGACTTACCATTGGTTCCTCGGTACGTTAGGATGGAAACCAATGGCAAACTCTTCTTTGTAGAGTTTCTTCTCTTTTTCCTAAGTTTTTTTCTTCTCTAAGCCTTGTTCTCCACTCTTCCTCCCAACTCGAGGGTTTAAGAATGATCAAAAGAGTGGGAGGAAGTAAAGTGACATTGTCACACCCCAATTCTGAACCAACCAGAATGGTGTGAGTGAAACTTCATTGAACCAACGGTTCACACCAGGATCTCGAATAGATCGTGTCCACTCATCCAAACCATTGTACATAACCACAATCAGAATATAAATAGTACAGCGGAAGTCTTTAAATAGAATGAACTGAGAATCTATTGATAAATTAAATAGAATATCCAATTATTCAAATCCAAACATAAAATATAATATCCTTACATCCACTTAATCCAACTGAAAATAACTGAAACAAATAAATATAAATCCAATCAAAGGTACACGCAGAAAGGGCACTCGCATGAAGCGTCATGCTCGTCCTCTCCTGCCTGTACATCCAGAGCAGCAACATCACCATATGCCGGAGCGTCATATAGTCATCCACCGTATAACCTGCATCAATATCTAAAAACATGTATACATACAAAGGGTGAGCTCACAACTTAGCTCAGTAAAACAATCAGACAGTTTCACAATATTATGCATGAGTAACAATCATTTTATGCTGTGGTCTGGTTTAAGTTTACAATGTGCTATAGAAAGGTTTGGTGGCCCCCGTACCTCTATACACGAGTGTGTGACACCTCATGGATCACACCCCCATTGGCCCACATGCACCCATCATGGAATAGAGATAGAGCTAAGATATCCCCGTACCTCCCCTAATGCTCTACCCATACCAGTACCTAAGCACCTACTGGCCAGGGCTTACAAACTGGGCTCGCAACTAACCAATCCTATATGTCATCAATGTATGCTCTATCCCAGCACAGCCATCTACGGCATAGAGATAGAGCTAAGGCATCCCCGTACCTCCCCTGATACCCTATCCGCAACTAACCCACTAGGATAAAACAATACGCAGGTAGACCCTATCCCAACATAACTCCCTACGGCATAGAGATAGAGCTAAAGCATCATGGACAAGCTAGCGTCGACCTCGGAGACCACAGTGCCACATCACCATGGCCAGGCCAGCATCAACATCAGAGACCACCGTACCACGATCTTCCCCTGATGCCCCACCCGTACAAAGCATGTTAAGATAGAATACTACAAAAGGTACTAGTGTGACGAATGATCCTAGGCCCATGCCCCACTCCACACACTAACGAAAACAATCACATGCCTAATAATCACATCCTATCAATGCATGAACAATAATAATAACTCAAAGTAAAGGATGGCATGTGAATATGCACAAACATCACATCATATATATTCAGGTGATTAACAAAGATTTACTGCCCATTAATTATTTGGTTTAGGTCAGATTCCCTTACCTGACACTCTTTTGTTAGCTTGCTCCACATCGCTAGATCCAAACAGAAAGTCACAAAGTCCTACATAATATTAGGGTTTCATGTTGATCGGAAACCAACAAGGTTACAAAATACCCTCACAGAGCTGACCGGTGGCATGTACCGGTCATAGCTCTATGGGGAAGACTGGCGACCGGTATGGTCAGCCGGTCCCCACAGACCATCCCCCCGAAAGATACCGATGGCAACATACCGGCCGCACTGTGTGCAACCGGTATAGTCGACCGGTATGTCTCCAGAAGACCATACTTGGGTTTTTCGACTGCCGTCGATCATCCTCCATGGATTTCCAGGGTTTCTCCTATCCATTCTAAGTCTGAGCTTTAAGTTAGAGTTATCTCCAACTCATTCAAGTCTAGTTTCGATGAATATCATCTCGGAACTCGAATCTAGGGTTTGACGGCAACTTAGGGTTTAATATCCAATTTAGGGTTTTAGATCAATACCTACTTTGCATGGTATTGATCCACCTTTATAACTATCCTAGAGTCATAGGGTAAGAAGAGTGGTTAAAACATTTACCATTGACTGGCGTAACGTGAGCGTCATCGAACGGTAATGGTGGTACCTCCTTCTTCTTCCTAGCCTCTTCTCCTTTCCAACCTCCTTCTCTTCTCTAAGGTTTGTGAAAGAAAATGGAAAGGATTTGAGGAGGTTTAAGAGTGTTTATATAGGCTAGAATTAGGGTTTAGTAACCCTATTAGGATTAGGAAGGTTCAGGCATTAGGGTTTAGGAAAGTGGGACCCACAGAGATCAATTTCTGGATCTCCGTAGTCAGCTGCGTAGAGCTAACCGGTCGACTGGTACCAAGACCGGTACCATCGACCGGTCAACATAAAATAATGATTATTTGACTGTCTTTGATCCGATTTCATACCTGTTTGTCATCCGCTCGTCCCGTCTGGCTCGGTGATGATCGAAAGACCTGTCACGACATAAAACCAAGGTTTAGACCGGGTTTATGGAGTGCGGTTCTTACAACTCCCCCACCCTTAAAATAAATTTCATCCCCAAAATTTACATGCAGGTCTCATAACTCCCCCACCCTTAAAAGAAATTTTGGCCTCGAAATTTGAACATACCTTGATCGTCAAAAAGGTTAGGGTACTCCTTCCTCATCGCGCTCTCCTCTTCCCAAGTAATTTCTTCGACATTTTGGCTTCTCCAATGCACCTTCACATAATGGATATCCTTGGTTCAAAGTTGTTGTACCTTTCTGCTTGAGAGCATCATAGGCACCACTTCGAATGTTAAGTCTTCAGTCAAGTCTGGGGGGTCTGCTGTCAAGATGTGCGATGAGTCTCTGACATACTTCTTCAACAATGATACATGGAACACATCATGAACACTTGACATAGATGGTGGTAGAGCCAATTGATATGCTACATTACCCCGTCTAGCCAATATCTCGTATGGTCCAACTTACCTGGGGCATAGCTTTCCCTTCTTACCAAACCATTTCAAACCTCGCACTGGTGATATCTTCAAGAATACTTTGTCACCCACTGCAAACTCCAGATCTCGACATCGATTATTCGCATAGTGCTTCTGTCGAACTTGAGCCGTCTTTACTCTTTCCTTGATCTGATCAATCACTCGACAAGTTTCTTCAACAAACTCCGGTCCTACAATCCTTCTTTCTCCCACCTCATTCCATAACAGAGGTGTACGACACTTCTTCCCATAGAGTGCTTCATATGGAGCCATCTGAATTGTAGCCTGATAGCTATTGTTATAAGCAAACTCGATAAGTGATAGCTTCTTGTCCCAAGCTCCCTTGAAGTCTAATGCACAAGCTCGGAGCATATCTTCTAAAATCTGAATAGTCCTTTCTGACTGCCCATCTGTCTAAGGGTGGAAAGTTGTACTAAACTTCAACTTGGTTCCCATAGCTTTCTGTAATCCTTTCTAGAATTTTGATGTAAAACGGGGATCTCTGTCAGATACTATACTCTCTGGGACGTCATGAAGTCTGACTATATTATCAACATATAACTTGGCCAATTTCTCCATGGTATACTGAGGTCTGACCGCAATGAATCAAGCTGTCTTGGTGAGTCGGTCAACTATAACCCAAACTGCATCCACTGACCTTGGTGTCAAAGGTAGGCCAGTGACGAAATCCATAGTAATGCAATCCCACTTCCATGCAGGTTCTGGTAATGGTTGTAGTAAACCTGCGGGTCTCTGCCTTTCTGCTTTAACTTGTTGACAATTCAGACATTGGAACACGAAACGAGCTATATCTGCTTTCATACCCCTCCACCAATATAGTCTTCTTAAATCATGGTACATTTTGGTACTTCCTGGATGTACCGAATATGGTGTGTAATGAGCTTCAGTCATAACTCGATCTCTGAAATTTCATTCTTCACTCTCAGGTATACATAACTGTCCGTGATACCTGAGTACCTTGTCTGAATCCAAGGTAAAGTCAGGATTGCTCATACCCTTCTCTAAGTCTTCTTGCACTATCTTGAGATGTGGATCCTGTAGGATTGCTACCTTGACTTCATCAACTAGATCCGGTGAGATCTTTAAAGCTGTGAACATCATGGTGAACTTATGAATTAAGCCTTGCTCGACTGGATCTTCTGCAGTCTCTATTATATACTCTTCATCGCCTTCAATTGAACTTGAGGCTGCGGCACATAATGCAGCATTTGAACTTGGTCCTACCTCAGGTTTCGATGCCCACTTTTTGCTTAAGGCGTCAGCCACAACATTTGCTTTGCCCGGATGGTACTGGATGTCACAATCATAATCTTTTAACAATTCTAGCCATCTCCTCTGTCTCATATTCAGATCCTTCTGAGTGAACAGATAAGTTAAGCTCTTGTGATCCGACTTAATCTGAAACTTCTTACCGTACAAGTAGTGTCTCCAAGTCTTGATGGCATGTATAACTACTGCTAGCTCCAAATCATGCGTAGGATAGGTCTCCTCATGCTCCTTTAACTGTCTTGATGCGTAAGCAATCACCTGTTCTCCTTACATCAATACACACCCAATACCCAACCCTGAAGCATCTGTATATAAGGTAAACGGTACGCTTGGTTCTGAGATGGTCAAGATAGGTGCAGAGACTAGTCTTGACTTCAAAGTCTGAAAACACTTCTCGCATTCATCTATCCATATGAATTTCTCCCCCTTCTTGTTCAATCTGGTGAGTGGAACAGCGATCCTGGAATAATCTTCCACGAATCTTCTATAATAACCAGCCAACCCAAGGAAACTACGAATCTCCGCAACAGATTTTGGTGCTTCCCATCCTACTATAGCAGCTATCTTACTTGGATCAACCTTGATACTGTCTTCAGATACTACATGGCCCAAGAAAGCCACTTTCTTTAGCCAAAACTCGCACTTCTTGAACATAGCATAAAACTTCTCCTATCTCAGCCGTTGTAGGGCTGCCCTCAAATGTGTTGTATGAGTCTCCATGTCCTTTGAGACCAATATGTCATCGATGAATACGATGACCGAAGTGTCCAACATATCATGAAACACTCGGTTCATTAGTTCCATGAATGACGCTAGGGCATTAGTCAACCCGAACGACATAACTAGAAACTCGTAATGCCCATACCTTGTCCTGAAAGCAGTCTTCGGAATATCCCCGGCCTTGATCTTCAGTTGGTGATACCCCGATCGGAGATCAATCTTCGAGAAAACCTTTGCACCCTGTAACTGATCGAACAAATCATCGATCCTAGGCAAAGGATACCGGTTCTTGATAGTCACTTTGTTTAGTTCACGGTAGTCAATGCATAGCCTTACACTTTCATCCTTCTTCTTGACTAATAATACAGGTGCTCCCCAAGGTGATATGCTAGGTCGTATGAAGCCCTTATCCAACAATTCTTGTAACTGGGTCTTCAACTCCTTTAACTTGGTAGGGGCCATCCTGTATGGTGCTTTAGACACCGGCGCAGAACCTGGCATAAGGTCTATCACAAATTTTGTAGCCCTGTCTGATGGTAGACCTGGGAGATCCTCTGGAAATACATCTGGGAACTCTCGAACCACCTCTATATCTTCCATCTTTTGTGACTCCGCCATGATGTCGACACAGATACTAGATACCCCACTCCCCCTTTCTCCAAGCATCTCTTAGCTTTTAGGGTGAAGAAGATCAACTTCCGCTTCCTAGGTAACTTGGTCCCAGTGAAGCTATACTCCTTTCCCTTTTTGTCTGTAAGCACAAGCTTCCTTTCACCACATATTAGGATAGATGAATGATGGCCTAGCCAATCTATTCCCAAGATGACATCAAAGTCTGCCATCTCGAGCAGTACCAGACTTACTTCTAAGTCTCGGCCCTCAATACAAATTGTACATGGTCCATAATATTCAGTCAAAGCCACTTCGACTCCTAGTGGAGAATGAACTATCAAGCTTGGGTTCAAGTGCTTGATCGGTAACTCCATTCGCTTCCCAAAGGAAATAGAAACAAAGGAGTGTGTGGCCCCAGAGTCAAATAGTACTCTGACACGTATACCAGCTACATTTATAATTCCTGAAATTTTTATTATCCCTTAGTTCTACATGCTCACACACACAATGAATAATAAGCCAAATAGTAAGGGATAGAGTCATACCAGTGACCACATCAGGTGATGCGGCTGCCTCTTCGGTAGTGACCGTAAATACTTTTCCTTGCTGGGGAGGTTGCTTCCTAGGTAGAGTGCAGGTCCTTACAATATGACCCACTTGCTGACAGTTGAAACATTTAATGTTCGGGTTGCATCCAGCGAACTGGGGCACAGGTGGTGCCATATTGTTCCTTATAGGCACTGTAGTGGTCTGAGCCCTATATGGGCGGAAAGGTCTATTGTTACCACCACCCGAACTCTCAATAGTGGGTCTCTTCACTCCCCTGTTCTGTGCAAAGAAGTTGTCCCTCTGACTGGATTCTATCACTCTCGCAACCTGTATAGCCTCATTATAAATTTTCTTATCCAGACCCAATATATGCTCTCTGATGCCTCTACGCAGTCCCATGGTGAACCTATGTGTCTTGGTCTCTTCCTCTTGCATACTTGCCGGTGCGAAGAAAAATAACTCCTCGTACCTCTGTTGGTAAGCATCCACAGTCGACTGAGACTGCTGTAGATTAAGGAACTTCCTCTCCATCTGATCTCTGAAACTCTTCGGAAAATATTTATCGAAGAAGGCAACCTTGAACACTTCCCAATCCACCTGTGTATGCTTTGTCTCCAGATATGCCCGTGTGGAATTCCACCAAACATTCGCATCTTCCTTCAGCATATGAGTGGCAAATAGGACCTTTTCATCCTCTGTACAAGTCATCAGTCAGAAATTTTTCTCCATTTCTGGAACCCACTGTACTGGCCACAATGGTTTCCCGGTCTTACCTGTGAATGAAGAAGGCTTCAACTTTAGGAATCTGTCCACCGCTCGACTCAGATCGTGCTGTCCCTATGTATTCATTTCGTACCATGGTGGTGGATATGGGTAGGCTCCCTGATAAGCAGAAGATGATGGGAACTGGTGCGGTGGTGGTACATTCTGGGCTTGACCTATCGGCCCTGTACTACCATGCATTGGCTGCGTAGTATTATTCCCTCCAGACTCAGGCGTACCTTCAGTGGGAACAGGACCCGGTGGCCTGAACATCGTCAACATCTCGCTCAGGAATGCTTTCTGCTGAGCTTGCATCTGATAGACCAGATTTGTAACGATGGTCTCAGAATTCCTGTGACGTGGCCCAGGCAAATTTGTTGGTACCCTTGGGACCTGTTCTTCCTCAACTTCCGGGCTTGGCTCTTTAACATGGCCTGGTTCAACCTGTTCTTCTTCCTCGAGGCGCATCCTAGCCTGGTGACGTTTTTGACCTCTACCACTGTTTTCGTCTACCATTTCAGACTGTTCAGTTTAGATCTGGGAAGACGACATAACACATGAGAAGAATAGTAGTGGTGTTAGTCGTGAACAATCTAAGGCGAGACAATCAAAAATTAACATTTCAATTTACAAAAAAAAAATATATATATTTACAACATTTTCTGGCTGTTTTGATGCTGACCGGTCGCAACATACCGGTCGCACCACTGTAGAACAATGTGCGACCGGTATAGTCGGCCGGTCAGAATTTTCATTCTGACCGAGACATAGCGGTCGTAGTCCCTTTGGGGTACCGGTCGACACTCTGTAGGAAAGTTGTGACCGGTATAGTCGACCGGTCCGAATATAAATTCTGACCGAGACATAGCGGTCGCAGCCCTGGAGGGGTACCGGTCGACCGGTATATCGACCGGTATACCCATAAATGCTTTTTAAAATCGCGAAACGTGAGATTTCTCTCACTTTTCTTTCCTTCCTCTCCTCCGGTGGCGATTCTCCTCTGGATTCTAAGTTGCTATAGTCCGACCGGTCATCTTGGGAGTGATTTCCTTCCGATCCAGACTCAACACATCGTCTCCAGGTAAGTCTTTTCTCTCTTAAACAACTTTTTACAATTTCCCCATGTCGTCTATACTTATAATTCTAGGTTTTTCTTTGATTGAGAGATTCTAACCGTAGGAACTCTTTTCCTTCGGATTAGAAAGGGTTTAGGGACCCCTAAGAGCAAAATTCCTCAACCAATTTGAGGTTCCACCGATCGGTTTTCCTAAAAATCAAATTTTTACAAATTTTAACCTAGGTTTTCCAAAAATTTCAAAATTTCTTGATTTTTCTTAAATTCCTGAAATTTCTTGTTGTAATTGCCTATGATTGATTTGTTGAAGAGTGTGGGGGTTACGTAAGTCCTCCTCCCCAAGTTTTTGGGTGAGTTTGAGGCTTTTTCCCAAATTACTGTCGTTATGCTGCCGAAATTTTGACAAAATTTAACATTTTCTTCTTGCTTTCTTTTTGTTTTGCAGTTTAATGGCTCCACGACGTGCCCTTGGCAAGCGTCCTCATGGCTCGAGCGTGCACGCTCCTCAGCCACCAGCTCCACAGCTCGATGAATTGTGGTTTCGTTCTGAGGCGGCACAAGCTCGTTTCCCCTGGTTTGATAGCAAAAACATCGAATCTGGACGGCGAGTTAACTTGGAACAGTTGGACAGGTTCGATGTGTGAGAAGCTTTTGATGCGCTTAGGTGGGTGCCTGTCATCTCATACACAGAGACCACTCGCCCCTACCTAGTTAAGCATTTCTATGCTAACTTGGAGCTTCATGGGGATGTCAACGATCCCAATCAAGGTAGGGACTTGCGCATCTCCAGCTACGTCAAAGGTGTCCATATCTCCTTCGACACTCATCGGTTGGCTGACCTACTGGGGGTACCCAATGATGGAGACCTAGTATACTGTCCTCCATAGGTTAAGGGCTATCTAAGCGAGGACCTACGCAGAGAGATAACAGAGCAGATCCTAAATCCTGGGGCTCCTATGAAGGCGGCTAGTCTGAGGCCCCTAGCTCGAGTTTATAGCCGCATCATCCAACACAACATTGTGCCCCAGTGAGTTATCTCAGCTCACTCAGTACATTACTTACTGTGTCTGCACAGGGGAGCAGGTTTCTCTCCCTTACCTCGTCATCCACACCATGAATCAGGCGACCCTAGCCGATCAGGCCAGTAACCTTCCATATGGTCATCTCATCACATCCCTTCTACGCTGCCTAGGAGTGGGCATGAGAGGCGAGGTGGCTGCTGAGGACACCATGACCTCCGACATTGACTGGGATGCCATTCTGAGGATGCAGATGGACAATCTGCCTGTTAGTGACGACGAGTTGGAGGCTCGCCCTCGCCCACTTAGGAGGGTAGCAGCCGCAGCAGCAGCAGCCAATGCGGCCTATGCAGCAGAGGCCGAGAGTGATGATGACGAGGATAGGGCAGAGGGTGTACCAGCGTCAGCTCCACAACCTACACCTGCAGCACCACCATCTACATCTATAGCTAGACCATCTCATCCCCCTCCAGACCCGGTGTTGAGCATATTCACTGAGATCAGGGACACCCAGAGGGTCATCCTAGAGTCTCAGCGAGAGATGGGTCAGGAGTTGGGACGTCTGGCTCGTAGCCTACGGGTGACACAGGACCAGGTACACTGGCTTAGGGTCGCTTACGAGCGAGACTATGACATAGCGGACCCTATTCCTCCTAGGCCCCCTACCCCATGATTGTCCCTTTTATTTATTTATTTATTTATTTTTCTTTTCTTTTCTTTCTGGTATATATATGTATCAGGGTAACTGTCCGGCTTGTAGACCGTACCCTGTCGCACTATTTCATTTGATACTCTTTTTCTGACTAATGAAAGTTTTCATGGTTCACTTAACTAGTGTATATGCAATTGTTAAGTTCCATATTTAATATCGTATGTTATGCTCTTTCTTAGTCCATCTCAGGTATCTAACAATGCTTAGGATGTGTTGGTATTAAGATTTTTTAAATTTTTCCTAACTCAGTTCATCGACTTAGTTAAGTGCAATATGGTTTGTTGGACATAGCCCGAGGGCTCTGATACCAAGTTGTCACACCCCAATTCTGAACCAACCAGAATGGTGTGAGTGAACCATCATTGAACCAACGGTTCACACCAGGATCTCGAATAGATCGTGTCCACTAATACAAACCATTGCACATAACCACAATCAGAATATAAATAGTACAGCGAAAGTCTTTAGATAGAATGAACTGAGAATCTATTGATAAATTAAATAGAATATCCAATTATTAAAATCCAAACATAAAATATAATATCCTTACATCCACTTAATCCAACTGAAAATAACTTAAGCAAATAAATAGAAATCCAACCAAAGGTACACGCAGAAAGGGCACTTGCATGAAGCATCATGCTCGTCCTCTCCTGCCTGTACACCCAGAGCAGCAACATCACCATACGCCGGAGCGTTCATATAGTCATCCACCGTATAACCTGCATCAACATCTAAAAACATGTATATATACAAAGGGTGAGCTCACAACTTAGCTCAGTAAGACAATCAGACAGTTTCACAATATTATGCATGAATAACAATCATTTAATGCTGTGGTCTGGTTTAAGTTTGCAATGTGCTACAGAAAGGTTTGGTGGCCCCTGCACCTCTATACATGAGTGTGTGGCACCTCATTTATCACACCCCCATTGGCCCACATGCACCCATCATGGAATAGAGATAGAGATAAGATATCCCCGTACCTCCCCTAATGCTCTACCCATACCAGTACCTCAGCCCCTACTGGCCAGGGCTTGCAAAATGGGCTCGCAACTAACCAATCCTATATCTCATCAATGTATGCTCTATCCCAGCACAGCCGTCTATGGCATAGTGATAGAGCTTAGGCATCCTCGTACCTCCCCTGATACCCTATCCGCAACTAACCCACTAGGATAGAACAATACACAGGTAGACCCTATCCGAACATAACTCCCTACAGCATAGAGATAGAGCTAAAGCATCATGGACAAGCCAGCGTCGACCTCAGAGACCACAATACCACATCACCATGGCCAGGCCAGCATCAACATCGGAGACCACCGTACCACGATCTTCCCCTGATGCCCTACCCGTACCAAGAATGTTAAGATAGAATACTACAAACGGTGCAAGTGTGAGGAATGATCCCAGGCCCATGCCCCACTCCACACATTAATGAAAATAATCACATGCCTAACAATCACATCCTATCAATGCACGAACAATAATAATAACTAAAAGTAAAGGATGGCATGTGAATATGCACAAACATCAAATCATATATATTCAGGTGATTAACAAAGATTTACTGTCCATTAATTATTAGGTTTAGGTCAGATTCCCTTACCTAATGCTCGTTTGTTAGCTTGCTACACGTCGCAAGATCCAAACGGAAAGCCACAAAGTCCTACATAATATTAGGGTTTCATTAGAATATTTTTCTTAGGGTTTCATGTTGGTCGGAAACCAACAAGGTTACAAAATACCCTCACAGAGCTGACCGGTGGCATGTACCGATCGTAGCTCTGTGGAGAAGACTGGCGACCGGTATGGTCAGCCGGTCCCCACAGACCAGCCCCCCGAAACATATCGGTGGCAACATACTGGCCGCACTGTGTGCAACCGGTATAGTCGACCGGTATGTCTCCAGAAAATCGTACTTGGGTTTTTTGACTACCGTCAATCATCCTCCATGGATTTCCAGGGTTTCTCCTATCCATTCTAAGTCTGAGCTTTCAGTTAGAGTTATCTCCAACTCATTCAAGTCTAGTTTCGATGAATATCATCTCGGAACTCAAATCTTGGGTTTGACGGCAACTTAGGGTTTAATATCCAATTTAGGGTTTTAGATCAATACATACTTTTCATGGTATTGATCCACCCTTATAACTATCCTAGTGTCATAGGGTAAGAAGAGTGGTTAAAATACTTACCGTTGACTGGCGTAACGTGAGCGTCGTCGAACGGTAATGCCGGTACCTCCTTCTTCTTCCTAGCCTCTTCTCCTTTCCAACCTCCTTCTCTTCTCTAAGGTTTGTGAAAGACAATGGAAAGGATTTGAGGAGGTTTAAGAGTGTTTATATAGGCTAGAATTAGGGTTTAGTAACCCTATTAGGATTAGGAAGGTTCAGGCATTAGGGTTTAGGAAAGTGTGACCCACAGAGATCAATTTCCTGATCTCCGTAGTCAGCTGTGCAGAGTTGATCGGTCGACCAGTACCAAGACCAGTACCATCGATCGGTCAACATAAAATAATGATTATTTGACTGTCTTTGATCCGATTTCGTACCTATTTGTCATCCGCTCGTTATGTCTGGCTCGGTGATGATCAGAAGACCTGTCACGACATAAAACCAAGGTTTAGACCGGGTTTACGGAGTGTGGGTCTTACAGACATCCTCTATATAGAGGGGAAACCTCCATATAGAGTCCTCTCCTAATTAGGAGAATGGTCTAAAATTAGGAAACTTTCCTAATACTCGGAGTCCATTCTGGGATTGACCCGTCAACTGTCTGGTCACCCAATCCGTAGACTGGACAAATGAATTTGTCCTATCAGACAAACTACAAAGGTTGAATTTTCATACCTGGTTTTGTGGTTCCTTCATCTGGTTGGTCCACTTGAGCCGATTATGATGTGAAGACCTGTCACGACATCGTTAGACCTTAATGGAGTGCGGTTCTGACAGGTTTACTTGATGAAACCAAGCTTCTTTTGTATTAAAACATTGAGTTGAAAGATTGATGTTGAGAGGGGTTCTGTCACAGCCCATTTCTGGACACGGGCATGATACTCGAGTCGACCCATGAAACGACCCGAATCCACCCAAGATCCACAAATCATAGTGATCTACCAAATAATTCTATAATCTACAATAGCAGTATCCATTAATAATCAAGTAAAACAAATCAGAGTAATAATAGTGAAAATAGATAAATAAGTAACAAATGCCAACTACTAATATCATAACATAATTTAAAGTGTCTGTTATGAATACATTCAAAGTGTTCTCCCAATATAATATAGTGTATCAGATATACAAGTACCCAAATAGAAAGAGTAAATCAGTGTCCATGAGTCTAGATAGACTATACAGATCTATCTACAAAATAATCAAGGAGAGAAAGGAAGAGTATAGGGAGAGCTGCGTTAGGTGTAGACGCAATCTCTACACTTGCAGCCCTTGCCATGCTCTCTAAAGTAATCCTTGCCTACAGAAGCGTCACCCACTAGAGGGGATGCCATTAAGTCAGCAACGGAGTAGTGTCCTACATCAGAATCTGAAAAACGTATCGATACAAGGGTTGAGATCCCATCCTAGCTCAATGAAAAAATTAGGTATTACATGTCATGCACAAATGTGTATGATGTTGTTTTAAAGCTATGTCAATGGTAGTGGGTCTATAAGTGCCTTATTGATTTGTCCATCGTAACTTTTGGCCCTACCTATAGCTTAATGACTTTCACCTCTCATGCATCGGGCTAAGGTAGAAGCAGGATTCCCAAGTTTCTTTTGCCAAATTGCTTTTACTAATGGACCCCCTTGGATTTTTAGTCCAAGGCATGCCACCTCCCATTTACTAGAACTCGGGGTAATGCAACCACCTAATGCCTAACATGTGCATAACAAGAAAATATAATAGGGTTGCATCCCAACAGAAACCATCGATCCCCTATCCCCTAGGCCACTGTATCCCCGCTAAGATGCTAGAAATATAATAGGGTCAGTGTCACCATGCGTCACCTATCCCCTGGTACCCACATGTCATACAGACCAAACACCCAACATCTATCCATAGCATACATAGTTATTATTATGCAAATGCATGCTTAGATATAACAGATAAGGTATGGCATGTTATCACAGTTTAATATATGTAAACATACATAATGCCCTAAATCTACAGACCCCACCCTTCACCTGTAGGCACCAAAGGTGCTGCTAAACCTAGAAGCCGACGATAAGCTTCGTCAATACCCACGTCGGTTTACTTATTAAATTACATAGATTACATTAGGTGTGTTCAACATCTTTTAAACCAGCTTGGACATATTCTAAATGCCCCAATGCAGGTCCAAAGGTATGCTAAAAACCCAACAGTTGGTCCCCAAAGGATCTAACTAGGCATATGGGCTATCAGTAGCCAAGGCAGCAGATGGTACCAACAGTAGATGTCTCTGGAATCATCCGTCGACAGAGCCTTACAATTATAGTAAACTGTCTGTAAGTGAGGAGGCGGCACAAGCGATTAATTGTACCGCCGGCTTAGTGCCTCCGGCTCCCCAAAGGCTTAGCCAGCCCCTTGGTGCAAGGTGGCCCCATGAGCACAACTAGGGATGCTACCCGGTAGGTCATGTCACCAGTTAATCCGTTGGCTGAGCTCAACCCAAAATAATTATAAGGGTTGAGTATGGAAGAGGATGGGAGCCATGCTGGCCTTATCCACCAGCTAGAGCACACATGGTTAAATAGTCGGAGTCGGGGGCAAAGGCATGGCCCCATCTAGCAGCTCAAGTCCGCCAGCTAAGTCCGAGAAACCAAACTCAGCAGGAGAAGATGAAATCCAAATGGGGGGTTTTGTCTCCCCATCATCTTTCAACTTGTTTTGCATGGTGGGAAACCTTATTCCCACCCCCACTAACATTTATAAGTCAATGAACACCTCTTTTGGAGGTGTGGGTGACCAATCCTAGGTTCTAGGGTTCATTCTTGACTTCCATTAATGGTGATCATTAATGGGGATCAAGTTCCATCATGAATGACGGACAAAACCAGCATTAACAAGGGAGAGAAAGGTTGAGAGCACCTACTTAGAGTAGAAGAAGTGACCTTAGCTCCAAGCTCCCACCAAGGCTTTCAAGCAACCACTCTCACTCCTAAAGTTAACAAGAGGAGTAAATGAACTCTTTCTTGGGTCTATATTTGTAGACCCGAGGAGAGAGAAAGAGTGGGCCATGACGTTAAGCAGGCGGTAGGGAGTCAGTGGCTCATCTGTCGATTATGCCGCCGACAAGGTTTAAAGATACCCCCAGACTCAAGTTAGTGGGCCCCATTCATTTGGAACACTTATAGGGGCCACTTAAGGTCTATCCACCTAAGGTCTACTAACCCAACATCCACTAGATGAACGACCCAGAGTTATGACATGGATGCACCCATTGGGCCTCATGCCATGTATGCCAAGTGTCAGTGTGGAAAGACCTAGCATCGTAGAAATCCAAGTTAGTGGGGGATTTTGGGTGCGGGCCTTACAGGTTCTGGCTAATAAGCCTTATCCATATGTAGTAGAGTGTTAGCTATTCTATCAAATGTCTTCTGGCAAAGGAAAATGTCAACAAAAATCATATCATTATGGAGCACATTTCGACGAACAACATGCAAGCATATCATCTAGCGAACTTTGCCAGTGGGATTTTTTAAGGGATGCATGTCCAATATGGCTGTTACTGAGTCTTTTGATGTGCTTAGTTAGTGGGTGATCTTT